>CM055117.1:618955592-619398092 GCA_029206835.1 Rana muscosa
AAACTGTAGAACTCAGTTGAAAAATAAAGTGAAATCTTTTAGGAGGGAAGGGTAAAAAAAAAATGTGTCTGCATATTAGAACTGGGGATGTAGCAGTGTTCAGAATTAAGCAATCACATTCAAACTCATGTTAAATAGGAGTCAGTACACACCTGCCATCATTTAAAGTGCCTCTGATTAACCCCAAATAAAGTTCAGCTGTTCTAGTAGGTCTTTCCTGACATTTTCTTAGTCGAATTCTACAGCAAAAGCCATGGTCCTCAGAGAGCTTACAAAGCATCAGAGGGCTCTCATTTAGAGGGCATCAGTCAGGAGAAGGGTACAAATAATTTCCAAGGCATTAGATATACCATGGAATACAGTGAAGACAGTCATCATCAAGTGGAGAAAATGTGGCACAACAGTGACATTACCTGGACGTTCTCCAAAATTGATGAAAAGCCTGTTCTTACAAAGAAAAACATCCAAGCCCAACTAAATTTTGCAAAAACACATCTGAAGTCTCCCAAAAGCATGTGGGAAAATGTGTTATGGTCTGATGAAACCAAGGTTGAACTTTTTGGCCATAATTCCAAAAATAGGATTTTTTACTCACAGTAAAATCCTTTTCTCTGAATCCATGGACCGACACAGCTTCTCTATTGACATAGTGGGTATTATCCGTTAATTAGGAGTGACTAGGCAGAAAACTTGTAAAAAGTGTTGCATCACACCTTCTACAGTACCGCCCAGGGGGTGGACCCTCTGGGTATATCCCCTCAGTCTGCATCTCGCAGATCAGTTGGTCAAAAAGCAGTACAAACTTAAAAGGAGGGGTGGGTGCTGTGTCGGTCCATGGACTCAGAGAAAAGGATTTTACGGTGAGTAAAAAATCCTATTTACTCTTTCGTCCATGGACCGACACAGCTTCTCTATTGACATAGCGGGACGTCCCAAAGCAGTGTCAGAGAAAAAACGAGGGGTGGTAACAGCATAAGAATAAACTTCACCCCAAACACAAAACAGCACTCCTCCAACGAAGGAGCTGCAACTCTAAACAGCCGCGCTTGCAAAACCTTGCGACCGAAAGAGGCATCCGAAGATTCACCTTCATCAACTTTATAGAATTTTGTGAAAGTGTGAGCGGACGACCAAGTCGCCGCTTTACATAATTGGGAAACAGGCGCTTGATGTCGGAAAGCCCAAGAGGCACCTATTGCCCTGGTCGAATGCGCCGTAACCGGAAAGGGGGGCGCTTGACCCTTTAAGGCGTAAGCCTGGATTACTATCTGTCGGATCCACCTAGAGATGGTGGCAGACGAGACTGCTTGGCCCTTCTTGGGACCAGCCACCGAAACAAACCGTGAGTCTGACTTCCGGAACAGGGAAGTAGCAGATAGGTATACTCTCAAAGCTTGGACAACGTCCAAGAAATGCAACGCCGACTCCTTAGGAGTAGCAAACACTTTCCAAGATTATCCTCCTCCTGGGTAATTTACCTGTTTGTGTGCTGTGTGCGTGCATCGGCTCCCCTATCGCCATCCGTGTCTGTCCTAACAAGCCAAATGAAGGCTTGTTATACCTCCTGTGGAGCAGTCAGCTGACCGCTCCATGCGTAACG
Organism: Rana muscosa; assembly: GCA_029206835.1. Taxonomy (NCBI): domain Eukaryota; kingdom Metazoa; phylum Chordata; class Amphibia; order Anura; family Ranidae; genus Rana; species Rana muscosa. The sequence goes on from CM055117.1 coordinate 618,957,193, forward strand.
TAATGTCACCGCGTGCGTACGGGCGCATTGAAGTGACGTGGCGGCGCGGGGAGGAGAGTGTGCCGTGATGGAAATTCGGAAGTGCGCATGCGCTGGATAGCACAATGACACACATTGCATCCAGTAAGCTACTGGATGCGGTGGTCATGGTATCCAATGCGCATCGCAAATTCTCATTCCACATATTGACCGCCGTGACACCTCGGTTTCGGACCACCGTAGCTTCCCAACTTCCGTTCGGAATCAAACACAGATATGTATACTGTGTTGATGGTGTCCCCTGGGCGCCCGTGTGTTTCCCATGGTGGGATTTTAAGTGGGGCCTGTGGATGGATACATTGCTGAATGGATTAAGCAAATTACCTTACCATAACCCTTGGTTATGGTACCATACATCTTTTTCTGTGTTATTAGACATAACGCATATTGGCGATGTCCCTGAAGAAGCCTGAACAATAGGCGAAACTAGTAGGGCTATTAACACACTACCCCCAAGGAACAAATGCATTTGGGTGTATTTATGTATTCCTAATGTGGGGGTTTTAAATATCTTTGTATACCTTCTAATAAATATTGTTTAACTGTAAATTAATTCGCAATTTTGCATTTAATTAGTATTGTCAAATTGGACTATAATTTAGAACACACTCCGTGGACATCCTTGAAATTCCCATTTCCACCCCGGTTCAGGGGCCTTTTCTATACTGAGTATAGGTAGCGAGCGAGTGCTTCAGCCTTCTTATCCACAGGGTCCTTGAAAACAGGAGCCCCTTCTACTGGAATTGTGGTAGCTCTATTAAGTCTGGACACCGGAGGGTCCACTATAGGGGGAGAGGTCCATTTCTTCAGAAAACTCTCCTCAAAGGGGTACCGTACCGCAAACCTCTTTGGGGCTGTAAAGACCTGGACTTGGAGTCATCCTCACTGTCTGAAAGGTCACGGTCTACAGCCTCTGATGCATCAGAATCTGGGCCATGAGCCATAGCTGAACCTGGTTCTGTCTCAGAAATATCCCCAGAAGATTGCAGGGGATGGGGGCGTTTACTACCCCCTGTATTCCCGTGTGCTGCTTCCACCCTGGCAGCAAACGCCTCTAGGATTGCCGACATAGCGTCCATAGACACCTCAGGGGCACTAGCTGCTAAATCTGGTGTTTCAGGGGAGAAGACATCTGGCTCAGATGCCACGCTGACACCCACAGGGCTCCAGGCAAGATATCAATAGGCCACTCTCCTGTGCTGCAGAGATGCTGGGTCACCCAGAGGACTCCCCACCCTTGGATCGGTACCGCTATGCTGCCGTGTGCTGCGCCTGTGATGCTGTCCCACCGCTGCTGTGTCAGTCTGCTTCTTTTATCAGCGCTTCCTGTGTGAATTTCTCGCGCCAGCACCCTAGGGGCCGGAGACTCTCGCAAAATGGCCACGAAACGGCTGTATGGAAGATAATGTGGGCTCCAAGAAAATGGCTGCGGAGCTGAAGATAGAGGCCAAAGCAGCCGTAGACCACAAAAAGATGGCCGCCGTACGGCGGTATATACATACAGCGTGAATCATAACAAACATGGCCGCCGATAAGTCGATAGAGGCCAGTGGGTGTGAACTACAAGAAAATGGCGCCGAGCGGTGATATATAACTATAGACGCGAAACTACAGGAAAATGGCCGCCGGGTAGTCACTAGAGGCCGAAACAGGAATGGACCACCGCAAAATGGCCGCCGACAGCACGGAGGGGGAAGAAGCACATACACAGGTAAGCAGAAATGACATTTTTTAAATGTTAGTTACAGCCAGCCCTGCTCCAGTGGAACCCCTTAGGTGACCCCCAGCACCCAGCAACCTTAGCTAGAAGCCCAGGGAGGGGGGAAGGGCAAGGAGAGAGGGAAGAAAGGGGCCACAACCACTTACTTGGTCTCTCCAGGAATGTCCAGCCAAATCACCCAGCCGAGGCAGGGTAGTTTACTTACCTATCATGCTGGCAGACATCCCAAAAAGATCATCGTCCGCGCACAGAAGATGACTGTTGGCCAGGCATGTTGGACCCAAGGGGACGTTCATATGTATGCCCTGGAGCGCGACGCTCACCGGACAGGCTGCTGCGACACGGCCGTGAGGTCAGCCGAAGCTGAGTGGTCCGATGCAAGCCTTGGCGCGTAAGCTCACTGGCCAGGCTACTGCGACTCGGCCGTAAGGTCAGCCGAAGCTGAGCGGTCCGATGCAAGCCCTGGACCGTAGGCTCGCCGGCCACCGGTGGAGCGACGGGTATGTCGTAAAAAAAACCAGCGCGTAGCTAGGATCGGCACACGCTCGATGGCAGAAACTGGGGAGACTACAAGGATCGAGGATCCAGCCTGTCACCCAGTCGGCAGTTGATCCCAGGAAACATGTCCTACTCCTTGCTAGACAGAAAAAAACTGATCTGCGAAATGCAGACTGAGGGGATATACCCAGAGGGTCCGCCCCCTGGGCGGTACTGTAGAAGGTGTGATGCAACACTTTTTACAAGTTTTCTGCCTAGTCACTCCTAATTAACGGATAATACCCACTATGTCAATAGAGAAGCTGTGTCGGTCCATGGACGAAAGAGTAAGATATGTTTGGTGCAAAAACCACACTGCACATCACCAAAAGAACACCATACCCACAGTGAAGCATGGTGGTGGAAGCATCATGCTTTGGGGCTGTTTTTCTTAAGCTGGAACAGGGGCCTTCGTTAAGGTATAGGGAATTATGAACAGTTCCAAATACCAGTCAATATTGTCACTAAACCTTCATGCTTCTGCTGGAAAAAAGAACATGAAGAGGAACTTCATCTTTCGGCATGACAACGACCCAAAGCATACATTCAAATCAACAAAGGAATGGCTTTACCAGAACAAGATTAACGTTTTGGAATGGCCCAGCCAGAATTCAAATAATCTGTGGGGTAATCTGAAGAGGGCTGTGCACAGGAGATGCCCTCGCAATCTGACAGATTAGGAGTGTTTTGCAAAGAAGAGTTGGCAAATATTGCCACGTCAAGATGTGCTATGCTGATAGACTCACACACAAAAAGACTGAGTGCTGTATAAAAAAAAAATCAAAAGATGCTTCAAAATAAGTACAGTAAAACCTTGGATTTCAAGCATAATTTGTTCCTGAAACTTGCTTGTAATCCAAAGCACTTATATATCAAAGCAAATTTTCCCATAAGAAATAATGAAACTCAAATTATTCGTCCCACAACCATTTATTCATAAGTGCTTCAGTTTATAGTCCATATAAAAGGATTATAGCAATGTGAGGTTGTGTAACCATAAAATGCACATCCACAAATGGAAGCCTCCACAAGGGGATTAGAAGCAAAATCCAGTAGAAGCTACAGATTATAAAAGAGAAGCCAGGCGCCTCCAAGCTTAGCAATATGTTGTTAGATGTTGTACCTTCATTAAATGTAACCATATTGCTACACTTAGAGGTGCCTCTCTTCTCTTTTATACTCGGTTTTGACATTACGCTACTTGTATATCAAGTCAAAATGTATTTCAAATTTTTGCTTGTCTTGCAAAACGCTCTCAAACCAAGGTTTTATTGTATTAGTTCAAGGGTGAAACCTGACATTTTAAAGGGGTGTGTAGACTTTTTACTATATATATAAAAAAAAAATTTACACACACACACACACACACACACACACACACACACACACACACACTTTGCCAAAATGTATAACGCAACCTCAGCTTGAGCTGCAAATGTCAGCTTGAGCTATTGAGCTCCATAGACAGCACACTTTCTTTCTTAACCACTTCCCACCCAAGGTACGTACGTACCTGCACCTACAGGCATGATTCCCGGTATCATTATTTTCAGCCATCGATTCTCTTTCAGGCAGAAGTGATCAGAGTGGCTAATTAGCCACTCGATGACTTCTGGAGGTGGCGGAAGGGAGTCACACCCACCTCCCCCCGCTGCATCTCCCGGGCTCTCCTGTCCCATTGCGGAGGCCGGGAGTGATGTGGCTGGCGATGATGCCTGCCCTGTACAGAGAGAGGAACTGACGTTGTACCCCTCTCTGTAACCCTGGAAACCAGGAACAACGAGTAGTTCATCACTTCTGGTTCTGCCCTTTCGTTTACCTGGCCACCAGCGACCAGGAAAGCAGCCTATCGGACGGATCTCTGTCTGATTGGCTGCATGGGCAACCAGAGTAGAGATTTGGGGTCTAATAAACCCCAAATCGAAATGAAGAGCTTCCCTGCAGGAGGGGATGGGAGGAAGATCTGGGGGACATAAATGAACAGTGGAAACACATCCTGGAAATAGGTCCCTTAAGTACCCTATCACCATCACAGACTGTCGCATTTAATGCTGCTGCATAGAGCATATAAGACACCTCAGAAATTATTCTTATATGGGTGGAGGTCGGACGCTAAATGCCCAAGATGTAGGAACCCAAAAGGAGACCTAGTTTATATGATGTGGAGGTGCTCCAAGTTAACCGTTTTTTTTTACTGTCAAGAGAAGAGATTTTTTTTAAAGCCCAGTGTGCATGAAGCCTTAGTATCAACAGGGATACTTGGAGTAGTATTGTATATATTCATATCAGTCAGCAGGATGTGAAGATTCATAGATTCTGGTTAGAGCTGCATGATTAATCGTTTAAAGATCGCAATCTCGATTCACCCCCCCGCGATCTCCAGCGTGATGCATTGAAACTGTCTCCGTTCTGCTCGCATACAGCCCCGCCTCCTCCTAATCCCGCGATGTGACAGAATGCGGGTCCAGTTCCATCTATCACAGCGTGGGGTTAGGAGGAGGCGGGGCTGTGTGCGAGCAGAGACAGTTTCAACATACGGGTGGTGAGTTGCTTTCTAGCAGAAAATGCGTGCTGCCGTCCATTTCCCCCCCACACACACATACCACACTTGGCTGGCTCTGTCTTCAGGACTCCGTCCTCCCCCCCCCTCCTCCCGCTGAGTCTGTCTCCTGTCCCTGCCGCCTATGTACACAGTGAGAAGGGAGAGCTGTACTCTTCCCATCTCAGCTGTGACAGGAGTTCTAGCACAGTGCTAGTGCTAGGACTCCTGTTTTTGGAGGTGACAGGGTCAATAAAGAGAACCTGTCTCCTCCAATTGCCATCACACAGGGAATTGATTTCTCCTGTGTGATAGCAATAGTGTTAAGTGAAAAAAAATTGATAAAAAAATAAATAATAATTAAATTAATAAAATAAAAAAAGTAATTAAAAAAGTAAACAATAAGAAAAATAATATTAAAAATAAGAAAATTATGCAAAAATAAAAAAAAGTAAACGACAAGCGAATTTTTTTATTTTTTAAATTGACCATTTTAAAGAATCGTGAGAGAATCGTGATCTTTGTTCTAACAAAAGAATCGCGATTCTCATTTTTCCCAGAATCGTGCAGCTCTAATTCTGGTCCTAGTAAAATCAGATTTTCTTTGCTCTCGGGAACATCTAGAAATGTGCCTATTAAGCCTCATGCACAGTGGACGTTAAAATAATGTTATAAAAACTCCAGTAGCTTTGCAGCGAGTTTTTTAATGTTTTTGCAATAGTGTTTTTTTTAGCATTTATTCGCATTTTTTTTTTCCCCTCCCAATGGATCAAAAATGTTAAAAAACATTTTTAGAGATGCGTTTTTGATCGTTTATCAGCGTTAGACGTTAGAGCGTTTTTACAGCTGAAAAACTCCTCTCAGTACCCACTAGTTTTTTTTTTTTTGTAAAGCCAAAAGACGCCCCAGCCAAAAACTGCTAACAGCCTATGTGTGCATTGACACATAGGAGAACATGATGGGGAGTCTATTGACTGTAAAGAAAAAAAAGTATGAAGCCAAAAGCAGCTATTGTAAAAATGTTCAAAAACGTCCAGTGTGTTTGAGGCCTTAGTTTTATTAGAGTTTGTGGTGTCTCTACTACACTGCTTGCTTAAAGCGGTTGTATACCCAAATTTTACACTTCTACCTACAGGTAAGCCTATAATAAGGCTTACCTGTAGGTAAAATTAATATCTCCTAAACCTGTACGGTTTAGGAGATATTCCCTATGCATGCAGCCGCTGACGTCAGCGGCGCATGCACTCTGAATGCCCCAGCTTAAGGTCCGGCAGCGTTGCCGGGAAGAAACTGCCAGGCTCATGCGCTGGAGTGACGTCATCGCGGCTTCAGCCACTCACAGCGCCGGAGCCGCGAACCCGGAAGACACGCCAAGGGCAAGATGTTAGCTCCCTCGGCGTGGACCGGGTTCCGATACGGGGGCTTTGTTCTGAGGCAAGCATTTCATAATGAGCTAGTATGCTAGCTGCATACTAGCTCATTATGCCTTTGCCTTGCAGGGTTTTTTTTTTTTTCTTTTCTGTGCGGGTTTACTACCGCTTTAAGATGAATCTGTACCTGGGAACCTACCAGGTTTGCCCTTTCACTTGCCTTTGGGCATGGTTTGGGTAATCTTAAAACAGGAATTCTTCTTTTAGGATGCTTTGCTAGATGCAACAATTTTTACATACCTTGGCAGTTTTACATTGCTGCATCCTGATGTCCACTTCATCCCATTCCTCTTCCAGCTCAAACCAGGCTACAGGATCACTTTCGCCTATATCTGTTCCACACCGGTTAGCTCTGCAAACAGGGGAAATAGGATTTTTGTACTCACTATAAACATCTTTACTCAGAGTGTATTAAGGGACAGAGATCGATAATAAGCAACCTAGGTATATACTGCTGCCTACAGATAAAATGGACACTAGGCACACAGGAAACAATAGCCAGCTCCCCTTGGGGCTAGCACACCTCCCTCCTCCTCAGATGCAGCAAGCAGACCAAAGAATTATAGCATATGAGGTAAGAGAGTCTGTGTCCCTCAATGAACTTTATGAAAAGGATTTCACTGCAAGTACAGACATCCTTTTCTCTATTCCCCGTTGAGGGGCACGGCTTGATAAGAATCTAGAACATCCAAAAGCAGTCCAAACTGAAGGGTGGGTACACAACAATCAAGGCGAACCAGCTCAAAAAAATAAATAAAATAAAACTGAAACAAGGGAAACCAAGGGCAGTAAACAGCTGATTGCAAATCCTTCCAAACAAAAACTAGCATCTGCTGGGGCAGACACATCAAACTTATTGAATTTAGAGAACGCATGTACAGAAGACCATGTTACAAACTTACAGATCAGAAACAGATGCCTAATGATGATGAGACCAAGAAACAATCACTGCCCTAGTGGAGTTGGCTTTAAACAAGAAAAGGTTTCATTTTATCTAACAACTCATAGGCCTACATAAATAACTTATCAAAACCACTTAGAAATAGTGGATCTGGAAGCAGAATTACCTCTCAACTCGTTTGCCTAAAAGAAGCAGTGCCTGAAGGGTAAACCCCGATGGCCCTCGCCATTGAACTGGTACTAGACACAGGGAAGGCAACAATATATTTATTAAGCTATAGATCCACGGAAGTTGGTGAAACATGAAACTCCACCCAGGATGGGGTAGACTACCTCCGTCCCAACACTCCTGATGTTTGATGTAAACTGCTCTTAACTCAAGGAAGCTTCAATTTTTCTTTAGACTAAGGCTGGGTTCACACTTGTGCAAACTGGATGCGGGTTTCTCCGCTTCCAATTTGCATGACAGGAGACTGTGACTGGCTCTCAATGGAGCCGGTTCACACAGCTCCAGGACAGCCGCGGTCCACATTATAAAATAGTCCTGTGCATCTTTGGCTGTGTTTCAGGTGCGAATTCAGACAAAAATTCAGACTGGATTTGCATCTTAAATCGGTTTAGAGGTACGCACCGGACCCTCTGCTGGGACCCGCAGCCACATCAGTGTGAAGTGAACCCAGCCTGATAGTCTGTCTTGGCAGGTAAGAGAAACCTGCTCTGCAAAGATATGGAGAACAGAAGCCACCATGACAGACACCCCTTGATTCAATGATGTAACTGGATCATCCTGCTCACAGAAACCTGGATTTGTCCACATCTTAAGAATGTCTTGTAAAGTACTGAAGTGAAATTGAGCAAATAGGACTGCTCTACAGGTGGATGCCATCAATCCCTGTACGTAAACCAACATTCCCGCTCCCCCCAACCCTATTGTTAAGGTAAGATTGATAAGGTTGTGCAGTTTTACAAAAGTCACCAATCTGTAATATTTCTATCAAGAGGCAGACCAGCTAGGGCTGAAAACAACTAATCAACATAATCTATTATGAAAATAGTTGTCAACTATTTACATAATCGATTAGTTCATTAGACGATTAGTTGGCCTGCATACAGAATGCATCATTTGTTTACATATAAGAAAATACAGTGCAGCACACATACAGCTCAGTACTCCATTCATACATGACAGTATACACAGAGCAGCATGTATACAGCTCAGTACACCATTTATACATGTCAGTAAGAGAGGGCACGTACGACAAGTTTTGTTTACAAAAAAAAAAATCCACCGTTTACGAATCACTTTAAGGGCTTGGTGCAGGGAAGGTCAGCATTTGAACCCAGAGAGGCTAATAGACTGGAGGGAAAATGCATATTACATACACGAGGGGCTTTCAAGTCCAACTGGGACTTTTACATTTTACAGCTATAAAAAGGGATGCTAGCGTGGCGGTACTACACGCAGTAGTAAGTGGCAGGTGTGTCCTATGACTTATATGCGGCGCACATGTCACGGGCCAGTCCAGAGACCGTTAATCAAGATGGCAGACAACAGTATTAGCGCATGCATGGAACAGCATGTTGTGATGAAGTTTCTTGAAGGAAGGTGTAAAACCCATGGATATCTACAGAACACTTTAAGCACAGTACTGTGATGGGACGCTCAGCTGCAGTAAGACATTTGAATGGTGTAAACGTTTCAAATATGGCTGTACATTCGTCAGTGATGACCTTGACTGTAGTAGTTACCAGCCCGCAGCAGTTATTGCTGTGAACATTCAGTGCATGGAATGCCTGATCCTGGATAATCGATGCATAACCTGTCGTGAAATTGCACAGGCGACAAATCTTTGTGAGAAATTATGAAGTGAAGCAGGCTGTCCTAGGATAGTTCAGGCATACTGACAGATCTTTCTATGCCAAAGCTTTCCAGGCATTAAACGCTAGGATAAGTATTTAAATGTTGCAGGGGGTATGTCAAAAAATAAATGCAGCTTCCACTCCTTGAAATGTATTCTTTTATTATATAAAGTCACAGCAAGCAGCTTGCCGAGCTGCAGCTCCCTGTGTCCTTTCAGACATGAAGCTGCAGTTCGGCCATGGCCCCCCTCTCTCCTGATTGGCTAACTGACTGACACCAGCGGGAGCCAATGGCGCTGCTGCTGTGTCTCAGCCAAACAGGAGGGAGAGTCCCGGACTGCTGAGGGACTCGTGGACATCGCTGGATAGAGATGGGGCCCAGGCACACAGAAGGCTTTTTATCTTAATGCATAGAATGCAATTATAACCTCTTTAAAGTGTTTGTAAAGGTTTGTGTTTTTTTTTTAATAACAATAACAAACATGTTATACTTACCAGCTCTGTGCAAGGGTTTTGCATAGAACAGCCCTGATCCCCATCTTCTGGGGTTCCCCCACTAGCGCTCCTGCCTTCTCCCCTTCATCGGGTGCCCCCACGCAAAGCGGCTTTCCGTGGGGGCACCTGTGTGGGTTCGCTCCCGAGCTCTGCTGCTGCGTCCTTTGACACAGACAGCAGGACTCGCCCCCCAGCTCCTGTGTCACAGAATTTGATTAACAGCAGCCGGAGAAAATTGCTCCTGCTGCCATCAACATGTCCAAAGAGGAGAAAGACAGCAGCTGGAACCGCTGGGCTCGTGCACATCGCTGAATCGGATCAGGCACAGGTAAGAAAAAGGGGGGGTCTGGGGGGCAGCTGCAGCACAAAATGGTTTTTCACCTTAATGCATAGAATGCATCAAGGTGAAAAAACTTGGAGACTATACGGCCACTTTAAGACCTGGACTTAAAAACAGCCATGCCATTAAGCCCTGGTTCACGCCAGTGCGACTTTAAATTCATGCTAATTCAGTACGATTTCAAAGCTTCAGATCAGTGCAACTTGGGCCTCCGATTTCACTGCGGCATGAGACTTAATTCAAAGTGTTACCACAACAGTAAAATCAGTCTGTATATGCAGTAAAGCATGCTGGAACCTAAGGAGTTAATCCTCTGCATTATGTAAAAAGGCTGTTTGATCCTGTATGCACAGATCCTCCCCTTTAGTTATTTAATAAGCATTTCATCCTATGTTGCACTAACATTTGCAAATGGTTTGTCCCACCCCCTAATGCTAGTATTTATATCTCCACCCCCTGCCAGCTCAGATCATGTGACCTGGCAAAGGGGTTAATCCCCAAAACATGGAGTAACTGACTGAGTTCCGGCACTTCTCCATATCATCCGCACCTTTACCTGTGGATTGAGCCTGTTGGTGCTTGCCGCTGCCTTTTTATGCACTGATCAGGATGCCAGCTCCCTTGTCTGATCCTGTTTTCACACCGATTGGGACCGACTAGTCCTGCAATACCTCCCTGACCATCGGGAGTGGAGCGTTCTCCTCAAGGATTCTCAGCCTCCATCCAGGAGCCCTGCGATTCTTCCAAAGCCTCCTTCCACATGGCACTGCTCAAGAGAGTAGCCTGCAATTCTCTGGGTTCACCATCCTTCCTCCACAGCATTAGGGTATGTGACAGCCATCCATCCTATACTTATGGCTCTGTGGAGGTTACTACAGCAGCCGTGAGTCACTGTGTTCATTGGGCACTTTCTTTTTACTGCTCAACATTTGACATTTGTTACATTGATTTGATACTGTTGCCAAACTTTTTATTCCATAGTTTGCTTCTAAAAAAAATCACCGGAACAGCGCTGCCTGTGTTGAATTTTCGAATCCATCTCAGCTGGTCTGAGTTTGGGAGCAGGGGCCAGAGTATATTACTATTCATTTACGGGCAACTTTGATTACATTCATGCACCTGGCCCCTGTGTTTTGTTATCCACATTAGCATGCATGTTGTGTGAAGCTCCCACTTCAGGTGTAAAAGGGAATGGGGGGGTCTTCTGCAGCCCCTTCTAACACTGTTTCTATATCGCCCTCATTCCCCTGTGTGTCTGCCTCATCTAGGGCAGGCATATCGGTATCTGGCTCATGTAAAGACGGAATGGCATGGCATTCTTGCCCTGTATGCAGGTGGCGATGTTAAAGCTGTTAGTTGTCTGAGGAAATGTGACATGCAGTGCCTTAAAAAAGTACATGTCACGTTACAATCAAAAGCGTAAATGTATTTTACTGGGATTTTATGTGATAGACCAACACAAAGTGGCACATAATTAATTGTGAAGTGGAAGGAAAATTATAAATGGTTTTCAAAACTTTATAAATATCTGAAAAGTATGACATGCATTTGCATTCACCCTTTTTACTCTGATACCCCCAACTAAAATCTAGTGGAACCAATTGCCTTCAGAAGTCACCTAATTAGTAAAAATAGTCCACCTGTGTGTAATTTAATCTCTGTATAAATGTAGCTGTTCTGTGAAGCTCTCAGAGGTTTGTTAGAGAACTTTAGTGATCAAACAGCATCATGAAGGCCAAGTAACACACCAGACAGGTCAGGGATAAAGTTGTGGAGAAGTTAAGCAGGGTTAGGGTATAAAAAAAATATCCCAAGCTATGAACATCTCAGGAAGCACTGTTCAATCCATCACCCGAAAACCGAAAGAGTACAACTGCAAACCTACCAAGACATGGCCGTCCACTTAAACTGACAGGCCGGGCAAGGAGAACATTAATCAGAGAGGCAGCCAAGAGGTCCATGGTAAAGCTGGAGGAGCTGCAGATATCCACAGCTCAGGTGGGAGAATCTGTCCACAGGACAACTATTAGACGTTCACTCCGCAAATCTGACCTTTATGGAAGAGTGGCAAGACGAAAGCCATTGTTGAAAGAAAGCCATAAAAAATAGGATTTTTTACTCACCGTAAAATCCTTTTCTCTGAGTTCATGGACCGACACAGCTTCTCTTTTGACATAGTGGGTATTATCCGTTAATTAGGAGTGACTAGGCAGAAAACTTGTAAAAACTGTTGCATCACACCTTCTACAGTACTGCCCAGGGGGCAGACCCTCTGGGTATATACCCTCAGTCTGCATCTCGCAGATCAGTTCGTCAAAAAGCAGTACAACCTTAAAAAGGAGGGGTGGGTGCTGTGTCGGTCCATGAACTCAGAGAAAAGGATTTTACGGTGAGTAAAAAATCCTATTTACTCTTTCGTTCATGGACCAACACAGCTTCTCTATTGAAATAGTGGGACGTCCCAAAGCATTGTCAGAGAAAAAAACGAGGGGTGGTAACAGCATTAAAAACTTCACCCCAAACAGAGCTCCTCCAAGGAGGAGTTGCAACTCTAAACGGCCGCCTGCAATATCTTGCGGCCGAAGGAAGCAACCCGAAGATGCACAAACCTTAACTTGTAAAGTTTAGTGAAAGTGTGAACGGACGAGCAGGTGCCGCCTTACACACCTGGTGAAAACAGACGCTTGATGCTCTCAGAGCTCGGACAGCGTCCAAAATATACAACGTCGTTTCCTTAGGATTCGACGGATGAGGACACAAGGATGGCAGTACAATGTCTTCCTTGATGGAAGGTCAAAAGACCTTAGGAAGAAGAAGGCTGCGGATGCAGCACCACCTATCAGTTGCGGAACGTCGTGATTCTGCGTGACGTCACCCGCGTCCCATGCTGACATCCGTTGGATACACTTTGACATGCTGCACATCCTCCGCACTGAGGCACAGTGCTAATTTTGTACGTTTATTTCTTGTTTTTATGACCATTAAATCCTTTTACATGGAGAGCAATAGATTTCTTTGCTTTTCATTCTATATCTGGCCTCCTGGATCTGATTGTCTAGATTACTGGCTGTGAGACTGATCAGCGCTCTGAATTACACCTTGTCTACCTGATGTGGATTCAGTATAGCCTGGATGTCTGTTTATCTCCCAGAGGGGGAACTGCTTAAGTGACATGACTGACTAGCTCAGGGGTCCACTCGCTGAGGTGAGCTGCTAACCATTACTAGTGGTGGAGGTCGTTACAAAAGTCACTATAAAGAATCTAGAAGTCACCTACTAAACACATATTGGTGTTTTTTAGTTTATTGCTCCTCAAAGAAAGACTCTTGGACTATCTCTATCCTTTGTAGTCTTTAATCATATGTGCGTTTTTTATGTTTGCGCTGCACTGCCTTTTTATATTTTCTGATGGGGATTTGATATTTTGAACCTGTGTTTCAGCTGCTGTATGTTTAGGGTTATTTGCGCTGGTTGATTTTACTTTTTATTATTACCGTTATCATGTGGAGCAAAGCCAGATCCGCCAACTTTCAGGCCAATGATCTGCAATGGGATTCCTCCGGAGTCCAGCGACCCAGGTTGACTGAGCTCTTCAGACTCCTCTGCAACCGGGAAGACAGGCGTCCACTGTGACCACTATCCAGTAAAAGGAAGGAACAACTTCCCAGACAGAATGCCGGTGAAGTCGGCCACCAACTAGGGAAGCCCTGTTTAGGTGGCTCACCCAGATCTTGATAATCCAGGGATGAAGGGCACTTGATCCTTCAGGACAGAGTTACCTTCTGTAACACTCATGTGAAATAGAGCCTATGGTAACCGCCTCGAAGGAGGCTACCATGAGGCCCAGGACTCGCCTGCAAAAGTGGCGCGACAGCCCAACTTTGGGACGTCCACTGCCGCACCGCTGCCCGACGGGTCTGCAACTTTCCCCTAGGGGGGAAAAAAAACGTACGACTCTGAGGAGTCCAGAATCAACCCTAGCTATACTAGGAGTTGGGACGGTACCAATACTGACTTCTGAGTGTTCAGCACCCAACCAAGTATCGGAGGGTCTGACAGGTTATAGACCCGCTCACTTCTAAATTTAAGTTTGAAGTGACCCTCAGAAGAAGATCGTCCAAGTTGCCCATGATAGCAATGCCACGCTGTTTTAGTAGGGCCAGAATCGTGGCAAGCACCTTGGTGAACACCCTTGGTGCTGATGCCAGGCCAAGGGGAGAGCCACCATTGGTAGTGGTCTTCCCCGGCCGCCAACGCAGCCAGATGCCTGGTGCATCTGGAGACACGCAGCATGCATCCTTGATGATCAAGGATGCCGGAAAATCCCCTGTATGGAGGGCAACGACAACAGAGCGAGCCAACTCCTTTCCGGAATCTTTGTACTCTTACAAAAGCAGTTAAGGGGCCTGATATCCAAGATGGGATGAACCCCCTCCAGTACTACGAACAGATGAGTAGAACCCCTAAACCCATTCCTGTACTAAGACAGGAAGGTTTACCCTGCGTATCAGCAGGATTTGTACCGCCCCATGTAGGGCTTCCCGACAAGTCGGCAGAAGCTGGCGGGTAAGAGGGAATTATCTGTTCAGTAGGCAAGCCAGGTTGCATTCCAAAACAGATCATCATCCGCGCACGGAAGGTGACTGTTGGCCAGGTATGCTGTGATTGGACCCTAGGGAACGATCATATGTATGCCCTGGAGCGCGACACTCACCGGACAGGCTGCTGCGACTTGGCCGTAAGGTCAGCCGAAGCTGAGCGGTCCGATGCAAGCCTTGGAGCGTAAGCTCACCGGACAGGCTACTGCGACTCGGCCGTAAGGTGAGCCGAAGCTGAGCGGTCCGATGCAGGCCCTGGAGTGTAAGCTCACCGGCCACCCATAGAGCGATGGGTATGTCGTGGAAAACTCAGCGCGTAGCTAGGGTCGGCACACGCTCGATGGCCAAAACTGGGGGGACTACAAGGATCGAGGATCCAGCCTGTCACCCAGTCGGCAGTTGATCGAAGATCGCAGGAAAAAAAAAAAACTAAATGTAGAAAAAAATAAATAAATTTCCCCCTGTATCAAAATGGGCCCGAAGGGAGCCATGTCCTACTCCTTGCTAGACAGAAAAACACTGATCTGCGAGATGCAGACTGAGGGGATATACCCAGAGGGTCCGTCACCTGGGCGGTACTGAGTGTAGAAGGTGTGGTGCAACACTTTTTACAAGTTTTCTGCCCAGTCACTCCTAAGTAACTGATAATACCCACTATGTCAATAGAGAAGCTGTGTCGGTCCATGAACGAAAGAGTAAGTACTGTTTTCAGTTTGCAAGAACCCAGGTGGGGAACACTGCAAACATGGGGAAGAAGTTGCTCTGGTCAGATGAGACCAAAATTTTACTTTTTGGGATGCAGAGACCTCTGTAAAAATCCATTTCGCTCCGATGCTAGGAAAACATGGTCACTGAGGCCGAGTGTTGTGCAGACCTTCAGCAGAGCGAATGTTCACCTGAGGTTTAGCCACAGGGCTCCTATTTCCTTTATTCTGCCATAGCTACAGGTGAGGGTGCACAGCCCTGTACATGCATAGCACCCCGAGGCTGACTACAAAGTGCCAAGGTGTGCGCCCTTGGAGAATCCTGTGCCGAAGCAAATTTTTCAAGCACTCCCCACAATGTGGGGTTTGAATATGGCTCCCAAAGTTTTACAGAGGCTGTGCAAATCTGGATGCACTACTTCTATACAATGCCTCCGCACACCTGTGGAGTTCGTAATAAACCTTCTTCCCTTTTTGTTATGTGTAATGTATCTCCACATCAATTGTTCGATTTTTTGTAAACATTGTTCTAAATAAAATGTTTTAAATTTTATATCTATGCTTTGTCTGGGTGCCGCAACAGTCCCAACATCCCACGGGTGATCAGGGAGCTAGGAGTTATCCCTGTATATATCCCCACCAACCTTCCATTAATCCAATTCGGGATGATGGCACCCCCCCTACTTCAATATTTACTGTAGAGGCAATCTTTATTATTCACAGTCTCAAAAGTCTGACAGGTAATGGACACGCTTACCTGCAATTCTGAGCTTGAAGGGGCCTTCAGAAGAAGGTCGTCCAAGTAGCCCATGATAGCGATACCCCGCTGTCTTAGAAGTGCCAGAATCGGAGCGAGCACCTTGGTGAACGTCCTGGGTGCTGAAGCAAGGCCAAACGGGAGGGCCACAAACTGATAGTGGTTCTTCCCGATTGTAAATCGCAGAGTATATGGGGACATGCAGGCATGCATCCTTGATGTCAAAGGAGGCCAGAAAGTCGCCCGGATGGAGAGCCGTGACTACAGATCGAACCGACTCCATCCGAAATCTTTGTACCTTCACAAAGCAATTGAGGGCTCCGAGATCCAAGATTGGACAAACCCCCCTTCTTCTTCGGCACAATGAACAGATTTGAGTAAAAACCCTGACCCCGTTCCTGTTCTGGAACTGGAATAACTACCCCGCGTTCCAGTAGACCCTGGACCGCCCCATACAGGGCCTCCCGACGGGTCGGTAGTAGCTGGAGATTGGAGGGGACGAATCTGTCCGGTGGACAAGAGAGAAATTCTATCTTGTAGCCTGAGATTACTTCGCAAACCCACCTGTCGGAGACTAGAGCAGTCCACTGAGTTGCAAATTTGCGAAGACGTCGCCCCCACCCGAGAGCTGGGTGGGGGCGGACCTTCATGCGGACGCAGATTTGTCCGCAGGCTTGTTGGGTCTGCGGGACCAAGGACGCTTTTGTCCTTGGGCAAGTGCCTTGTCGGCCTGGGGTGTTTTCCCTGTCGCCCTAGGGGGGTAGAATAAACCGCTTGCGTGTAGTAAAGGAGGACCCTTGCCCTTGGCGTGGCCCCTTACCCTTGCTAGTTTGGGGAAGCAAAGTGCTTTTACCTCCTGTGGCATCCTTGATGATGTCATCCAGAGAAGCCCCAAAAAGTCTGTCGCCCTTAAAAGGCAGATCCAACAGGGCTTTCTTGGAAGTCTGGTCCGCAGACCAGCCCTTTAGCCAGATCAGGCGGCGTATTACTACTGCATAAACCAAAGCTTTTGACAGCAGGGGAATAGTATCCATGTCTGACTCGCAGACAAACTTAAGGCCCTGGACCAACTGGTCGGCCAAAGTTATGTCATCAGGAGGAGCATCTCGCTCCTTTAACCCCTGGAGTAGCAATTTTGCCCATTCAGTAAGTGTCTGAGACACTAGGGCCCCCGCCAATGCCGGGCGTACTGCCGAGCCTACCACTGAGTATAGGTAGCGAGCGAGTGCTTCAGCCTTCTTATCCACAGGGTCCTTGAAAACAGGAGCCCCTTCTACTGGAATAGTGGTAGCTCTATTAAGTCTGGACACCGGAGGGTCCACTATAGAGGGAGAGGTCCATTTCTTCAGAAAACTCTCCTCAAAGGGGTACCGTACCGCAAACCTCTTTGGGGCTGTAAAGACCCTCAGTGGGTTCTCCCATTCCTTGTATAAGAGTTTATCAAAATAAGACACAAGGGAACACCTTAGCCGTGCGGGCAGGTTTACGAAACCCAAAGGGGACTGGAGTCTCTGCTGCTTCTGCAGTATTTTCAAACTTTAGCGTATCCCGCACTGCAGTAATAAGGTCAGATACCAAAGCCATCTTGCGTACTGACCTGGACTTGGAGTCATCCTCACTGTCCGATCGGTCACGGTCTGAAGTCTCTGATGTGTCAGAATCTGGGCCATGAGCCGTAGCTGGACCTGGTTCTGCCTCAGAAATATCCCCAGAAGATTGCAGGGGATGGGGGCGTTTACTACTCCCTGTATTCCCGTGTGCTGCTTCCACCCTGGCAGCAAACGCCTCTAGGATTGCCGACATAGCGTCCATAGACACCTCAGGGGCACCAGCTGCTAAATCTGGTGTTTCAGGGGAGAAGACATCTGGCTCAGATGCCATGCTGACCACACGCTGACACCCACAGGGCTCCAGGCAAGATATCAATAGGCCACCCTCCTGCGCTGCAGAGATGCTGGGTCACCCAGAGGACTCACCACCCTGGACTGGTACCGCTATGCTGCCGTGCGCTGCGCCTGTGATGCTGTCCCACCGCTGCTGTGTCAGTCTGCTTTTATCAGCGCTTCCTGTGTGAATTTTTCGCGCCAGTGTAATGCACCCTAGAGGCTGGAGACTCGCAAAATGGCCGCCAAAACGTCTGTATGGAAGATAATGTGGGCTCTAAGAAAATGGCCGCTGAGCCGAAGATAGAGGCCAAAGCAGCCGTAGACCACAAAAAGATGGCCGCCGAACGGCAACATATACATACAGCGTGGATCATTACAAACATGCCCGCCGATCAGTCGATAGAGGCCAGTGGGTGTGGAACTACAAGAAAATGGCGCCGAAACCACAGGAAGATGGCCGCCGGGTAGTCACTAGAGGCCGAACCCGGCATGGACCACCAGGAAAATGGCTGCCGACAGCATGGAGGAGGAAGCACATACAGGTAAACAGAAATGACATTTCTTTTAAATGTTAGTTACAGCCAGCCCCGCTCCAGTGGAACCCCCATAGGTGACCCCCAGCACCCAGCAACTTTTAGCTAGAAGCCCAGGGAGGAGGAAAAGGCAGGAAGAGAGGGAAGAAAGGGGCCACAACCACTTACTTGGTCTTTTCAGGAATGTCCAGCCAAATCACCCAGCCGAGGCAGGGGAGTTCACTTACCTATCCTGCATGCATCATGCTGGAAGACATTCCAAACAGATCATCGCCCACGCACGGAAGGTGACTGTTGGCCAGGCATGCTTTGATTGGACCCAAGGGGACGATCATATGTATGCCCTGGAGTGCGACGCTCACCGGCCAGGCTGCTGCGACTCGGCCGTAAGGTCAGCCGAAGCTGAGCGGTCCGATGCAGGCCCTGGAGCATAGGCTCACCGGCCACCCGTGGAGCGACGGGCATGTCATGGAAAACCCAGCGCATAGCTAGGGTCGGCACACGCTCGATGGCCAAAACTGGGGAGACTACAAGGATCGAGGATCCAGCATGTCACCCAGTCGGCAATTGATCGAAGATCGCAGGAAACAAAAAAAATAAAAAATCTTTTTCCCCCGGACCAATTGGCCCGAAGGGAGCCATGTCCTACTCCTTGCTAGACAGAAAAAAACTGATCTGCGAGATGCAGACTGAGGGGATATACCCAGAGGGTTCGCCCCTGGGCACTACTGTAGAAGGTGTGATGCAACACTTTTTACAAGTTTTCTGCCTAGTCACTCCTAATTAACGGATAATACCCACTAGGTCAATAGAGAAGCTGTGTCGGTCCACGGACGAAAGAGTAAGCTGCAGAGGTGGCATCATCTGAAAAGGTGTGTAATATTTTTCTCATATCAGTTTTCATTATCTGTGCAAAGTTTCAGTATACTGACAAAAAATAACTTTCATGGCTTTGATCAGCAAAAAATTGCCTTCTGGTATTGTATTTGAATTTACATTTTTGTACTAAAAAAATTGCTTTCTGGTATTGTATTTGAATTTACATTTTTGTACTAAAAATTTAAGCGGAGTTCCACCCTGAAAAAAAAAAAAAAACACAAAAAAGGAACAAAAAAAAAGGTAAAATAAAAAAAAAAAAAATGGAAAAAAAAATATATATTTTTTACTCACCCGAAATACCTGTTGCTATGCGGAAGTCATCTGCCTCTTCCTTATCCGAGGTGGATCTTCTTCATCCCTCCTACTCACGGTGTCTTCTGGTGAATGGGCGCGCTGCCTTCTGGGAACTGTGAGTAATCACAAAGAGCAGCCGCCCATTCACAAATCGGCGCGAGACTCGCGCATGTGCAGTAGGAAACGGGCAGTGAAGCCGTAAGGCCTCACTGCCTGTTTCCCTTAGTGAGGATGGCGTCACAGGACCGGTCAGGATCGAGGGATCGGCATCGGGGGGGCCATCATTGCGGGCGAGTAGGACAGGTAAGTGTCCTTCTTAAAAGTCAGCAGCTACAGTGTTTGTAGCTGCTGACTTTAAAAAATAAATAAAAATCGCGGGTGGAGCTCTGCTTTAAGATAAAACTACAAATAAGAAAGATGTGTAACATCTGGTTACAAATACATAAAGTATTAAAGCTAAGTTCTGGTAATTTTTCTGTTTATTAAAAGCCAGCAGCTACAAAAAGTGTAGCTACTGACTTTTAATAAACACACACACTCACCTGTTCCAGGATCCAGCGATGTGGCTGCCCAAACAATCGATTCTCTCCCTCTCCTTTCCCTGGGATTACAACTGTGGACACCTGGCTGTGAATGTTTGCGGCTTCACAGTCGGATGCGTGAGATGTGTTGTGCTTCCTGAATGGTTGGGAAATGTTCTGGGACCTGTGACATGTCCCAGAAGATTTCAGAGAGGAAGGGGTGGGGGGTGGAGGGGAGAACTTTAGGTAACTTGTCCACACAAAGATTTCCACACACTTGTATATAAAAGAGCAAGAACTGAAAGAAAATAAAAACACTACAAAGATGATGGTTCCTATGTATTCATTGCTACACAGGCACATTTTAATGAACTGTACTCCCAATGAGTTTTAAATGTCAGCAAAGTAAGATTAGCACCGATACAGTAAAAACGTGTATTATGCTGCTTCATGAAATAAATAAATAGCTCCAGAAGTGTAAAATACTTTGAGGCTGGGGTGCAGTAAAGTGGCAACTTTTTAAGACACCTGCCTCTGGAATGTTAAGTATATTCCCTCTTCTTTCGGCAGGCATATTACTGGATACAAAATGACCCTCATTTTGAATGACAATATATGGCAGGGCTCGAGAAACCCCAGGCGCCTGGTTGCCACTGCGACCAGAAGTTTCAACCTAGCGCCTATTCCCAAGAAAATAAAAAAAAATATCACATAGGGGACTTTTTGTCCCCTATGTGATGAAAAAAGAAGAAAAAATCTTAAATTGTAAAAAACAAAACAAAAAAAAAATGTATAAAGTTACAACCAAGCACACAACAACCCCCCCCCCCCCAAAAAAAAAAAAAATTGAGGCCCCCCACATACAAAAAATTCACGCGATGAGGCACCTACACCTGAAAAAGTTGATGACAGGGGGCTTTTAAAGTGTCGCCTATGGAAAATATAGGGTACGGACATGTTTAAGGTTTGACATGTTGGGCATCTATTTACCCGGTGCGACCTCTACCTTTTAATTTTACCAAAAAATTGGGTAATTTATTGCATTTTTGTGACCCCTAAAATTAAACTTTTAATGTTTTTTTTTTACTGCACCTTTGCAGTAATGGGAGACATAAAAAAATTGGAACTACCATTATTTTATTCTCTAGGGTGTCTGCTTTCAGAAAATATATGATGTTTGGGGGTTTTATATAATCTTTAGGCCTAAAAATAGGATTTTTTACTCACCGTAAAATCCTTTTCTCTGAGTCCATGGACCGACACAGCGTCTCTATTGACAAAGTGGGTATTATCCGTTAATTAGGAGTGACTAGGCAGAAAAACTTTTAAAAAGTGTTGCATCACACCTTCTACAGTACCGCCCAGGGGGCGGACCCTCTGGGTATAACCTCTCAGTCTGCATCTCGCAGATCAGTTCGTCAAAAAGCAGTACAAACTTAAAAGGAGGGGTGGGTGCTGTGTCGGTCCATGGACTCAGAGAAAAGGATTTTACGGTGAGTAAAAAATCCTATTTACTCTTTCGTCCATGGACCGACACAGCTTCTCTATTGACAAAGTGGGACGTCCCAAAGCAGTGTCAGAGAAAAAAAACGAGGGGTGGTAACAGCATAAAAACAAACTTCACCGCAAAACACAAAAAAGCACTCCTCCAACGGAGGAGTTGCAACTCTAAACAGCCGCTTGCAAAACCTTGCGGCCGAAAGAGGCATCCGAAGATGCACCTACATCAACTTTGTAGAATTTTGTGAAAGTGTGAGCGGACGACCAAGTCGCCGCTTTACATAGTTGGGAAACAGACGCTTGATGTCGGAAAGCCCAAGAGGCACCTATTGCCCTGGTCGAATGCGCCGTGACAGGAAAGGGGGGCGCCTGACCCTTTAAGGCGTAAGCCTGGATTACTATCTGTGGGATCCACCTAGAGATGGTGGCCGATGAGACTGCTTGGCCCTTCTTGGGACCAGCCACCGAAACAAACAGTGAGTCTGACTTCCGGAACAGGGAAGTAGCAGATATGTATACTCTCAAAGCTCGGACAACGTCCAAGGAATGCAACGCCGACTCCTTAGGATTCGACGGATGAGGACACAAGGATGGAAGTACAATGTCTTCGTTGAGATGAAAAGCCGAAACGACCTTCGGAAGAAAGGAAGGCTGCGGCCGCAGCACCACCTTATCCTTGTGGAAAATCAAATAGGGAGCCTTGCAGGACAAGGCTGCCAGCTCAGAGACTCGTCTAACTGGACACCAAAAAGACCACTTTCTGAGAAAGCGTCAGCAGGGGAATATCTCTAATCTTCTCAAACGGTGCCTTCTGAAGCACCGAGAGGACCAGGTTCAAGTCCCACGGAGGTAACGGGGGACGGACCGGAGGGGCCACATGTCGAACCCCCTGCACAAATGTACTCACGAGAGAGTGAGTCGCCAGGGGTCGCTGAAAAAAGACAGCTAGGGCAGATATCTGACCCTTAATCGTACTTAGGGCAAGCCTTTGGTCCACCCCATGCTGTAAAAACAGCAGGATTCTCGAAACCAAATAGGTATGCGGATGCCATTTCATTTCCTCACACATGGAGATGTAGGCCCTCCAAGTACGGTGATAAACCTTCCTAGAGGACGGTTTTCGAGCACTTCTCATAGTAGAGATTACTGAGTCTGACAGGCCCCCGGTCTCTCAGTACCTGGTTCTCAACAGCCATGCCGTTAAAGCCAATGACTGTAAAGCAGGATGGAATATGGGACCTTGCGATAGCAGGTCCTTCCGTAGTGGTAGGCGCCAGGGGACGTCTGCTACCAGACGTACTAGATCGGCGTACCAAGGACGCTGAGGCCAATCTGGAGCGATTAGGATCATTGGAATTCCCTCTGCCTCCACTCTGTGGAGCAGAAGAGGAAGAAGCCTTAAGGGAGGGAAGGCATAGATTAGCCGATACTGACCCCACGATGCTACCAACGCGTCCGTTGCGTCTGCCCATGGGTCTCTTGACCGGGCCACAAATCTCAATACCTTCCGACTGAGTCAGGAAGCCAGAAGATCTATGTCTGGTGTGCCCCATCTTTGGCAGAGGAGTTGGAACACCTCCGGGTGTAAGGACCATTCTCCCTGGTCCAGCATCTGGCGGCTCAGGTAGTCCGCCTGCCAGTTTTCCACACCCGGAATGTACACGGCCGATAGTGCCGGTACGCTCTTCTCTGCCCACTTCAGGATGCGAGCAACCTCCGATGCTGCAGCTGAGCTTCTTGTTCCTCCTTGATGATTGACATATGCCACCGCTGTGGCGTTGTCTGACTGGATCCTGACTGGACGCCCTTGCAGTCTCAGACCATTTGAAGAGGCAAAGCTTGATCGCCCAGATCTCCAGGACAATGATCGGCAGGAGGGCTTCCTCTGGGGTCCAGCGACCTTGCGCCGACTGGACACCCCAGACTCCCCCCCAACCTGTAAGGCTGGCGTCCGTCATGATCACTATCCAGTAAACCGGAAGAAATGACTTCCCGGCCATTAGCGCCGGTGCTGTCAGCCACCATACCAGGGATCTCCTGACTAGGTGGCTCACTCAGATTTGATAATCCAGAGATGAAGGGCATCTGTTCCATCTGGACAGAAGTTCCTTCTGTAACACTCGAGTGTGGTATTGAGCAGGTACACTAGGCGTTGGGTGGGCACCAATACTTACTTTTGCGTGTTTAGTATCCAACCACAGTCTCGAAGAGTCTGACAGGTAATGGACACGCTTACCTCTAATTCTGAGCTTGAAGGGGCCTTTAGCAGAAGGTCGTCCAAGTAGCCGGTGATAGCGATACCCCGCTGTCTTAGAAGTGCCAGAATCGGAGCGAGCACCTTGGTGAACGTCCTGGGTGCTGAGGCAAGGCCCAACGGGAGGGCCACAAACTGGTAGTGGTCCTTCCCGATAGCAAATCGCAGAAACCTCTGGTGTCTGGAGTATATGGGGACATGCAGGTATGCGTCCTTGATGTCCAAGGAGGCCAGAAAGTCCCCCGGATGGAGAGCCGTGACTACAGATCGAACCGACTCCATCCGAAATCTTTGTACCTTCACAAAGCAATTGAGGGCTCAGATCCAAGCTTGGACAAACCCCCTCCTTCTTCGGCACAAAGAACAGATTTGAGTAAAAACCCCGTTCCAGTTCTGGAACTGAAATAAATACCCCGCGTTCCAGTAGACCCTGGACCGCCCTATACAGGGCCTCCCGACGGGTCAGTAGTAGCTGGAGATTGGAGGTGTTGAATCGGTCCGGTGGACAAGAGAGAAATTCTATCTTGTAGCCTGAGAAGATTACTTCGCAAACCCACCTGTCGGAGATTAGAGCTGTCCACTGAGTCGCGAATTCGTGAAGACGTCCCCCCACCCGAGAGCTGGTGGGGGTGGACCTTCATGCGGACGCAAATTTGTCCGCAGGCTTAATTGGGTATGCGGGTCCAAGGACGCTTTTGTCCTTGGGCAGGCGCTTTATCGGCCTGGGGTCTTTTCCCTGTCGCCCTAGGGGGACGGAAAAAACGCTTGCGTGCAGTAAAGGAGGGCCCTTGCCCCTTGGCGTGGCCCCTTACCCTTGCTAATTTGGGGAAGCAAAGTGCTTTTACTTCCTGTGGCATCCTTGATGAGGTCATCCAGAGAAGCCCCAAAAAGTCTGTCGCCCTTAAAAGGCAGATCCAACAGGGCTTTCTTGGAAGTCTGGTCCGCAGACCAGCCTTTTAGCCAGATCAGGCGGCGTATTGCTACTGCATAAACCAAAGTTTTTGACAGCAGGGGAATAGTATTCATGTCTGACTCGCAGACAAACCTAAGGCCCTGGACCAACTGGTCGGCCAATGTTATCTCATCAGGAGGAGCATCTCGCTCCTTAACCCCTGGAGTAGCAATCTTGCCCATTCAGTAAGTGTGTAAGACACTAGGGCCCCCGCCAATGCCGGGCGTACTGCCGAGCCTACCACTGAGTATAGGTAGCAAGCGAGTGCTTCAGCCTTCTTATCCACAGGGTCCTTGAAAACAGGAGCCCCTTCTACAGGAATTGTGGTGGCTCTATTAAGTCTGGACACCGGAGGGTCCACTATAGGGGGAGAGGTCCATTTCTTCAGAAAACTCTCCTTAAATGGGTACCGTACCGCAAACCTCTTTGGGGGGGGCTGTAAAGACCCTCACTGGGTTCTCCCATTCCTTGTATAAGAGTTTATCAAAAGACACACAAGGGAACACCTTAGCAGTGCGGGCAGGTCTATGAAACCCAAGTGGACCGGAGT
Organism: Rana muscosa; assembly: GCA_029206835.1. Lineage (NCBI taxonomy): Eukaryota > Metazoa > Chordata > Amphibia > Anura > Ranidae > Rana > Rana muscosa. The sequence continues at coordinate 618,982,481 of CM055117.1, forward strand.
CTCTGCTGCTTCTGCAGTATTTTCCAACTTTAGCATATCCCGCACTGCAGTAATAAGGTCAGATACCAAAGCCGTCTTGCGTACTGACCTGGACTTGGAGTCATCCTCACTGTCCGGTCACGGTCTGCAGTCTCTGATGCGTCAGAATCTGGGCCCCGAGCCGTAGCTGGACCTGGTTCTGCATCAGAATTATCCCCAGAAGCTTGCAGGGGACGGGGCGTTTACTACCCCCTGTATTCCTGTGTGCTGCTTCCACCCTGGCAGCAAACGCCTCTAGGATTGCCGTCATAGCGTTCATAGAAACCTCAGGGGCACCAGCTGCTAAATCTGGTGTCTCAGGGGAGAAGACATCTGGCTCAGATGCCATGCTGACCACACGCTGACACTCACAGGGCTCCAGGCAAGATATCAATAGGCCACCCTCCTGTGCTGCAGAGAGGCTGGGTCACCCAGAGGACTCACCACCCTGGATAGGAACTGCTATGCTGCCGTGTGCTGTGCCTGTGATGCTGTCGCCCTGCTGCTGTGTCAGTCTGCCTCTTTTATCAGCATTTCCTGTGTGAATTTTCGCACCAGTGTAATGCACCCTAGAGGCCGGAGGCTCTCGCAAAATGGTTGCCAAAAACGTCTGTATGGAAGATAATGTGGGCTCTCAGAAAATGGCCGCCGACCGAAGATAGAGGTCAAGCAGCTATAGCCCACAAAAAGATGGCCGCCGAACGGCAATATATGCATACAGGGTGGACAAACATGGCCGCCGATCAGCTGATAGGGGCCAGTGGGTGTGGCCGAACCACAGGAAGATGGCCGCCGGGCAGTCACAAGAGGCCGAACTCGGCATGGACCACCTCAAAATGGCCGCCGACAGCATGGAGGAGGAAGCACACAAACACAGGTAAGCAGAAATGACATTTCTTTTAAATGTTAGTTACAGCCAGCCCCACTCCAGTGGAACCCCCTAGGTGACCCCCAGCACCCAGCAACCTTTAGCTAGAAGCCCAGTGAGGAGGGAAAGGCAGGGAGAGAGGGAAGAAAGGGGCCACAACCACTTACTTGATCTCTCCAGGAATGTCCAGCTAAATCACCCAGCCAAGGCAGGGGAGTTTTACTTACCTATCCTGCATGTATTATGCTGGAAGACATTCCAAACAGGTCATCGTCCGCGCACGGAAGGTGACTGTTGGCCAAGCATGCTGTGATTGGACCCAAAAGGGACAATCATGTGTATGCCCTGGAGCGTGATGCTCACCGGACAGGCTGCTGAGACTCGGCCGTAAGGTCAGCCGAAGCTGAGCGGTCCGATGCAAGCCTTGGAGCGTAAGCTCACCGTCCAGGCTGCTACGACTCGGCCGTAAGGTCAGCCGAAGCTGAGCGGTCCGATGCAGGCCCCGGAGCGTAGGCTCACCGGCCACCCGTGGAGCGACGGGCATGTCGTGGAAAACCCAGCGCGTAGCTAGGGTCGGCACACGCTCGATGGCCGAAACTGGGGAGACTACAAGGATCGAGGATCCAGCCTGTCACCCAGTCGGCAGTTGATCGAAGATCGCAGGAAACAACAAATGGAGAAAAAAAAATTATATATATATATATATATATATATATATATATATATATATATATATATATATATATATATATATATATATTATTTTTTTTCCCCCGGACCAATGGGCTCGAAGGGAGCCATGTCCTACTCCTTGCTAGACAGAAAAAACTGATCTGCGAGATGCAGACTGAGAGGTTATACCCAGATGGTCCGCCCCCTGGGCGGTAATGTAGAAGGTGTGATGCAACACTTTTTACAAGTTTTTCTGCCTAGTCACTCCTAATTAATGGATAATACCCACTTTGTCAATAGAGAAGCTGTGTCGGTCCATGGACGAAAGAGTAATGTTTGTTTTTTTAGTTTTGTTTTTAAATGTGTGCAAAAAAGGCTCTGGCAGCACAAGGGTTAGGCTTAATGTACACGAGACATTTTAAAACCTCTCCTGAACGATTTAACTTGATAGATCGTAACAGACGTTTAAAAAAGGTGCATTTGCCAATTTTACATGCCGCAATTTTTTTTTATTTTTATTTTTTAAATAGTCAAAAATGCAACATGTTCCACCTGTAAGATTTATTAGTTAAAAAATTGGCTCTTAACTTTTTTAGCTGCTCTTAGATTCAAGGCAAATTTGTCAAGCCTCAATATATGGTAATAAAATGTATTTTAAAAAAAATGATCAAGTCCTTACCTTTCTTTCACAAACTGTTTGAATTCAGGTAATTTCCACGTGTCAAAATGTTCAAATCTTTTAAAATGCTGTTCAGCATGGAACTTTTCCGGGCAATTGTAAGCAAACACCAATCCACATTTCGCACCAATGGCACCTCTTCGGACCTTAAAAATAAAGTATGAATAAAATAATAAGTAAATGTTATGTTTAGACCAGTGTTTCTCAACCGGGGTTCCGCGAGAAGTCCCCAGGGGTTCCGCCGCGATTCAACATTGTGGCGGATGTATATCCGTCCAATGTTGTTTTCACTGTTCCCAATGCGCGCTGACAGTGAGAACAGTCAGCGCGCATTGATACCCAATGCTCTCTCTGTAGTTCCGGCTCAGAGAACTCAGAGGGCGGAGTCAGGAGAAAGGCAGAGAGCGGGAGTTCTAAATTCGGCGGGGAGCCGATCAGTGGTGTTGCTGGGTGGGGGGTGCAGATCGCACCCGGGTGACACCTGTGGGCAGCGGCATCGCACGGTCCGCACACCCCTGCACTGATCTGTGTCTCTCACAGCGGAGCGGACTTAAGCCGCCTCCTCGAGTCCTCCCTCCTCTGTTTACATATACACAGGACAGGAGGAGGCAGTCCGAGGAGGGACACACTGTTATGCCGCGTTGTTCTGAGGTCTGAATAGTGTTTTTAATGGACATGTGCTGGGGGCGCTATGGGAGGGGAGAGGGGGGGACTACTAGCACAAGTGGAGGTATCTATGCTGATGGAGGGGGTCTGCACTGAGGGGGGCTATGCTGATGGATGGGGGTGTCTATGCTGATGGGGGTCTGCACTGAGGGGGGCTATGCTGATGGAAGGGGGTCTGCACTGGGGGTGTCTATGCTGATGGGGTGTGCACTGGGGGGTCTATGCTGATGGAGGGGTGTCTATGCTGAGGGGGGCTATGCTGATGGAAGGGGGTCTGCACTGGGGGTGTCTATGCTGATGGGGTGTGCACTGGGGGGTCTATGCTGATGGAGGGGTGTCTATGCTGAGGGGGGCTATGCTGATGGAAGGGGGTCTGCACTGGGGGTGTCTATGCTGATGGGGTGTGCACTGGGGGGTCTATGCTGATGGAGGGGTGTCTATGCTGATGGGGGCTATGCTGATGGAGGGGTGTCTATGCTGAGGGGGGCTATGCTGATGGAAGGGGGTCTGCACTAGGGGGTGTCTATGCTGATGGGGTGTGCACTGGGGGTCTATGCTGATGGGGTGTGCACTGGGGGTCTATGCTGATGGAGGGGGGACTGCACTGGGGGGTGTCTATGCTGATGGGGGTCTGCACTGAGGGGGGCTATGCTGATGGAAGGGGGTCTGCACTAGGGGGTGTCTATGCTGATGGGGGGCTATGCTGATGGAGGGGGGTCTGCACTGGGGGTGTCTATGCTGATGGGGTGTGCACTGGGGGTCTATGCTGATGGAGGGGGGTCTGCACTGGGGGGTGTCTATGCTGAAGGGGGTCTGCACTGAGGGTGGCTATGCTGATGGAGGTGGTCTGCACTGGGGGTGCCTATGCGGGGGGGTCTGCACTGAGGGGGGTCTATGCTGCTGGAGGGGGGTCTGCTCTGAGGGGGTCTATGCTGATAGGGTTTCTGCACTTAGGGGGAGGTCTATACTGATGGAGGGGGGTCTGTACTTAATGGGGGATCTGTACTGAAGAGGGACTATAGTGGGTGGAAGGGGGGTTGACACCAATTTTTTTCACACCGGGTGACACCAACCCTAGTGACGCCACTGATGGAGAGCGGGGAGCCATGGGACCCGGGAATAAAGACTGGAGGCAGGGAGAACAGAGTGGGAGCCGTGAAGAGAGCCGAGAATGAGGACTATGGAGGCGGAAGCACCAGATCAGAAGGTGAGATCTGTCTCAATGGTAGCAGTAATGCACACTGTGGAGGGGGAAGCAGAGAAAAGGAGCACATGGCTAGATTATATAGAAGCTGAGTTCCTGTGTATGTCAGGGGTGAATGCAGACTGCTGGGGGAGGGAAGAGCAGAGAACAGGAGATGAGATCCTGTGTATAACAGCACTGATTGCAGACTGGAGGGGGAGGGGGGGGCAAGAGAGTTGAGGCACACAGGCTGAATGTGACAGGAGGTGAGATTATAATAGCTTTATTTTGCCATAATTGTACATAATCCTATTATGATTCAGTCTCATCCAGCCACAAGCCCCTGCAGTCTGCATTCAGTCACTACCATACACAGGATCTCACCTCCTGCAATATTCAGCCATGTGCTTCCACTGTCAGCACTCTTCCTGGTACCACCCTCACAGGTTCAGAGGAGCTGGAACTATAGAGGAGGCACCAGGTATTAATGCGCATTGACAGTACTCGCTGTCAGTGCACATTGAAATCAACATTGGTATCATGTGCATATTTTTTCTGCACAGAAATATGCAACATGTATGCATTTCTCTGCAGAGAAAAATACTCAAATGATACCAACATTGTGGTGTGAACAGGGCACATAGAAATCAGTTATTTTCTTTATGTCCTAGCAGAGACCTACGTTAGGAAAGTGCATGTCTCTCTGCACATGACATGGACAAGACCAAAGTATTCTATGCAGATCAAATCTGCACCATCTTCCATCAATTCTTATGCATGAATGTTGTGAACAAGTCCCAACTGTTCCCGTAGTCTGCTATCCTATTTATCAGTCACAATATTTGGGAGTTTTGTTCAAGTTCAGTAAGGCCTGGTTCACAGCATATGTGCAAAAAATTGAACATGTGTGCAAATTTGACTTGCTTGAAATATTTTGGGCTTGTTGTAACGCAGGTCTCTGCAGGGACAGAAAGAAAACAATTGATTTCTATGTGCACTGTTCACATTATAATGTTGGTGTCAGGTGAGTTCTAATTTTTATTCCATTATTTAAAGCTATTTCTACAATAAACGTGGTTATATCTACAGCTTGCTGATCAGATACGATGTTCTGAGAGCTGTAGATCTGAATTTTTTTTTAGGGGTTCCCCGAGATCTCAGACTTTTTGCCAAGGGTTCCTCCACGGTAAAAAGGTTGAGAAACACTGGTTTAGACCATGCTTAAAATTTCACTTGTAACTAGCACTTGAATTAACATGTTTTTGAATAATAAACTTCATTTATCAGCAGCAATGTTAAAGCCTACTATAGGCGACATTGTGCTGAATCATCAGTACCAACTTTTATATATCTAGAACCTTGACAGCGCAAACCTCCACTAATGGCCCATTCATACTTGCTTGTTTTCACTGCGTGATACTCAAGCAGTTTTCTGCATAAAAAAAAGCTTTACTCAAAGAAATCCCATTCTTTCCTATGTGGTCCCATTCACACCCATGTGTGCAAGCTCATTATCCTGCACACTGCAATGCAAACAGAACGGTCTGGATTCAGTCTCACATTATACCACTTGCCACTACTAATGCAAGGTTCCACAAATATGTGCCACTCCTTGCATTGCACACACTGTAAAGTAAAAAAAAAAAAAATGTAAAAAAAGAAAGCAAAAAGAGTTGCACAGCTTGGTAGAGGCAGGAGCAAGTGGTTGGAGCTTGAGACTTAGGTGCACAGATTTTGCTGCTGGCGTTCACAGATGGCCAACATATCTGAAAATCCATAAAGTCAATTTTAGGTAAAGAGCCAGATTAACATTTTCACATTTTTATTATGTAGTAAAATGTTGTAAGTTGTAAAATGTTTTTCTTTGACTAGGTTACAGGACTCAGGATCTTAGTCTTAGGCCATGTGCTATGCAGCTACCTTCAGGTGATTAGACACTGGAAAACAAAGATGTAAAAGGAAGACCTAGAAAACCCAATTCCACTCCCAGCAATAAGGAGAAGAGGGGAGGGACCTGTGTTCTGTAATGTACTTCAAAAGGAAGATTTTACCAGTCAAAAATCATATTTTTTACTTGTACATTATTATACACAGGATCGTAGACTTAATGTTTAATGGAATGTCCAATTGCAATGCAATTGATGGGAGGATAACATAGCAAACACCAACAGGCCCAAGTAACAAAAATAGGCAAACAGAGGGCTAGAAAACTCAGAGCAAGCCGAAACCAGCACCTGAAGATGCATGAACATACAACCTCGCTGTAACTTTTTTTTTCATAGTTAGATTAGCCTTGTATTTTGAATTGCCTTGTATTTTTTTCAATAACTACAAGATGTTCTCAGAATGGACAAGGTTTAGAGGTGGGTCAGTGACGTCACAATCTCCACCTAGTGGAAAGAGGCAGAATGTTTCAGGGCAGGACATATGTGGGGACAACAATGAGCTGCTAAGATGGAATGAGGAAAACACCTTGGGAAGAAAGGAGGCCTTAGACAAGAAAAGGCAGGTAGCCTTGTGAGTGAGAGAAGACAGGGATATATCTTTAGTGGGCTGGTTTCTGAAGAACAAACAAAATCAGGTCAAGCTTTAACAGTGTAAACGGGAAGCATATAGGGATAACAATGTGAGTGACAACCTGCATAAAAGGCTTTTATAAATGCAAGGGCAAAAAAACGGTATCTGGAAAAGAATGGCTATGGTTGAAATTTGACCCATTATAGTCAATGTGACAGAAGATTTGAATGATCTGGGAGAGTCAATAGAAAGTCCTCCAGGAATTTGAATATCATGTCATCCTAGGCACGTTTGGTGCAATGGGGGTCACCTCTCGATCCTATGAAGCAGACTGGGAAGAAATTTTAGCAGGAAAAATATGATTTTTGTACACACCGTAAAATCCGTTTCTCTGGCATCCATGGACTGACACAGCGTGTCTTTTACACCTTTACACGTGGGTTATGTCCCTGCTTGCAGGAGAAGACCTAGGCAGAATGTGAGACGTTATACATACATTCTAAACAGCCAGAGCTGAACAGCCCCGCCCAGGGGGCGGTCCCTCCGGACATAACCCTCCCACTGCAGTCAGCAGACCTCAGTTCGTAACAAAGCAGTACAAACTTAAAAAGAAGGGTGGGTGCTGTGTCAGTCCATGGATGCCAGAGAAACGGATTTTACGGTGAGTACAAAAATCCTATTTTCTCTTGTCATCCATGGACTGACACAGCGTGTCTTTTACACCTTTACACGTGGGATGTCCCAAAGCAGTGTCAAGAGGGATGGGAGCAGTATAAATGGAAAACCAAAAACTTCACTCCAAAGAAGGCAGAGCTCCTCAACGGAGGAGTTGCAACTTCAAACAGCGGCCTGCAACACCTTGCGGCCGAAGGAAGCATCCGAAGATGCAGCCACATCAACCTTATAAAACTTAGAAAAGGTATGAACAGACGACCAGGTCGCCGCCTTGCACACTTGTGCAACCGACGCTTGATGTCGGAAAGCCCAGGAAGCACCAATTGCCCTGGTGGAATGTGCCGTAACCGGAAAGGGAGGCGCCCGCCCCTTGAGAGCATAAGCTTGAATGACGGTTTGTCTGATCCACCTAGAAATGGTGGCAGACGAAACCGCTTGGCCCTGTTTTGGACCAGAGACAGCCACAAATAGTGAGTCAGACTTCCGAATAGAAGCAGTAGCAGACAGGTACACCCGCAAGGCTCGTACCACATCCAAAGTGTGAAGCGCAACTCTCTGGGATGCGATGAGTGAGGACACAAGGACGGGAGGACAATGTCCTCATTTAAGTGGAAGGCCGAGATCACCTTTGGCAGAAAAGAAGGTCGCGGACGTAACACCGCCTTATCCTTATGGATGACCAAAAAGGGCGACTTGCAGGACAAGGCCGCCAACTCAGACACTCGTCTAACGGAAGTAATGGCCACCAAGAAGGCCACCTTCTGAGACAAAGTCAAGAGGGGAATATCTCTAATATTTTCAAAGGGAGGTTCCTGGAGAACGGAGAGCACCAAATTCAGATCCCGCGGGGGGAGAGGAGGCTTGACAGGGGGAGCACATGGCGAACCCCCTGCACAAAGGTGCTAACCAAGGGATGACCCGCCAACGGTCGCTGAAAGAAGATGACCAAGGCCGAAATCTGACCCTTAATGGTACTCAAAGCGAGCTTTTGGGTCACGCCACGCTGCAGAAAATGCAGGATTCTGGGAACGGAATACGTTTGTGGGCGCCAGTCCAGCTCTTAGCACATGGCGATGTAAGCTCTCCAAGTACGGTGATAGATCTTTCTGGAGGAAGACTTCCGTGCCCTTAACGTGGTCGAAATGACCGAATCCGAGAGACCTCGGTCTCTCAGCACCTGGCTTTCAATAACCATGCCATTAAAGCCAGAGTAAAGCAGGATGAAATATAGGACCTTGAGACAGAAGGTCCCCCCGTATTGGTAACCGCCAGGGAACGTCCGCGACGAGACTTACCAGATCGGCGTACCAGTGACGCCGAGGCCAATCCGGAGCAATGAGGATCACCGGAATTCCCTCGGTCGCTACCCTGCGGAGCAGGCGAGGGAGCAACTGCAGCGGAGGATAAACGTATATCAGGTGATACTGACCCCATGGGGCCACCAACGCATCCGAGGCATCCGCCCAGGGATCCCTGGATCTGGCCACAAACCTCGACACCTTGCGATTGAGTCGAGAGCCCATCAGGTCCACATCCGGCGTGCCCCACCATCTGCAAAGGAGTTGAAAGACCTCCGGGTGCAAGGACCACTCTCCCTGGTCCAGTGTCTGGCGACTTAGATAGTCCGCCTGCCAATTGTCTACGCCCGGAATGTAGACGGCCGACAGAGCCGGCACGCTTCTTTCGGCCCACCTCAGGATGCGGGCGACCTTGGAAGCCGCAGCTGAGCTCCGAGTCCCCCCTTGATGGTTGACATATGCCACCGCTGTGGCGTTGCCTGATTGGATCCTGATGGAGTGACCCTGTAATTTCTCCAACCATGAGGAGAGGCACAGTTTGATTGCCCGTATCTCCAGCACATTGATCGGTAAGAGGGCTTCGTCCGGAGTCCAAAGCCCTTGGGCCGACAGGACTCCCCAGACTCCCCCCCAGCCCGTCAGGCTGGCGTCCGTCGTGATCACCGTCCATTGGATGGGAAGGAACGACTTCCCGGACGGAATAGCCGGGGACCTCAACCACCACGTCAGGGACGCCCTGACCAGGTGACTCACCTGGATCTGAAGATCCAAGGACAACGGGGATTTGTCCCAAGTGGACAAGATCTCTTTCTGTAAAGCCCTGGTGTGCGCTTGGGCATAAGGAACGGCCTCGAAGGAGGCCACCATGAGTCCCAGGACTCTCATGCAAAAGCGGATTGACGACCATTTTCGGGACGTCAGCACCCGTACTGCAGACTGAAGTGTCAGTAGTAGTGTTGAGCGGACCCGAACTGTAAAGTTCGGGTCCGTACCGAATTTTGGCGTTTTCCCGACCCCGGACCCGGACCCGGATTTTGCGCTAAAGTCCGGGTTCGGGTTCGGATTCGGGAATTTAATGGCGCAGTTAGAAATGCTTCAGGGGCCAGCCAATCACCATTTGATTAGCTGGTGTGCCCTTAGAAGCCATCATAGCCATGCCTACTAATGGCATGGCTGTAATTGGTCAGTGCAACATGTGACCCAGCGTGTGACCAGCTTCTATATAAGAAAGAGGCACACAGCACAGATCGTCACTCTGCTTTTAGACAGTGTAGGGAAAGGATCCTGGCTGCTGTTGCTGTGAGGGAGAGAATTATATGATAGGAGTTAGTACTGATTCTGCAATCTACTGATAGAAAAGATAGGGAGACAGTGTAGTGTAGTGTAGGGGCAGGATCCTGTTTGTGCTTTCAGGGAGAGAGATTTAGATAGGAGTCCAGATTGAGAGATATAATAGCTCAGCGATCTGCATAGGTTTATCTGTTTGTGTTGCAAGCTCAGTGCACCAGCACTGCATTACGTTGAGTGATACACCTATTCCATACTGTGGCTGTATTGTGCTCTTGCTAAAAGACCTATTTTGGTCAGAAAAAAAAAAAAAAGGCACTTTATTGTGCTTTTGCTAAAAAGACCCATTTTTGGGCCCCAAAAAAAAAAAAGGCACTTTATTGTGCTGTTGCAAAAAAAAAAAAGGCACTTTGTTGTGCGCAAAAAAGACCTATTTTTGGGCAAAAAAAATATTTTGCAGTGTATATCTCTAGTTGTGTGAAATAACCAATTTCTATATATTTTTCTTGTACTATGCTATACTAAAAAAAAAAAAAAAAAAAAAAAACTTTTTTTTGAATAGCATTCTCTGCAGCTGTGCGATTCAGCGGTTATATACTGTGGTTGTGTTGTGCTCTTTCAAAAAACGCCATTTAGGGCCACAGAAAATATTTTGCAGTGTGAAATACACATGTGGAGGTGTGTAAAATAAACAATTTCTATATATTGTACAGTGCTATACTAAAAAAAACAAATTTTTTTTTGAATAGCATTCTCTGCACTTCTATAGCTGTGCGATTCAGTGGTTAAATACTGTGGTTGTGTTGTGCTCTTTCAAAAAACGCCATTTAGGGCCACAGAAAATATTTTGCAGTGTGAAATACACATGTGGAGGTGTGTAAAATAAACAATTTCTATATATTGTACTGTGCTATACTAAAAAAAACAACCTTTTTTTTTTGAATAGCATTTTCTGCAGTTCTGTAGCTGTGCGTTTCAGCCATTACGTACTGTGGGTGTGTTGTGGTCTTCCAAAAAACGCCATTTAGGGCAAGATCCTAAATTTGGAAAATATGAGGGGAAGGTCAAAGGGACGTGGTGGCCCCGGTCGTGGTGCTGCTGGTGGAGCTCCTGTTGCAGGGAGAGGACGTGGTGGATCTGTGCCAGCTACACGCACAAGTGAAACACCTTCCTCAGGTGCGAGTAGGCGACCGAGCCTGCGGCGGTATTTTGTCACGCCTAATGAGGCTGTACCAATGTTTAGGCCAGGACAAGTACAGGCGATAGTAGATTGGGTTGCTGACAGTGCCTCGGGTTCCTTCACATTGTCTCCCACCCACTCTTCTGATGAAAGATCAGAGTTGGCACCTGAAGCCCATGTCCATCAGTCTTTCACCTCACCCCCTTGCAAATCAGCCAAGCAGTCTGAGCCCCAAATCATGCAGCAGTCTCTTCTGCTTTTCGATGACTCTGTTAGCAGGGTTTCCCAGGGCCATCCACCTAGCCCTGCCCCAGAAGTGGAAGAGATTGAGTGCACCGATGCCCAACCACTTATGTTTCATGATGGGTACATGGGAGGACCACCGCAGCACGTCTCGGATGATGACGAAACACAGGTGCCAACTGCTGCTGCTTTCGCAATTGTGCAGACAGACATGGAGGGCAGGGGTGAAGACTGGGTGGAAGATGATGTGGAGGACGATGAGGTCCTCGACCCCACATGGAATCAACGTTATGCAGGTGACCAGTGTAGTTCGGAGGAAGAGGCGGTGGTCGCACAGAGCCACCAGCACAGCAGAAGAGGGAGCAGGGTGCAAAAACGGAGCATTCGTCCCCTAGACAGTACATCTGCTACTGCCCAACGCAGCAAGGGACCGAGCACACCAAAGCCAGGTCCAAGGACTTCCCTAGCGTGGCAGTTCTTCACACAGTGTGTTGATGACAAGACACGAGTGGTTTGCACGCTGTGCAATCAGAGCTTGAAGCGAGGCATAAACGTTCTCAACCTGAGCACAAGCTGCATGACCAGGCATCTAAGTGCAAAGCACGAGCTGCAGTGGAGTAGACACCTCAGAAACCAAGAAAGGTCTCTGGCTCCTCCTGCTTCCTCTTCTGCTGCAGTCTCGGCCTCTTCATCCACCTCTGTAGTGACAGTGGCACCTGTCACCCCGCAAACAGAGGATCTGCCAGCAACACTACCACCTGGGTCACCGACCATCTCCACAATGTCCCATGGAAGCGTTCAGCTCTCTATCTCCCAAACATTGGAGCGGAAGAGGAAGTACCCCCCTAGCCACCCGCGATCCCTGGCCCTGAATGCCAGCATTTCAAAATTCCTGGCCTTTGAAATGCTGTCATTCCGTCTGGTGGAGACGCAGAGTTTTAAAAGCCTGATGGCATTGGCTGTCCCGCAGTACGTCGTGCCCAGCCGCCACTACTTTTCCAGGCGAGCCATCCCTTCCCTGCACAACCAGGTGGGGGACAAAATCAGGTGTGCACTGCGCAACGCCATCTGTGGCAAGGTCCACCTAACTACGGATGCGTGGACCAGTAAGCACGGTCAGGGACGTTATATCTCCCTAACAGCACACTGGGTAAATGCAGTGGCTGCTGGGCCTGAGGCAGATAGCGGTTTGGCGCATGTCCTTCCACCACCGAGGATTGCAGGGCGCTTCAGTTTGCCTCCTGTTGCTAACTCCTCCTTCTCCGCTTCCTCATCCTCTACCGCCTCCTCATCCATTCAGCGTAACACCTTCACCACCAACTTCAGCACAGCCAGGGGTAAACGACAGCAGGCAGTTTTAAAACTTTCCTGTTTGGGGGAAAATCCCCACACCGCGCAGGAGTTGTGGAGGGACATGGAACAACAGACCGATGAGTGGTTGCTGTCAGTGAGCCTCAAGCCCGGCCTGGTGGTGTGCGATAATGGGCGAAATCTCGTAGCAGCTCTGGGTCTAGCCGGTTTGACGCACATCCCTTGCCTGGCGCATGTGCTGAACTTGGTGGTCCAGAGGTTCCTTAAAAATTACCCCAATATGCCAGAGCTGCTGCAGAAAGTGCGGGCTGTGTGTGCGCACTTTCGGCGTTCTCACCCTGCTGCTGCTCGCCTGTCAGCGCTGCAGCGTAACTTCGGCCTTCCAGCTCACCGCCTCATATGTGACGTGCCCACAAGGTGGAACTCCACCTTGCACATGCTGGCCAGACTGTGCGAGCAGCAGCAGGCAATAGTGGAGTTTCAGCTGCAGCAATCACGCGTGAGTCGCTCTGCGGAACAGCACCACTTCACCACCAATAACTGGGCCTCCATGCGAGACCTGTGTGCCTTGTTGCGCTGTTTCGTGTACTCCACCAACATGGCCAGTGCCAAGGACGCCGTTCTCAGCGTTACTATCCCAGTTCTATGCCTCCTTGAAAAAACGGTTTGTGCGATGATGGAAGAGGATGTGGCACAGGAGGATGAGGAGGAGGAGGAGGAAGCGGGATCATTTCAAAGGCTTTCAGGGCAGTCTTTCACAAGTGGCTACGAGGGTGGGTTCCTGCACCAACAAACGCCAGGTACACAATTGTCCGGCAGAAAGGGCACAGTTCTGGAGGATGACGAGGTGGAGGAGGAGATGGAGGAGGAGGAGGAGGAGCCATGTTCACAGCAGGGTGGCACTCAGACCAGCTCGTGGCCATTACTGGTGCGTGGCTGGGGGGATACAGAGGACACAGACGATACACCTCCCACAGAGGACAGCTTTTCTTTGCCTCTGGGCAGCCTGGCACACATGAGCGATTACATGCTGCAGTGTTTCCGCAACGACAGCCGAGTTGCCCACATTTTAACTGGTGCTGATTACTGGGTGGCCACCCTGCTGGATCCCCGTTACAAGGACAACGTACCGTCCTTAATTCCCTCACTGGAGCGGGATCGTAAGATGCGCGAGTACAAGCGCACGCTGGTAGACGCGCTGCTGGTGGCATTCCCACCTGACAGCGGGCGTACGGTGGAAGCACAAGGCGAAGGCAGAGGAGGAGGAAGAGGTCGCCAACGCAGCCGGGGCACCGGCAGCACCTCAGAAGGCAGGGTTAGCATAGCCGAAATGTGGAAAAGCTTTGTCAGCACGCCACAACAACCAGCACCACCAGCTGAGATGGAACGTCTTAGCAGGAGGCAGCATTTCACCAACATGGTTGAGCAGTATGTGTCCACAGGCCTACACGTACTGGATGACGGGTCTGCCCCCTTTAACTTCTGGGTCTCCAAATTGGGCACATGGCCTGAGCTTGCCGTTTATGCCTTGGAGGTGCTGGCCTGCCCTGCAGCCAGTGTATTATCTGAACGTGTATTTAGCACGGCAGGGGGCGTTATCACAGACAAGCGCAGCCGCCTGTCCAGAGCCAATGTGGACAAGCTCACGTTCATTAAAATGAACCAGGCATGGATCCCACAGGACTTGTCCGTACCTTGTGCAGAATAGACATGTATACCGGTGTTGTGACAAAAACTGTCCGGCCATCGGATTGTGCCCGGCCCGTACTGCGCAGGCGCAGCGCTTGCGCAGTACAGAGGACAAGGAGATTCACAAAATCTCCGAAGATGAACGGCGCCTGCGCTGTGAGTGCAGGTTCAAGCCCCACCATCCAAGAGGACATACGGTAGCACATAGTAACAGGGCCCCTCACGGGCTCGCTTCGATCGCGGCCTTGCTTGGCTCGGCTTGAACCACGGATGGTGTGGCCTTCACCTGAACTCAACACGCAGGCGCCGTTAGTCTTGGGAGATTTTTGAAATCCCCTTGTCCTACATACTCAGCAAGCGCAGTACAGGGCGGACACTATTCGACAGGGGACAGAATTCGACACATCACCGGCCTTACCCAGCCATTGTTGTATTTTTGAACCAGTGTTGGCTACCTCGTCCTCCTCCACCGCCGCTTCCACCTACACAGCCACATCCACCGCCACCTCAACCTCCTACTCCATATGGACCTCGTCCTGCTAGGCCAAGATTAAAATTTTTATTTTATTTTTTTGTAGCGCACAGATCCTTTCCCCCTTACCTGCCTTTATGTTGTTGGCTCTTCGCAGGAGGGAGAAAGGCACACCGCACTACCAGCCCGTATCATCCTATATAAAGAGGTTGAGCGGTGTACTTGACGGGCCGTGTCCACAGCCGGAGTCAAAACTCCTCCAGAGGATGATTCTCACCTCTACTGTAGGTAGAGGCAAGTCCTTTAATTGCCAGTAAAGTCAATGTCCACACCAGCTGAAACTCCAACTCTTATTCTCTCATGGCAAAATAAACTGTACTCAGATAGAAAAGGTTAGAGCAAAGAAACAGGACAGCTTAAGGTGTGGAGGAGGTCCAGGCACAAACGTAGCACATTCACTTCACTGCTTAGGTTTCTCAAACAGTTTTTGGCGCACGGTCTCTGCCACAGACATTGAGGTTGGTCTCTGCCACAGACCGGGTGTACAAGGCCCCTGCCACAGGCCTGGAGAACTTTGGTCTCAGCCACAGACCAGGGTGTATAAGGCCCCTGCCACAGGCCGGGTGAATAAGGCCTCTGATACAGTCAAGATGACCTTGAGCTTCTCCTTCTACGAACCTAGCCCATATCAAGGGGAAGACATCTCTCCAGGGAGTCAACAGACCATTCCTTCACCGTGACTCCCGCATCGGTCCATCAGAATGATCCTCCCTTCCCTGGAACAGGGTCCCCTACACGAGGCGGCTCTGGACTCCAGGCTTTACTCCCGCCCCTAGGCCTCCATACCCAGGGCAGCAAGAACTCCAGGATAGTACCTCACCCCGGGCTAAAGGTGCCCGAGATGGAACAGGAACACATGCACCCAGGCCGAAGGCACCTGGGCGCGGACCCCACTGGACATCAGCCTCCAGGCCAAAGGTCTGCCCCTTTTATATGCTCTCCCGGCATGCACAGCAGGTTCCCCGCCCCGCTGTACTACTGCCAAGAGGGGACACAAAAGGCGCCACCTGTAGGCCGCAGGGAACTGCACACCAATACTGTCCCCCGAGGACAAAATGGTCCATGAATCCTACAGAATTAGGGTATTTGAGCCTATTTACCACTCAAACACTTTCCTTAAATTTAGCACCCCGCTACATTTTTATTTCAAAGTATTTTATTTTCCCACTAGCTTATCCATTAAATTAAATAATTTATTCCAGAAAGGGCGTATTCTGGGGCATTCCCACCATATGTGTGGCATTGTGCCGTTGAGTTTCTGAGGTTCTTAATGACTTCCTGTACCTCTTCTGCTGAAAAGGGGGCCTCCAGCATATTTTTTTATTTTTTAATTTTTTTTATGTTCTTTTAAGTTATTTCCTATCCACATTTGTTTGCAGAGCACTTGCCATGTTCTTAACAACATTTTGCTGCCATTTGCAGCCCTCTAGCCCTTTCCATTACTTTTTTAGAGCCTTTTTAGTCGTCAGAAGTCCGGGTCCCCATTGACTTCAATGGGGTCCGGGTCCGGGTCCGGGTTCGGGTTAAAGTTCGGTCCCGAATCCGAACTTTTTTCCGTAGTTCGGCCGAACCCGCCGGACCCGAATATCCAGCTACCCGCTCAACTCTAGTCAGTAGTTTGTCTGGAGGTAGGAAGACTTTTGCCTCCAAGGAGTCCAGAATCAGACCTAGATACTCCAGACGCTGAGTCGGGACTAGAACCGACTTCTGAACGTTCAGGAGCCACCCAAACTCCCTGAGGGTCTGACTGACGATAGTCACACTTTCTTCCAATTCTGAGCCACTGTCTGCTCTTAGAAGAAAATCGTCCAGATAGCCCACGATAGCAATGCCTCGCTGTCTCAGCAAAGCTAGGACCGGAGCAAGCACCTTGGTGAACACCCTTGGTGCCGAGGCTAGGCCGAAGGGAAGAGCCACAAATTGATAGTGGACTTCGCCGACCGCAAAGCGCAGAAACTTCTGGTGGCTTGCGCAGATCGGAACATGCAAGTAGGCGTCCTTGATGTCCAAGGATGCCAGAAAATCCCCTTGATGGAGTGTAGCGATCACCGTGCGAATGGATTCCATGCGGAATTTTTGCACCTTCACGAAGGCATTTAGGGCCTTGAGGTCCAGGATTGGCCGAACCCCGTCCTTTTTTGGAACAACAAACAGATTCGAGTAGAACCCCTGAAACCTCTCATGGGACGGAACCGGCACAATTACTCCGGACCCGATCAAATCCTGTACAGCCCCCAAGAGGGCTGCCCGACGGGCAGGAAGGAGAGGGAGATTTGAGGAAAAGAATCTGTCTGGGGGCCAGGAGCGGAACTCTATTCTGTATCCTGAGGTGACCACCTCGCACACCCACCGGTCGGAGATCCTGGAGGTCCACCGATCCGTGAACCTGCAAAGTCGTCCCCCCACCCCAGAGACGGGCGGGGGCAAGACTTCACGCGGAGGCGGGCTTGGGAGCCGGCTTGTTCGGCTTACGCACCCAGGGGCGCTTGTGCCCACCAGCCGCACTGTTGTCAGTCTGGGATGGCTTACCCGTGGACTCTGACGGACGAAAAAACCCCTTTTTTGCTGGAAAGGAAGGCCCCGTTTACGTCGGGCCTCCTTACCCTTGATAGTTTGAGGAAGGAGAGTGCTTTTACCTCCCGTGACATCCTTGATGATGTCATCCAGAGCAGCACCAAAAAGTCTACCACCCTTAAAAGGTAGATCCGTCAGGAGCTTCTTAGAGGCTAGGTCAGCAGACCAGCATTTCAACCAGATAAGACGACGCAATACCACCGCCGAGACAGAGGCCCTGGATATTAAAGGGGCCGCGTCCAATGTGGCGTCGCACACATATATTAGACCCTGCACCATCTGGTGGGCCAGAGCAATAGTGTCTGGAGGAAGGTTATGCTCCTGCACAGTTTGGTGCAAAATTTTTGCCCATTCCATGAGTGTCTGAGACACAAGGGTCGTCGCTACTACGGGCCGTAGGGCGGATCCCAACCAGGCGAACATGGCTCTACTCACCACTTCTGACCTCCTGTAAGTGGGGTCCTTAAACGCAGGAGTCCCTACCATCGGGAGAGTGGTGGCCTTGTTTAAACGGGTGACTGGAGGGTCGACCACCGGGGGAGAAGCCCAGTTTTTAAGCAGGGCGTCTTTAAAGGGGTATCTAAGAGACAAACGCCGCGGGACCATGAAAGTCTTCTGCGGCTTTTCCCAGACCTGGTCAATGAGCTGGTCAAAGAAGGGTACATATGGAAAAACCTTTTTAGAAGGCTTGGTCTTAAAAGAACCAAAAGGAGACTGTATCCGCCTGAGGTTCTGCAGTCGCAGCATTTAGCTTGAGAGTGTCCCTCACAGCATCAATGAGTTCACTAACAAGCGCCCTGTCATTTACTGACTCAGAACTGGAGTCTTCCTCACAAGGAATGTCCTGTTCAAAACCATCCAAATATTCAGAGCTAGGGTCCTGAGCAGCAATAGCTAGGCCCATATCTGAATCAGAGCACTCCCCTTGTGGAGATAAAGTGGGGAGAGGGCGCTTTTTTGCTCCCTTGTGCTCACACACAGCTTCCATCCTGGTCAGAAATGATTCCAGGACTGCCGACAACTGGTCCATAGGGACCGCAGGTGCTGGAGCACTGGCTGCTGCCTCTGGCATGTGAGGGGAAGCTGGTGACTCTGACTCCATAATGTCCCTCTCTGAGACCACCCACAGGCTGTGCTGACTGAAGTAGGGGAAAGCCCAGGGAACCCACCAACCTGACCAGGACCGCTCGGTTCCGCTGCCCTGTCTCTCTGCGCCGCGCTGCTCAGCGTGAGTGAGCTGAGAGGAGAGAGTGTGAGGAGATTTGCGCCGTTCCCAGCGGCGCTAGAGGCCAAACTAGTGCTAGAAAAACGTGCGGCTACAAGAAAATGGCCGCCACAATGTGCTCCGGCGGACCACGGCAAGATGGCCGCCAATGTAAAAAACAGCACACACACCAAACATGGCGCCGAACGGCGCCCAGGCCCCTCACATCCAAAAAAAAAACAGCCCCAGTGAAATGCAGAGCAGCATGAGCCCCCCCCAGGACAGTATGGCCCCCAGGCACCCCACACAGTACAGCGCCAGCAATAGTGAACAGAGAGTGACATTAAAAAACACAGGGGGAGACAGGGAAATCCCCCACACAAGAAACACAGCATGTACTCACCTGCAGCCAGGAGAGACTACTTACCCGTCCCCTGAGGGACCCACTGGTGTGTTTCTGACAGAACTATCACAGTGCGGTACTGAGTAGCTGTCGGCCCGGTCCACCGCGAAAGATACAGCCGGACTGTTCAATCTTGAGAGGACCGCGGAGCTGGAAGCCCACCGGCCACCCCTGGAGTCGTGGGGCATGTCGTGAACTGAGTCTCACGCACACAAGGCGAGGATCAGCACGCTCGATGGTCGGACAGGGAAGACTACGAGGATATCTTGTACCCAACCTGTTGCCCAGCCGACAGTTGATAGAAGATCTCAAAAAAATAAAATAAGAAAAAATTCCAAAAGGAATAAAAATAGGTCAGGAGACTGGCTCCTGAGAGAGCCACGTCTTCTCCTTCTGCTAGGCAGAAAAAAACTGAGGTCTGCTGACTGCAGTGGGAGGGTTATGTCCGGAGGGACCGCCCCCCTGGGCGGGGCTGTTCAGCTCTGGCTGTTTAGAATGTATGTATAACATCTCACATTCTGCCTAGGTCTTCTCCTGCAAGCAGGGACATAACCCACATGTAAAGGTGTGAAAGACACGCTGTGTCAGTCCATGGATGACAAGAGAAATCATAGATTAAACTAAACTCATACTACAGAGACACCAGGGCATCGACAGTAAAGGCCCAAAGATCCAATTCTGGCAACATTTGTCCAGTTTGTTGTTGAACCCGGACACAAGAAAGTTCACATTTGGCGTCTCCCACATGCGACAGAGGTCCTAAAACACCTCTGAGCACAGAGATTATACCTCTGGAACCAGGACGCTGATGACTGAGGAAGTCAGCCTGCCAATTTTCCATGCTTGGAATGTGCACTGCAGACAGGGACAGAAAATTAATTTCTGCCCAAGCGAGTATGGGGTTCACTTCACTTTGAGCTGCGCAACTTTTGGTGCCTCCCTAATGGTTTATGTAGGCCATTGCCGAGGATTGGATATTCGCCACACTAGGGCAAGCCTGGTTTTGTTGGCAAGGTAAATGAGACTATCAACAGACTGAGTTTGCTTGGTCTGATGAGAGAAGACCATTGACTGGGATGCTTCCACAATCAGGTCCAGAGCTTACTTCTAGAGACTTAAAGTGGATGTAAATCCCATTCATGAAATCTGACCTAAGCGCATATATCTGTAGTGTTTACTCATCTCTCTCCAAAGCCCTAAGTCATGTGTCTTTCTGTTGCTTCTTTCCTCTGATATTAGCATGGTAACTTCTGACAAGTTCTCCAATACGGGAGATAAAAGCAGCTGGAAATGTGTGTCGGGGTGGGTGCATAGAGATAGATTAGCAGAGAGTTGTTCTATTTACAGTACATTTCTGCAAGTTTCTTTATTCCTCTGCATATGTGGAGAGGGGGTGGGGATGTGCCTTTCCTTGAATCAGCTCTCACACAGTGTATGCCAAGACTCCACACACAGTGATGGAATGGAACAGTAAGAAAAATTTCTAACACAATGTTCACTTTCTAAACGGTGTATCATCTGAAGACAGCAGATATACAATTAAAACATATAAAAGGGAGATTTGTGTCATCATCTGTGTATCATCTGAGGCTGTTCACTTCACTGGGTATATGCAAGGGTTTACATCCACTTTAAGTTTCAGATCCATCAAAACCTCTGTAAGGTCTACGCTCTCTGATGGACATTGGCCAACAAGCTTAGAGCCAAGACTGGAGCTTACATCTTGATGAAGAACCAAGGTGCTGCCGACAGGCCAAAAAGGGAGGGCAACAAACTGGTAATGATGCACGTTCACAGAAAAATATACAGATAGTATTGATGTCAAAGGAAGAGAAGGATGTGCAAGTAGGCTTTCTTGATGTCCGGAGTGTCCAGAAGTTCCCCCGGTTGAAAAGAAATGATGACTAACCTGGCAGATTACATACAGAATTATTGAATACCAAAGGAACCTGTTGAGAGTTTGCCTTGGGGACAATGAGCGGTAGAAGGCCTAGAAGGCCTTTTAGTAGAAGGCCTAAACTTCTCTTTTGGGACAGAACCATTGACTACCCACAAAAGGAGTTCATGGAGAGCAATGCATATATCGACCTACTTTTTCGGGGGGGAGGACAGCAAGTTTGACAGCATGAAGCAAGGTTAACCACTTCCATACAGGGCACTTATACACCATCCTGCCCAGACCAAATTTTCAGCTTTCTGCGCTGTTGCACTTTGAATGACAATTGCGCGGTTGTGCTACACTGTACCCAAACTAAATTTTTATAATTTTTTCCCCACAAATAGAGCTTTCTTTTGGTGGCATTTGATCACCTCTGGGATTTTTATTTTCTGCAAAAAATAAATAAAAAAGGACCGAAAAAAAAAAAAAAAAAAAAAAAAAGTATTTTTTTTGTTTGTTACAAAACTTTTTAAATAAGTACATTTTCTCCTTCACTGATGGGGCTGCACTGACGAGCACCGATGAGGTGGCACCAATGAGGTGGCACCAATGAGGTGGCACCAATGAGGTGGCACTAATATGCGGCACGGATAGGTGGCACGGATAGGCGGCATGGATGGGCACCGATAGGCGGCACAGATGGGCACAGATAGGCGGCACAGATAGGTGGCACTGAGAGGCGGCACAGATAGGTGGCACTGAGAGGTGGCACAGATAGGCGGCACGAATGGGCACTGATAGGCGGCACGAATGGGCACTGATAGGCGGCACGAATGGGCACTGATAGGCGGCACGAACGGGCACTGATAGGCGGCACGAACGGGCACTGATAGGCGGCACGAACGGGCACTGATAGGCGGCACGAACGGGCACTGATAGGCGGCACGAACGGGCACTGATAGGTGGCACCAATAGGCGGCACCGATAGGCGGCACGGATGGGCACCGATAGGCGGCACGGATGGGCACCGATAGGCGGCACGGATGGGCACCGATAGGCGGCACAGATGGGCACCGATAGGCGGCATGGATGGGCACCGATAGGCGGCACGGATGTACTGTAATGGATGCCAATCAGTGCCAAGCAATAATGCCTGCCAATCAGTGATGCCCATTGTGGGCACTGATTGGCATCCATTGTGGACACTGATTGGCATCCATTAGGGGGCACTAACTGGCATCCCTGGTTGTCTAGGGTGGCATACCTGGTGCTGGCATCCCTGGTGGTCCAGTGTGGGCATCCTCGGGGGGGGGGCTGCACTGATAATCTATCAGCACAAACCCCCCCTGTCAGAGGAGCAGCCGATCGGCTCTCCTCTACTCGCGTCTGACAGACGCGAGTGAGGAAAAGCCGATGACCGGCTTTTCCTGTTTACACTGTGATCAGCCGTGATTGGACACGGCTGATCACGTGGTAAAGAGTCTCCGTCGGAGACTCTTTACCTAGATCGGTGTTGCGGGGTGTCAGACTGACACCCCGCAGCAACGATAGCCGCGATGCGCGCCCCCGGGGGCGCGCAGCGGCTCAAAATCCTGAGGATGTCATATGACGTGCAGTCAGGATTTTGAAACCACTTTGCCGCCGTCAATCCGCTATAGGGCGGGCGGCAAGTGGTTAAGGCAGAAAAAATTTATTTGAAAAAAAAGAGCTATGGGAGCAATCTAGTGACTGGTGTCTGAACTTCACACAATGTGTGTAGTCTCATGTAACCCTACACACTCTAGAAAAAAATTGTCTCAGTGGGTGAACCAGAGTGTCCACCCCCTGTGGAGGCCGAGAAAAAAAACTAAACTAGTTTGTAGCCCCTGGATCCGACATACTGGACCCAGACATCTGAAATATCCTGAGCCCAGGTGGCTGTGAAGGGAAATTGCTCTCCCCCTTTCCCTCAGACAAGTGGAGACACCCCCTTATTGTGAGGTGGGCTTGTAGGGTCCAGGTGTTATGACACATGTGTGAGCTAGGCTTGGACCCAGAGGCCTGGAAGAAACAAAAAGGAGCTGGTCTTCTAAGAAAGTGAAGCCTTGCCAGCAGAAACTTTTGCATACTTCTGGGATAAGAGGGTACTCTTACCTCCTGTGACTTTCTGGATGTAGGTGCCCAAGCAATCCCCCAAAAGATGTGGGCGGAGCGACGCGCTGACGTCACATTGAACGCTTCACAGAAGGACGGGTGTCTGATGTATGTGCAGCGGCCGGCACACCAGACTTAAAAAGGCTTTACAAAACTGCATAATTGTAAGTGCAATACTTTTTAACTAAAATAAACATTTTAAACGTTTAATGCACTATGTGGAGTGTGTTATCTCTTCCATATTGCATGCACTCATTGATGACTGCTGGAAGCTGGTGTCTCAAGAAACCAATGTGTTTGTGCTGATCTGTGGGGAGAGCTGCCTGATTTATGCATTCATTGATCCTCTGTCATGGGGGATCATGACTAGCTGGTAAGGTGGAATTCCTGCTGATTGGTGGTGGAACTTCACAATTTGTTTGGATGCAACATTCACTTTTTTGATTTACACAGAGCACTGGTGTCATCTAATGGACATTATTTAGGAAACTCACACATGGACTACATGATCATTTTTTTTCACACCACTTTATACATTTGTTGTGTTTATGATTGATGTGTCTTATGTTAATCTTTTAGCTATTAATTTTATACACTTCATTAATTTTATTGATTAACTGTGTCACGCCGTTAAGATATAATTTTATTTAAATAATTCACACCATCACTCGATAGTGTATGGTTACGGGTCAGCGCGATTTTCCTTTTTTCCATTTTCTTATCGTGTATTGTTGTTTACATTATAATCGCAGCTCCCAACCACAAACAGATATCGGTGAGATACCCAGTTTTATTTCAGCAAGTTTAGCGCAGTTTCTTTCTATATTCTACCCTTCAAAAGATCCTCTTCAAAAAGACATCCTAATGAGGTGCTTTTTGCACAGAAGTTTCAAATACCAACTCTTGAGCCAAAGGATCCTTTGCATGTGCATCAAAAGCCGGTTCACTCAGGATTATGGTGAAGCATATCAGCTAACCCATCAACCAATTAGCAAATTAGGCTAGAGGGTAGGATCTCCAGCCGATAGAAGTGAGACATTTGTCAGAAAGAAGCCAGGGTCCCTGCTGAGCAGTGTCATTGGACCAGACAGACAATGGGCAGGTTACATAGCAGGACAAACCTGAAAGAGCAATGCCTTGAAAAGGGCTTCTTCTAACCTCTTAACCACAGGGTCCTTAAAAATGGGGTAATTCCCGAGAGGGACTGTTAAAGTGGTTGTTACCCCTCACATATACCCAGTGAAGTGAATAGTCTTAGGTGATACACAGAGATAAAACAAATCCTCCTACATAGGTTTTACTTGTTTAACTTCAATCATCTCTTCCCTACAACCCGATGTAACGGGAAGGCCCGGGGAACCTAAAATCCCTTAGAAAGTATGAGATACCCTTGCTTCAGCTTCCCCAATGCCTCTTATGTGTAAACCACCCTGTGTCCCCATTAGGGGCACAGGGTGAAGGAAAACCCCACTATGATCTGTGCTAATCAGATTCAATGCTGTATATATATATTGTATACATATTGGGTATATACGGTGTGTGGGCTGTTTATGTAATACTTGCTGTGATGGTGTGTGATTTCATGCTATTGTCTATTGTGGCTTGTGGTAGTTAAGCCTGTAATTATAGGTTGTGGAACTAGCAGACAGACAGGTTAATTGAAGAGATGTTGAGGCGTTACCTGTCTGCTTATGTAATGCTAATGATCCTTTCATTGTGTGAAGTCTTTTGATAATGCGGATTGGGAGACAGAAAGGGCATGTGTCTGAGCCATTCACTGTAGTTAATTGGCTCATGTAAATTGGGTCTGGTCAGAGGTGTATGATGAGAGGAGGGTCAGAAGCTTCT
This sequence comes from Rana muscosa, assembly GCA_029206835.1. Taxonomy (NCBI): domain Eukaryota; kingdom Metazoa; phylum Chordata; class Amphibia; order Anura; family Ranidae; genus Rana; species Rana muscosa. Next base: position 619,007,340 of record CM055117.1, read on the forward strand.
CTCTGTGGATATAAAAGTTGTAATGTTTTGCAATAATAAAGTAGTTCATTTTTGGAAAGATACAGAGTGCGTCTCGTTCTTTTGGAAGGATTTATTCCTATGGGAAGTGGTCGTCTGACTGTGGAGGATCGGCAGTGAATTTGTGTCCAGGACAGGGAATATCTTTAAACGGCGTTAAACCCCTTTCGTATTTGGGCATCTGTAAATAGTACAGAGAAGGAAGTAGAAAACTGCAGTTAACAGCTCAGAGACACTGTGTGAGAGCTGATTAAAGGAAAGGACACACCTTCCCCCCACATAGGTAGAGGAACTAAAGAACATGCATAGCTGCATTCTGAAAATACAGGCTCCTTGCTTTCCCCCCCCCCCCAAACACAAATTTTAACTCCATGTTATCTCGTGTTGGAAAACTTCTCATGCTGATAACAGACGAACAAGCACCAGAGAGAAACAAGAAACTTAGAGCTTTGGAGAGAGACAAGTAAACACTACAGATATATTGGCTTAAAGAGGAACTGCAGTCTGCTCACATAATTTGTAATAAAAACATTTTTGCCACTCTGAAGCTTCCCTCCAACCATTTTGCATATTTTATATATATTGTGATTCTGTACTCACCAAATATGCTGCCGAAATCTCCCTACACTGAGTCTGGCTGCATCCATTTTAACTGTGGACAGCTGAAGCTGCTGTCTTGTTCACTTTCTGGATTTACACAGAGGCACACCTCCAGCTCTGCAGCCTTGTAGCTCTCATTTGCCCTCTTAGGACTTATCCCCCCTCCCTTCCTGGAAAACTCGCACAAGTTTGCATGATGTCATAAGCCTAGGCTTTTTACCAGACAAGAAACAGGAAGTGGGCTGTATAAGGTATTTACTGGCAGAAAAAAAATATGTTTTACTGTCCAAAGTTAAAACAAGGGCAGAAGATTAGATGAAAAGTTGAAAAAAAAAAAATGACTGAAGCTCCGCTTTAAGCTCAAATTCCATGACTGGGGTTTACAACCACTTTAAGGTTTTGCTAAGGCAGGAAATGACTGTGTCCACTGCCCATTTCTTTAGGAAACCCTATTTAACCACTTCCCTATCCAGCCATAGTCAAATGACGTCCACAGATGGGATCTCCCATCCTGGGTGGATGTCATATGACCTCCTCCGCTTTGTAGGGGGATATCTGAATGATGCCTGCAGCTAGAGGCATCTTTCAGATATCCTTTTGAAGTGCCGGCGATTCTGTGCACAATAAGAACGATCATAGCGGCGGTTAACCGCTTGATCGTTCTTATAGGCGGCGGGAGGGGACACACCCCCCCTCCCGCCGCCATCCGGTGCTTCTCCGGGCTCTCCCGTGCGATCGGGGACCAGGAGCGAATATTCCGGCGTCGTTGGTGGGGTCACGTGATGAGCATAGAGATGACTGGTGACCAGATGGTCACCAGTCATCTCTATGATCGTCGGAGGCCCGGGCGCGATGTGATGACGTCACGCCCGTGTCTCAAATGTAAACAAAGCCGCCATTGCGGCTGTAAGTATGAGATCAGTGACATTTTTTTCACTGATCTCATGCTTTCCAGCCTGGAGGAGAGATGTGGGGTCTTATTGACCCCGCATCTCTCAATAAAGAGAACCTGTCACACACATTCCTATTACAAGAGATGTTTACATTCCTTGTAATAGGAATAAAAGTGATCTAAAAAAAAAAAAAAAAAAAAAAAGTCAAATCATTGTAAAAAAATAAATAAATAAGTAAAAAAAAAAACAAAAAAAATAATAAATTTTTTTTTTTTTAAAACGCCCCTGCCCCCGGTAGCTCGTGATCAGAAGCGAATGCACACGCAAGTCGCCCACATATGTAAACGCCGTTCAAACCACGCATGTGAGGTATCGCCGCGTGCGTTAGAGCGCGTGCAACAATTCTAGCACTAGACCTCCTCTGTAATTCTAACCTGGTAACCTGTAAAAAAAATTAAAGCGTCGCCTATGGAGATTTTTAAGTACCGAAGTTTGGCGCCATTCCATGAGTGTGCGCAATTTTAAAGCGTGACATGTTAGTTATCTATTTACTCGGCGTAACATTATCTTTCATATTTTCAGAAAAAATTGGGCTAACTTTACTGTTTTGTTATTTTTTAATTTATGAAACCATTTTTTTTTTAAAAAAAAGGCGTTTGAAAAATTATTGCACAAATATTGTGCAAGAAAAAATGTTGCAATGACCGTCATTTTATTCCCTAGGGTGTCTGCTAAAAAAACATATATAATGTTTGGGGGTTCTGAGTAATTTTCTAGCAAAAGAATGATGATTTGTACATGTAGGAGAGAAGTGCCAAAATAGGCCCGGTATTGAATAGGTACAAAAAGCCCGGTATTTAAGTGGTTAACAGGGTATTGCTGAGCAAAGCACTTGTGAAACAAAGTTTGCCAGGAGGAGGTCATTGACTGTACAAGTTAAGCTCTAGGAGTAAGTGTACAGGGAATGTTTTGGCCAGCTGAGGCATTTTAAGGAACCTAGACTGGCAACTTTTGTTTGGGCTGTCACAGGCTGCTCCAAGGCAAGACATTGGCACTGTGGCAGTAAATACACTGCGCAAGTAAAGACAGAAATAGTATCCTTAGTGCCGGTTCACACTGGGGCAACACGACTTCCAGAAGCAACTCAGACATGACTTGAGCATGAATCACAGCGAGACTTGGAGGAGACTTCAGCGCGACTTGTGGTCATTAACAACGCGACTTGAAGTAAATTCCTTGTGGCTTCTGGGTAAATTCCTTTCTGCTTCCTGTAAAGTTGCCTTCAAAATGAACAGTGATCAGACTTCTAAGCGACTTCCATTGAAATCAATGGGTACAAGTTGCCTACAGGTCGCCTAGAAGTCTGATTGAAGTAGTACAGGAACATTTTTTGAAGTCAGAGCGACTGCAGTCGTGTACATTAAAACATTTCCATTCACTTCAATTAGTTTTAAAAATAGCGCGACTTGGGGCAACTCGGGGCGACCTGAAGTCGCGTCCGGAGTCGCCCCTGTGTGAACCGAGTCTAAGCTACTTGTCTACCAAGGTATGTTTACAAACATTATGGTAGACAAGAGGTGAATTAAAGCTCACAGGTGTCTGTAAGATTGATACCGGCTTTAAGAGCCAGCGAAGGGCTTTCCAAGAAAAGTGATTGGGCGGCTCTAGAGTCACCCAATCACTTCCAATGGGGCTCTCAAAGTGTATAAAAAAAAAATTGTATAAAACAAACATTTTAAAAAATTGAAACCACCCATCACCCTCACACTCTTTAAAAAAAAATGGGCAGTGTAGGGCAAGTACGTGTATGTAAATACCAATGGCGCCATACATATGAGGTACTGCTGCAAAGTGAGGGCAGTAATTCTAGGTCCATAGTTCATAGTCAACTCTAAACCGATGTCCTGTAAAAGTTTTTAAACCATCGCCTAAGGAGAATTTCGGGTACCATCGTTTTTGCGATTGACTTGATATGTTTGGTATCCATTTACTCAAGCAACCCCACATTTTAGATTTTACCAAAAAAGTGGGTATGATATTGTCTTTGCACAAAAATTTATTTTAGTGCATTTTTTCTTGAAAATATGCAATTGATAAAACTGCAAATATTGTACGCATAAAAAACTGCAACACCATCTCTGCTTTCAGGAAAAATATACTTTCTTGGTGGTGGGGTTACAGTAATTTCTAACTAAAAAAGCTATTTTTAACAGGTGTTCAAAATTAAAAACTGCCCCGGTAGACAAGTGGTAAAGCTTTGGAGGGCATTGACCAAAGCCTGCTAACCCATTACCCTAGCACAGACCTGCACAAGAGCACAGGATACACAGAAAGAACATGTTCACTTTCCTAGGCACACTAGAAAAAAAAGCGGAGGCTTGAACGCAGTAGGAGGGGTTATGCTAGGGCTTTCTAAATTCCAATTACCTGAAGGTGGCTGCAAAACCTATAGTCTAAAGACTAAAATCCCGTGTTGTGTAATGAATGATTATGAAAATGTTACCCTTGCTTTGAGAGCAACACATGCAAGTTCACTTTAGATAGGATCCTCAAATATCTCCAAGAAGCAAAATAGAGAGATTCCTACAGAACTGTGCAAAATACAGTAAATAACCACAAAACGAAAAAGACAACCATGAGGACACCATTTAACCACTTGACCACTGGGCACTTAAACCCCCTTAATAACCAGACCAATTTTCAGCTTTCGGTGCTCTCACATTTTGAATGACAATTACTCAGTCATACAACACTGTACCCATATGAATTTTTTGTCCTTTTTTTCACACAAATAGAGCTTTCTTTTGGTGTTATTTAATCACTGTTGGGTTTTTTATTTTTTGCGCTATAAGAGAAAAAAAGACTGAAAATTTTGTAAAAAAATGATTTTTTTTTTCGTTTCTGTTATAAAATTTAGCAAATTACTATTTTTTCTTCATAAATTTTGGCCAAAATTTATACTGCTACATATCTTTGGTAAAAATAAGTACAAATTGGTGGATATTATTTGGTCTTTGTGAAAGTTATAGAGTCCACAAGCTATGGTGCCAATATCTAAAAATTGATCACACCGGAAGTACTGACGGCCGATCTCATTTCTTGAGACCCTAACATGCCAGAAAAGTACAAATACCCCCCCCCCCCCCAAATGACCCCTTTTTGGAAAGAAGACATTCCAAGGTATTCAGAAAGAGGCATTGTGAGTTTTTTGAAGTTGTCATTTTTTCCCACAATTCTTTGCAAAATAAAGATTTTTTTTTTCTCCCCAAAACACATTCTGCTATTACTCCAGAGTATGGCGATACCACATGTGTGAGACTTGTACACAGCGTGGCCACATAGAGAGGCCCAACATGCAGGGAGCCCCTTCAGGCGTTCTGGAGCACCCAGGCCAATTCTGACATTTCTCTCCTACATGTAAAAATCATCATTTGTTTGCTAGAAAATTACATAGAACCCCAAAACATTATATATGTTTTTTAGCAAAGACCTTAGAGAATATAATGGTGGTTGTTGCAACTTTTTATCTCGCACGATATTTGCGCAGCAATTTTTTTAACGCGTTTTTTACGGAAAAAAATGTTTTGTGCTTAAAAAAAAACAAAAAAAAAAACAGTAAAGTTAGCCCAATGTTTTTGCATAATGTGAAAGATGAAGTTACGCCGAGTAAATAGATACCTAACATGTCACCCTTAAAAATTGCACACACTCGTGGAATGGCGCCAAACTTCGCTACTTAAAAAAATCCCCATAGGCGACGCTTTAAATATTTTTACTGGTTACATGTTTTGAGTTACAGAGGAGGTCTAGGGCCAAAATGATTGCTCTCGCTCTAACGTTCGCAGAGATACCTCACATGTGTGGTTTGAAAACCGTTTTCATATGTGGGCGGGACTTACGTATGTGTTCGCTTCTGTATGCGAGCTCACGGGGACAGGGGCGCTTTAACCACTTAACGACCGCTCACTGTATATATATACACGTCGGCAGAATGGCACCGACAGGCACAATCACGTAGAGTGTACGTGATTGCCTTTGTATAGTTGGGGGGTCCAATCGGACCCCCCTCCTATACAGTGAGCGGTGGCTAAGTGTCCGGGAGCGTTCCGGGATGAGGGGGCAGCCATTCGTTTCTGGCCACCCCCACGCGAGCGCTCCCAGCGAATGGAAATGCCCCCTCTGTCTGTGTCAGACAGAGGGAGCAGGAGGAAGTGATGTCATCTCTGGTGCGGCGCTCACATATACCGAGCGCCGTACAAGAGAAGACATCAGGTCAGTGCACACAACACTACACTGACACCAGGACACATAGGGACATAAATCGCCCCCCCAGACACCCCAGATCACCCCCCAGATCACCCCCCCAGCCCCCAGTCACAGTGTCACTGATTGCAGTGACCATTTATTTAGTGATCACTGCAATCAGTGACATTTGTGACTGTAAAAGTGTCACCAAAGTTTAGTCTTAGGTCCAGTGTAGCCCCCTAACCCCCCCTAATAAAGGTTTAACCCCCTGATCACCCCCCAGATAACCCTTTCACCGCCTATCACCACTGTCACTAAGCGATCATTTTTCTGATCGCTGTCTTAGCGTCAGTGATGCCGATCGGCAGCCAGTAATTTTTTTAGGTTCGCCGCATGTTTTTATAGCGTCAGGTACCCAAATATATTATCTAATAAAGGTTTAACCCCCTTGATCGCCCCCCAGGTAACCCTTTCACCCCCTATCACCACTGTCGCTAAGCGATCATTTTTCTAAACGCTGTCTTAGTGTCGGTGATGCAGATCGGTAGCCAGTAATTTTTTTTAGGTTCGCCGCATGTTTTTATAGCGTCAGGTACCCCAATATATTATCTAATAAAGGTTTTAACCCCCTGATTGCCCCTAGTTAACCCTTTTTACCAGTGATCACCATATAAGTGTTACGGGTGACGCTGGTTAGTTAGTTTGCTTTTTATAGTGTCAGGGCACCCGCCGTGTATATAACCCAATAAAGGTTTAACCCCCTGATCGCCCGGCGGGTGATATCAATTAGGTTTTAGCGTCAGAGAGGGTCTGAGTCACACCCCAGGCAGCGTCAGGTTAGTGCCAGTAACGCTAACACCCACGCGTGAAGCATACACCCCCCTTAGTGGTATAGTATCTGAACAGATCAATATCTGATCAGATCTATACTAGCGTCCCCAGCAGTTTAGGGTTCCCAAAAACGCAGTGTTAGCGGGATCAGCCCAGATACCTGCTGGCACCTGCGTTTTGCCCCTCCGTCCAGCCCAGGCCACCCAAGTGCAGTATCAATCGATCACTGTCACTTACAAAACAAAAACACACATAACTGCAGCGTTCGCAGAGACAGGCCTGATCCCTGCGACTCCAGTGCTGTAGGAGGTGATTTCACCACCACAGTTAAAAAAAAAAAAGCATTGGGGCAGCAGGGGCGGAGGAGCGATTTTGCTCCTAATGCCGCGTACATACGGTCGAAATTCCGACGGAGGCTTGCCCGTGGAAAAGTCCGACCATGTGTGTGCGGCATAACTTTTTTGCGGGAGGATGCCCCCATGCTTCGGCATATATAAATGGTGCGTGTATGCCCATCATTGGAACTGGGTGGATGAAGGGCGGTATTCTAATGGTGGGCATACCCACCGATCAATCTCTTTTTTCGTTCAGCCAACTGGCTGCATGAAAAAAAAAAAAAAAGATTACAATACATGTCCAACAAGGACCAGCAACGTACTGGTATGTTGCTGGACTTTGAATGTTTATACCAGAATGATGCCTGCGGGTTTAGGTATCATCTTGGTATCATTCTTTTCAGCCTGCGGCCGGCTTTCATGTAAAAGCAATCCTAGCGGCTAATTAGCCTCTGGACTGCTTTTACAAGCAGTGGGAGGGAATGCCCCCCCCCCGGATATAAAAAGCGCCATTGGGAAATTGGGAAAGCATTTTATCACACCGATCTTGGTGTGGTCAGATGCTTTGAGGGCAGAGGAAAAATCTAGGGTCTAGAAGACCCCAGTTTTTTTTTAAAAAAGAGTACCTGTCACTACCTATTGCTATCATAGGGGATATTTACATTCCCTGAGATAACAATAAAAATGATAAAAAAAAAAAATACTTGGAAGGAACAATTTAAAAATAAAATAAAAAAGCAAAATTAATAAGAAAAAAAAAGAAAAAAAAAAAAGCACCCCTGTCCTGCCCTGCTCTTGCCCAATGGCGAACGCAAGCGTCGGTCTGGCGTCATATGTAAACAGCAATTGCACCATGCATGTGAGGTATCACCGCGAAGGTCAGATCGAGGGCAATCATTTTAGCAGTAGACCTCCTCTGTAAATCTACTGGGGTAACCTGTAAAGGCTTTTAAAGGCTTTTAAAAATGTATGTAGTTTGTCGCCAATGCGCGTTTGTGCGAAATTTTAAAGCATGTCGTGTTTGGTATCTATGTACTCGGCCTAAGATCATCTTTTTTATTTCATCAAACATTTGGGCAATATAGTGTGTTTTAGTGCATTAAAATTAAAAAAAGTGTATTTTTTAACCCAAAAAATGCGTTTGAAAAATCGCTGCGCAAATACTGTGTAGAAAAAAAAAATGCAACACCCACCATTTTAATCTGTAGGGCCTTTGCTTTAAAAATATATATAATGTTTGGGGGTTCAACATAATTTTCTTGCAAAAAAAAAAATGTTTTCATGTAAACAAAAAGTGTCAAAAAGGGCTTTGTCTTCAAGTGGTTAGAAGAGTGGATGTAAGCTTCCTAATGTTGTGTATAAAATGCCAGAACAGTTCAAACCCCCCCCCCAAATGACCCCATTTTGGAAAGTAGACACCCCAAGCTATATACTGAGAGGCATGTCGAGTCCATGGAATATTTTATATGTTGACACAAGTTGCAGAAAAAATACAATTTTTTTTTTTTTTTTGCACAAAGTTGTCACTAAATGATATATTGCTCAAACATGCCATGGGCATATGTGGAATTACACCCCAAAATACATTCTGTTGCTTCTCCTGAGTACGGGGATACCACATGTGTGAGACTTTTTGGGAGCCTAGCCACGTACGGGACCCCAAAAACCAAGCACCGCCTTCAGGCTTTCTAAGGGTGTAAATTTTTGATTTCACTTCTCACTGCCTATCACAGTTTCGGAGGCCATGGAATGCCCAGATAGCACAAAACCCCCCCAAATGACCCCATTTTGGAAAGTAGACACCCCAAGCTATTTGCTGAGAGGTATTGTGAGTATTTTGCAGATCTCGCTTTTTGTCACAAAGTTTTGAAAATTGAAAAAAAAAAAATTATATATATATATTTTCTTTCTTCATTTTCAAAAACAAATGAGAGCTGTAAAATACTCGCCATTCCTCTCAGCAAATAGCTTGGGGTGTCTATATTCCAAAATGGGGTCATTTGGGGGGGTTTTGTGCGATTTTGGCATTTTATGGCCCTCGAAACTGTGATAGGTAGTGAGGAGTGAAATCAAAAATTTGTGCCTAGAAATCCTGAAGGCGGTGCTTGGTTTTCGGGGTCCCGTACGCGGCTAGGCTCCTAAAAAGTCCCACACATGTGGTATCCCCGTACTCAGGAGAAGCAGAAAAATGAATTTTGGGGTGTAATTCCACATATAACCATGGCATGTGTGAGCAATATATCATTTAGTGACAACTTTTTTTTTTTTTGTCATTATTCAATCACTTGGGACAAAAAAAAATATATTCAAATGGGCTCAACAGGCCTCTCAGCAATTTCCTTGGGGTGTCTACTTTCTAAAATGGGGTCATTTGGGGGGGTTTTGTGCTATTTTGGCATTTTATGGCCTTCGAAACTGTGATAGGTAGTGAGGAGTGAAATCAAAAATTTGCGCCCTTAGAAATCCTGAAGGCGGTGCTTGGTTTCCGGGGTCCCGTACGCAGCTAGGCTCCCAAAAAGTCCCACACATGTGGTATCCCCGTACTCAGGAGAAGCAGCAAAATGTATTTTGGGGTGAAATTCCACATATAACCATGGCATGTGTGAGCAATATATCATTTAGTGACAACTTTTTGTAATTTTTTTTTTTTTGTCGTTATTCAATCACTTGGGACAAAAAAAATAAAAATTCAATGGGCTCAACATGCCTCTCAGCAATTTCCTTGGGGTGTCTACTTTCCAAAATGGGGTCATTTGGGGGGGTTTTGTACTGCCCTGTCATTTTAGCACCTCAAGAAATGAGATAGGCAGTCATAAATTTAAAGCTGTGTAAATTTCAGAAAATGTACCCTAGTTTGTAAACTCTATAACTTTTGCGCAAACCAATAAATATACGCTTATTGACATTTTTTTTACTAATAACATGTGGCTGAATACATTTTGGCCTAAATGTATGACTACAATTGAGTTTATTCGATTTTTCTTATAACAAAAAGTAGAAAATATTTTTTTTCAAAATTTTTGGTCTTTTTCCGTTTATATCGCAACAAATAAAAATCGCAGAGGCAATCAAATACCATTAAAAGAAAGCTCTATTTGTGGGAAGAAAAGGACGCAAATTTCGTTTGGGTACAACATTGCATGTCCGCACAATTTACAGTTAAAGCAGCGCAGTGCAAAATTCTAAATTCACCTCTGGTCCTTTAGCTACCAAATGGTCCGGGGCTTAAGTGGTTAAAAAAAAATATATTTTTTTATTGTTCATTTTACTTTATTTATTTTAGTTTGCCATGTTTTTCCGCCCCAAATTTTTTTTTGATCACTTTTATACCTATTACAAGGAACGTAAAGATCCCTTGTAATAGGAATATGGCATGACAGGTCCTCTTTACAGTGAGATATGGGGTCAATAAGACCCCACATCTCACCTCTAGGCTGGGAAGCCTGAAAAAAAAAAAGAAAAAAAAAAAAAAACAACAATCCTGGCTTTGATCGTAGCGGTGAGTCGGTAGAAGCACCGGAGGGCAGCGGGAGAGGGGGACATCCCCTCTCGCCTCCCGTAAGAATGATCAAGCAGCGTAACAGCCGCTATGATTGTTCTTAGGGTGTAGGGAATCGCCGGCTGAAAAAGCTGATATCTGAATGATGCCTGTAGCTGCACCCATCATTCAGATATCCCCGCACAAAATCAAGGACATCATATGACGGCCGGCGGGCGGGAAGTGGGCATTGCGAAGTATTGCCGGGCATTGCGGAGTATTGCCGGGCATTGCGGACTATGGCAGGGTATTGCGGAGTATGGCAGGGTATTGCGGAGTATTGTGCAGGGTATTGCGGAGTATTGTGCAGGGTATTTTGCAGAGTATTGCGCAGAGTATTGCGCAGAGTATTGCGCAGGGTATTGCAGAGTATTGTGCAGGGTATTTTGCAGAGTATTGCGCAGAGTATTGCGCAGGGTATTGCAGAGTATTGCGCAGGGTATTGCAGAGTATTGCGCAGAGTATTGCAGAGTATTGCGCAGGGTATTGCGCAGGGTATTGCGCAGGGTATTGCGCAGGGTATTGCGCAGGGTATTGCGCAGGGTATTGCGCAGGGTATTGCGCAGGGTATTGCAGAGTATTGCGCAGGGTATTGCAGAGTATTGCGCAGGGTATTGCGCAGGGTATTGCGCAGGGTATTGCGCAGGGTATTGCGCAGGGTATTGCGCAGGGTATTGCGCAGGGTATTGCGCAGGGTATTGCGCAGGGTATTGCAGAGTATTGCGCAGGGTATTGCAGAGTATTGCGCAGGGTATTGCAGAGTATTGCGCAGGGTATTGCAGAGTATTGCGCAGGGTATTGCAGAGTATTTTGCAGAGTATTGCGCAGGGTATTTTGCAGAGTATTGGCAGGGTGTATTGCAGAGTATTGGCAGTGTATTGCACCAGGGATGGCTGAGCAGGGATGGATGGATGGCTGGATCTGTGACTGCAATTGTCACAGATCCAGCCCACAGAGCTGCTGCTGCCATCCGCTCCCTCCCCTCTCCTCTCACACTGTACCGATCGGTACAGAGAGGGGAGGGAGGAACCGGCGTCATCAAATGAGCGATCACGTGGTAAACGGCGGACCCGGCGGTCACAGAGTTTCCCGTGGGCGCGCGGGAGCGCGATTCTGGGAGGACGTTATATAACGTCCTCCCAGAGTTAAGCAACCACCTTGTCGACGTTATTTGTCGGCAGGTGGTTGTAAAGTGGTTAAGCAGGCAGGTAAATTTTCTGGCATGACAGACCACAAGTGGAATTGAAAGATTGTTTTATTTAACCATTACAAAACACGGGATATGGAGGCACACCGTTATTGTATCAGCACTCGAGCAGTAAAAGAATAAAACTACACACATTTGTTGAGCTCTAGACATTGGCTACATATAAATTTAACTTTTTTTCCAATGTGCTATGTAAAGGTATATGTGAACCCCTTTATACTTATCAGTGATTTGTCTGTCAAGGCCGTTTTGATGGTGGGGAGGGAGGGATTTAACAGCTTTTGTTTACACATAACTTTTTGTTTTTGTTTTTCTGTGAAAAATTCTAAAACTTTAATAATCAGCTGATTGGGGGGAATTTAACGACTGGAGCAGACAGAATCTGGCGCAGTTGTGCATGGTGACCAATCAGCTTCTAGCTTTCATTTTCAAAGCTTAAAGTGGATGTAAACCCACTCTCATCCTTTCTAAACTACTGCCTTAGTGCTGATCTATAAGGATATAGATGCCTCCTGCATGTATCCTCATCTGTCAAATGTCTCCCCGTCTGTTATGAGACCTGAAAAACTGCAGATTCTGTGGGTGGATCTGTTGTCTGGAGCTCAGTGGGTGGAGTCGTGATGTCAGACTCCCCGCCCACCTCTACACTCCCCTTGTCAACATGCATTTTCTCCTGTGTATTCCTTCTGCTATTGATTACTAACATCCAGTCAAAATCCAAAAAAGTAACCACATGACTTCAGAAAAGGAGTGGGGGTGGGAATTAAAAAATAATGCCTGTCTAAAGCTAGTGCACGAGATATGTAAATGACCTGTCACTCAAAGCAAGGGGGCGGAACGGACAAAGGTAACTCTGTTTGTCCGTTTTATCTGACTGAACAATAAAAGAGGATTGCTCAGAGCTGGATTAACTCGGTGTGGCAAGACCTGGCACAAATGATGGGAAATCTTATACTCTACATTGTATCAGCGAAAAAAAAAAAAAATTGGGGTTAACATCCACTTTAACTGAACAAGCTGAAGAAAGAAGACGTTTGGTTACTATGCACAGTACATTCTGTCTGCTCCAGCTTTATTAAACTCCTCTCCACTGCGTTACCTTATTTTATGCCTTTAGGTTTCTGTACAGTTTATGTCAAAAAGGTACACTTACCCTAATCCTCATCTGTGTAACCTGGAAGGCTGACTCAGTGCCTGAAGAAAGGATTATGTTTGCTCTGGTTTTTCCAGTTTCTGTCAGGAAGCCTTTAGGCAAAAGAATACATATTTGGACAATCAGAATCCTGTTAAATATCTAATTTGAATGCACAATAGACTTTGGAAATTAGTGTGATCTCATTTTTTCATCTGTCTAGGCCAACAGGTATTAATAGCATAGGACCCCAAACAGCAATACAATCAGTTTTTACGGTTCTTGGCTCACTTAAGACTTCAGAACACCACCACAGTCAAAATTGGCTAAATCACTGAATTTTGGGGTTCCAAAGAAACCACCTCTGGTTCTATGCTAAATGAACATTGCTTTTAATAATTTTAAGGGGTTGTAAAGGTACATGTTTTTTCACCTTAATGCATCCTATGCATTAAGGTGAAAAAACATTTGACAATACCGCCCCCCCTGAGCCCCCGTTTTACTTACCTGACCCCTCGAAAGTCCCGCGCTCGCTCCCGTCATCCTCCGAGTTCCTGAGCCCGGCCGTTGATTGGCTACAGTGGATGGATTGAAAGCAGCGCAGCCATTGGCTGACGCTGCTGTCAATCACATCCAATCACGCGGCGCGCCGGGGGTCGGGGCCAAGTGATACAGTCGGCGGCTATGGCCGCCGCTGTATCACGGGAGCGCGCCCGCAGTAACTCCACACCATGCGAGCTCGCTCGCATTATGGTGTGGAGTCCTTGCAGGGAGGAGCTGAAACAGCCGCCGAGGGACCCCAGAAGACCAGGATCGGGGCCACTGTGTGCAAAACGAGCTGCACAGTGGAGGTAAGTATAACATGTTTGTTATTTTTTTATTTTTTTAAACGGGAACCTTTAGTGTTCCTTTAAGGTAAATGGTCCTCATTTACGAAACATTTAGTATACGCTACACCACTTCTCTGCTTTAATGAATCAAAGCAGAGGAAAAATAAAGCAAAAGACCAATGGAAATATTAGACATTTTTGGATTAACAAATAAATTTAGCGACTTTAAAAAAAAGAGTAAAAAAAAAAAAAAAAACTTTAAAAGAAGATTCAAAATTCCAATTCTCAAATAACAATGGGCTTCTACCACCTGTGTAAGCACTGGTTTACCAAAGTGGTCATTTTAAAACTGATCAGCAGACAGATCATTTCTTAGATTTAGATTTTTAAACAAAGAAACCCTGCAAAAAGCTAAAAGGAAAAAAAGCATGAATTTCTGAGAGCAACATTCAAATGTAAAACGCTGAACACACCATCTCCTGTCCAAGGTTCCACCAGTAAGTTTTCTGGTCCAGATTTATCCTCCTTGCCTTTGACATCACACGCTATTAGAGTAAACTGCAGTGGTCTTCCTAGAATAAAAATGGATGTGAATTATTAACAAAGCATACATTTAGACAGCAAAATAAATTGTTCACTTTTTCTGAAAACGCTAATAAAAGGGACTCCATTTCAGTTTAAAAAAAAATTAAAATAGAGCGCCAATGTGTTTGTTTCCCCCTCATTTTGACATCACACAATAGTAAAAATATAGAACTTCTAATGCAAATTCACCCCAAAAATATATCTATGGACACTGTGTCAAAATCTACATAAAAAATAGAAGGAAAGGATTTGAAAATTTCAGAAACCCATATATTATTCACAATTGAAAACATATATGAGATGTTTATACTGAGAAAATGTACCATTTTATGAAAAAAAATAAGGTAATTTTTAAATTGATAGCAGCAAGATTAAAAAAAAGGTGGGGCAGGGCCATGTTTGCCACGGTGTAGCAGCTCCTCTTCTATTAATAACACTCTGTAAACATTTGGAAACTGAGACCAGTTGCTTAAGGCCCCTTTCACACTGAGGCGTTGAAAAAACGCAAAAAAATAATTACATTTTTCACCGCGATTTTACCGCGTTTTTACCGCGATCGCGCTAAAATTAGCGCGAACGCGGTAAAACCGCATTAAAACCGCAAAGGCGTTAGCGCTATTTTTTAACATAACGCTTATGCCTATGCGTTTTTACCGCGAATCCCATTCATTTCAATGGGGATAGGCGTTTTTACAGCGCTATTTTATGCGCCCTAAAGTTGATCTAAAAAAGCTGTTTGCAGGATTTTTTTCAACGCCCAGCCACCAAAAAACCTCAATGTGAAAGCACTCAGAGATTTCACATTGAGAATGCTGGGGCAGGATTATTTCAGGCGTTATTACAGCGCTATTTTTACTGCGAAAACGCGGTAAAAACGCCTCAGTGTGAAAGGGGCCTTAGTTTCAGGAGAAGAATATTGTCCCATTCTTGCCTGATCTAGGATTCTAACTGCTCAACAGTCCTGGGTCTTTGGTCTTATTTTTTGTTTCAAGATGCACCAAATATTTTCAATTGGTGAAAGGTCTGGAGAGCAGGCAGACCAGTTAAGCAATCAAACCCCTTCTACTTCTAAATTACATACTGCATCTGTGACAAGCATGGTTTCGCATTGTCCTGCAGAAGTATGCAAGGCCTTCTCTGAAAAAGACATCAGGATAGGGGCATATGCTGCTCTAAGAGTTCTTTCACACTTACAGTGCCCGGGCTTCGGCAGCAAAGCGACGCTATTTTTAGTGGAGCTGTACCGTCGTTTTTGTACCGCGTTCCGGACACTAGTGGGGCGCTTTTAACCCCCGCTAGTGGCCAAAAAAGGGTTAAAATCCCCCGCAAAGCAGCGGCGTTGCCCATTGATTTTAATGGGCAGGGGCGCCTTAGAAGCTAATGCGCTGCAAAGAAGCTGCTTACAGGACTTTTTTGGACGTCCTGTCTGCGCAGCGCCCCAGTGTGAAAGCCCTCGGGCTTTCACACTGGGATTGCAGCCGAGGCTTTTTTACAGGCGCTTTACAGGCACCACTTTTAGCGCTAAAACGCCTGAAAAATGTCTCCAGTGTGAAAGGGGTCTCAAACCTGCATATATCTCAGCATTGACGGTGCCTTTCCAGATGTGCAAACTGCCCATTACATATACACTAATGCACCCCCATATCATCAGAGATGGAGGCTTTTGAACTGAGCACTAATAGCAAGATGGAAGGTCCCTCTCCTCCTTAGCCTGGAGCATGCCATGTGAATGGTTGCCAAAAAAAAAAATAGCAAATTTCGATTTGTCTGACCACAGGACAGTTTTCCACTTTGCAGCAGACCATTTTAAAAGGAGCTTTGACCAAGAAAAGATGGTGGCATTTCTGGATCATGTTCAGATATGGATTCTTCATGATAGAGCTTTGACTTGCATTTTTGGATAGCACGGCAAACTGTGTTCACAGACAGGGATTTTTTTTAAGTTTTCCTGAGCCCATGCAGTGGTGACCCTCACAGAATCATGCCCGTTTTTAATGCTGTGCCATCTGAGGCCTCGAAGATCAGAGACATCCAATACTGCGTTTCAGCCTTGTCCCTTCTGCACAGAGATTTCTCCAGATTCTCAGAATCTTTTGGTATTATGTACTGTAGATGATGATGTATAACCCCAAATTCAAAAAAGTTGAGACGCTGTGTAAAACCTACATAAAAACACAATGCAATAATTTGCAATCTCATAAACCAATATTGTATTCACAATAGAAAAACATCAAATGTTTAAAGCGGGATTCCATCCGCGATTTTTTTTTTTTAAAGTCAGCAGCTACAAACACTGTAGCTACTGACTTTTAATAAGGACACTTACCTGTCCTAGGCGTCCGCGATATCAGCCCCCCCCCCCCCCCCAGGCCGACCCCTTGATCCTGAAGGGTCCCGGCGCCGACATCCTCAGTAAGGGAAACAGGCAGTGAAGCCTTGCGGCTTCACTGCCCGTTTCCTACTGCGCATGCGCGAGGCTCGCGACGCTTTGTGAATGGGCGGCTGCTTTCTGGGATACACACAGTTCCCAGAAGGCAGCGCGCCACATTCCCCAGAAGACACCGCGAGGAGGAGGAGGAGGAAGACGACCTGCCGAGGTGGAGAAAGAGGCAGATTAGCAAGTTCCGCATAGCAACCGCCCTTTCTGGTGAGTAAAAATATATATTTTTTTAATTTTTTTAAAGTATTTGAGTATTTTTATTTTTTTTTAGGGTGGAACACCACTTTAAACTGACAAAATTTACCATTTTAAGAAATAAAAATAGGTAATTTTGAAATTGATGGCAGCAACGCATCTCAAAGAAGTTGGGACAGGGCAACAAAAAGCTGACAAAGTAAGTGGTACCAACAAGGAAGAGCTGAAAGAAAATTTTGCAGCTAATTAGGTTACCGTATATACTCGAGTATAAGCCGACCCGAATATAAGCTGAGGCACCTAATTTTACCACAAAAAAATGGGAAAACGTATTGACTCGAGTATAAGGCTAGGGTGTCCATCTGCACGCCTCACTGTGCCCAATCTCCCTATCTGATCTCCGGCGCTGTGTGACTAGACTGACTTTTAACATGGAAGTCTATGGAAGGGGTGCCCGGCTTTGAAAATTCGGTACTCCCTGGCCGTAGTTTGGGGTTCAGGGGACCTAGGACGGGCCAGTACCGGGTTCCCAAAATCACCGGAGAAATTACAGTTTAACGTTGGAGTCTATGGAAGGGGTGCCCGGGTTTGAAAAAGTGGTGCTCCCCGGCCAAAGGTCCCCCGGACAACAAACTTTGCACACTTGTAGAGGAAGAGTGGGGCTACCGGGATCAGGCGCACAAACTTAAAGATGGACACAGACTCGAGTATAAGCCGAGGGGGCATTTTCAGCACAAAAAAATGTGCTGAAAAACTCGGCTTATACGGTAATTGGCAACAGGTCAGTAACAGGATTGGGCATAAAAAGAGACAGCTAGGCTAGGTTTCCACTATTGCAAAGCCAAAGTCACACGATTTAAAGTATGACTTTGCAATGTGATTTTTGATGCAATGTCATGCGACTGGTGAGAACCATGGGAGAACAAGTCGCACCGAAGTCGGAACAAAGTAGTACAAAAACATTATTTTGAGTCGCACCAATTAGAATGGGGACCATTGAAATACATGGATTTTGACTTATCATGGGACTTAACATGTGTCAAGTCGCACAACTCGCAGTAGTGGAAACAGAGCCTTAGTGTGTTTTAGAAGATGGGCAAAGTTTCACCAGTCTAAAAAGCTGCATCTAAAAATGTAGAACAGTTTCACAATAATGCTCCTCAATGTAAAATAGCAAAGACTTTGCCCCATCTTTACTTCTGAGAAACTCTGCCTTTCTAAGATGCTTATTTAATTACACAATCAGGTTACTGACCAGTTGGGGCGTGGCCGAATTTAGAAGAGAGCAGTCGCATAGACACACTGCTCCGGCTCTCAACCACAATCCTTACCTTATCCTGGGTCCTATCTCCTCGCCAAAGGTACCGTTTTGTTCCCCACGGCAGTGGGCACAGAACAGGCTGGCTGGGATGGTGAAATATGGGCCGCCTCTGCCTCCATCCAGGGCGGAGCAGTTGGCGCGGTTCAGGAGGCAAGATGGCGCCAGGACACATACAGGGAACGCTGACACGCTGCAAGCCTCCTCCTCTGCTGGTCAGTGCTTTGCTACGGGGGTGAGTGCATCTATTCCTGCTATTTTTCAGACCCACACAGACCCCCAGGTGTCCCAGGACTCCCTGCTATCGGATGACAGTAGTCAGGCCGCAGATTCTCCCCCTGCTGAACCTACTCTATCCTCCATTATGCTGGCTATACAGGATTGTAAGGCCTCCCTCTCCACTCAGATTGCCTCTATCCATATGGACTTTTCTTTATTGAAACAAGATGTCCAGAACCTCTGTGACAGAACCGGAGATGCAGAGGAACGCATTAGTACACTAGAGGACACTGTGAATCCCCTGTCTGTTGCCATGCGTGATGCCACGAGTGAAATGGCGGCACTCTGCGCCAAGATCGACGATTTGGAAAATCGTTCTCGAAGGAACAACCTCAGGTTTGTAGGGTTTCCAGAACGTGCAGAGGGCCCCCACCCTGAAAAGTTCCTTTATCCCTGGTTACGGGACATTTTTGGCAAAGATGCACCCTCGTTTTCTCATGTCATTGAACGTGCACACTGCACCCCTCCTCGCCCCCCTATGCTCCATTATTGTCCGTATCCTCAACTTTCAGGATAAAGTCGTTATCCTGCGCCTTGCAAGGGAAAAAGGCCCACTCAAATTTAATGGTAACACCATCTCTGTCTATCCAGACTTTTCTGCTGAGGTTCAACGCCCACGTGTATCCTTCTCAGCAGTGAAATCTCGCCTGCGCACAGAAGGGCCATCATATGCCATGCTTTTTCCTGCTAAACTACGAATCATCCATGATGGTAAGGCTTACTTTTACACCAGCCCTAAAGAGGCCATGGCATGGCTGAATGACCGTTACGGTGTTGCTCCTAGATGCAGAGGTAACTGATTCTGTTATTGGCCCTCAGACATTGTTTACCAGCCACATTGATCCTACTCCCTCATATCTCATTTTGTGGACAAGAGGAAAAAACTTTTTTCATGCCCTTACTATGCTATATACTGACTTCCCCATCTTCTCGGCCAGCTTATATATATTTATTTTTATTTTTTTATTTTTCCTTGCTGGGTGATGCCCAATATCTCTGAAGTTGAAAACTGTGATTTGCTTACTCTCCCCCACATGCCTCCATACCCAAACATTATCCTTCACCCATGATGTACTTTATCCTTTCTGGAGAATAGGCTTACAGATCCTTCCATTACTCCCGGCCGAGGGGACCATATACTGTTCATCAGGCCATGTTTATTATGGCTCTTTTTGCTACCACCGGTTGAGAGCCCCACTAGATTTTATACCACCCTCTCACCAGTTAGTGGCGTGGCCATGGAACAGTTTTTGACCTACACAGCCTTTTCGGTTAGGGATCCAAGGCTCGCTATGTTTGGGGTGGTCGAGCGGGGTGGGGGGGGTACAGGAGTTTTTTGGGACTTTCTTGGTGTTTTTTTCTTCTTTCTTTCTTCTCAACTTAGGTTTATATTTTTCCCCTATATAGGGTTTTTTTCTCAGGTTGCTGCCTGTGGCAGAATACTAATGTTTTCAATATTGCACTGCTGGCCCAAACTTCCCTGATGGCAGATCCAGGCATTTTTTGTTTTATGCTTGTATGTGCTTCAGGTAGTGCGGCCTACCTGGTCATTTTTGTATTTACTGTTACGTTACTTCGCTTCTCTCTTATAGATATATATATATATATCTATATATATCTATATCTATATCTATATCTATATATACATAATAAAGCATAATTATTAATTTTGACACAGCGACCACACCACATAAAGCACCAAGAGTCCCAACTTCAGTCTACCTTTTTCCTCTGACTGCTCTTTCCTGAGAGATAATTAACTAACAATTCCAGCACTTGATGCTTACTACATTATATAACCCCCAAAAAAAACTTTATCCTTAATATAGGATATTCTTCTGCTCCCATATCATTGTACCTTTCCTTTGGATACCACTCATTAAGATATATAAAATTCTTTCCTTTTTTTTCTTCTTTTTTGACTAATCAATGTGATATTATATTACTGTAATTGTAATATTTCATTAAGCATATTTAATATTTTGTAAACTATAAATTGTATTATCTTTGCTAGATTTCATTATGCTGTTCTCTCCTCTCTCCCTGGGATTATTCCCCGTGCAGTGCTTGGTCTCCTTTTTTTCCCGCCGTGGGCGCTGGCTCCCTCTGCACGACATGCTGTCCTCCGGCACTGGGTGAGGGACGTTCTCTATGTCCCTCAAGTTAGCACCGTCGATGGGTGGAAACACCACTAGATGGCGCTCTCGCAGTGCCGTGACATCCCATGTCCATCGCCAGGCGCTCGCGCACGGCGCGCGCGGGGGTACGTCGTGGGCACGTAGCCGCTGCGCTCCCGCGCGTGCGCACTGGGTCCGGGCGGACGCCGCGGGTTGCACACGGCGATGGCCGTAGACCCGGAAAACTTTTTCCACTGGGATGGCGAGAGGACCACGCTTGGGGGCATGACGCGGACGGC
This sequence comes from Rana muscosa, assembly GCA_029206835.1. Taxonomy (NCBI): domain Eukaryota; kingdom Metazoa; phylum Chordata; class Amphibia; order Anura; family Ranidae; genus Rana; species Rana muscosa. The sequence goes on from CM055117.1 coordinate 619,028,202, forward strand.
GGGGGGAATGACCCCACACCTGTGAGTCGTTAGGGAAAGGTAGGTCACATATTTAAACACCTCCAACTACCGAGCAAACTGTCTGATTCCACAGGAACATCAGCACATGTTTGCGGAGTGTGTCTAAGGTAAAAAGTTTTGGGAGGGTAATTTCTAGGAGCGACAGCCTCTCCAACACTATTATCAACTAACCAACTATTCTGGCTAAATATTCATTAGATGTATCCTCTTTTCTTCATTGAAAGGATTCCACTTCCATTACCTGCTTTTGTGCCTGCACATATATACACAATTACTATGTAAGTATACAGCCGTGACTTCTAGACTTTGTATCACTTAAATGCACTTATGCACTTGCACCTCACTTTATATTTTTGGCTAACATTCAAACTTTCTCATTCTCTCGCCAGTTTACACCTATACTTCACTATTCACTGTCCACTCTTCACTTTAACTTCTCCCTCCCCACTTCCCTCCCCTTTCCTTCACCTCCTCCCTTGCCAAACACCCATTTTTCTCCCTTTTTTTTTTTCTCTCCCTTTTCTGTACCCTCCCTTGCATTCCTGTTTATCACTTTTCTTTGCTCACGTTCCCATATTCCCAGTCTCCCATCACTTTCTTTTCCTGGCCCTCATTTCTCCCCTTTTTTCCCCCTTTCTCCTCCCTTATGTCCCCACTCTTGCCACACCATATTTTCCACAACACTTCTCCCTTTCCCTTCTCTTTTCCTTTCCCTCCCTTCCTGTCCTTTTTCCCATATACACACTGCACCACCATTACACTACCCGCCCCCTCCCCCTGTTAACTCACACTCATAGCACTCATCCCACACATTCACCTACTTCATCCTACACACCACCTCACCCAGTTCGCACATACCCCTAGTATTGGTTGTAATATTTAATACTCCAACAGATACCTTTATTTAATCCTCTTTGGCACTTTACTAGATAACGATTCTAACAGTAAAATTAGTGTTTATAAACACTCCAATTGTTAAGAATATTTCATGACCTTAACCAAATAGAGACTCCAATTTTTATTCTACATTACTCTCCCTATTTATCCTATACCAAGATATATGCCTGCCCTAATCCCCCAAGATATATACTAATATTATTTATGTATTCACATATCTAAAAATCTCCTTTTTAAAAAAACTAAGAAAAATCTTTATTTCTCTGAATATTCGCTCTTAAAAATCTTTTATTTTTACTATCTTCAGGTGCATGTTCTAGGCACCCAGGTGCCTGTCCACCCACCTGCCCATGGTCCGCCAATCATAGCTTCCACAGTTTAAGCGTGATCCCCTGAGGGCAGCCTCTTGTTTCTGGGGGGACGCGCCTAGGGGCGGGAGGGAAGGACATCACGACAGCACTGCTCCGGGGACCTCACCCGCGGTGAGAGCTAGAGGCATAAGAACTTGCAAATCTTCGGTATCTGGCCTACTCATGTAACTTAAAGGTAAACACACTATATATGTTGCTCCTTCTCCCATCATGTCTCTTTTTGCAAACACTAAGATAATACTATTCTAAAGACTAAGTTGGTAAAAATTATGATGTATACTGATTACTCTTAAGAGAATTGATGGGGGAAAATCCCTGCAACATGGCACACATTAATGTATTTACTTATCTGTACCTTCTAGAACATAAGATCCCCCCTGAAGAAGACCTGGATTGTAGGTCAAAATGCATCGGGGCTTTTCTTCCTGGTCACATGTGTATATACGTATGATTTGATTTCACTTTTTATACGTATTTTTTATGCATTGTATTATCTGTCTGAGTTCACATGTATTTGGCCTGTACTAATACCGGAGCTCATAAGAACAACCTTATCATTGACTTTTTAAAAGGTTTACTGTACTGAATAAAGCAAATTTTTCTTTTTTACCCAAATACTTGGTTTTATATCATTCATTGCTGCTAAAAAATCCCACGGGAAAAACGACTTTTCTTTTTTCAATATCCATATCGGGATGTGCAGCCCTCTCACACATGCATCAGTGTCTATTCAAAGCTATATATAATATCTTACCATGGCAAAGCCCCTGAGGATAGACTCTTGGAACACTAGGGGTTTGAATGCACCCCAGAATAGGTCATTGGTCTTTTACGGGCTCCAAAACGAGGGCCCTGAAGCATATCATGCTACTCATACTAAACTATTCCAGAGGGGCGACTATCCTTATGGCCAAATCTCTCCCAGATAAGACGATCCAGGTTAAAACATATCCTGGCGGGAGGTTAATTGTCCTAACTATACAAATTTCCACTGTAACCTTTACTTTACACCCCCCCCCCCCCCCCATTTTCAGTGGACCTACTTTCCAAGTTGTCTCTTCATCTGCTGACCAGACCCCCTGGTCCCCTACTTTATGTGGGGGACTTTAATGCTGTCCTAGACCCGGTGATGGACCGTTTGGGGGGTGGGGGCAGATCTTTCCCCTCCTTCCTGGACTGGATCCAGGTTCATGGCCCTACAGAACTCTGGCGGTGGAAACATCCGGATGTGCGCCAATTTTCCTGCCATTCAGACTCTTTCCACACCATGTCCAGGTTGGATATGGCATTTGCTCCAGCCCAGACCCTTCCTGTTGTCTCGGCTGTCTCCCATCTGCCTAGGGGGGGTCTCGGACCATGCACCTCTCTCTGTGGACCTCCTCCTCCTCCCAGGTTCGGGGCCAGCTATCTGGCGCCTGAATTCCTACTGGTTAGAGGATGTGATAGTGCTGGGAGAGTGTCGGACAGGTATTGCTGGCGACTGTAGGGATAACCTGGGAAAGGTGGACCCTTCCACCGAATGGGAGGCATTTAAGACAACTTTGAGGGGCACCTTTATGTCCATCACTGGGGTCTTGCAGAAAAACAATCGAATGCTTACTGAGGAGCTTGAGAGTGCTTTGGTGCATGCAGAGTCTGCTTATGCCTCTAACCCTGCCACTGATACAAAGGAGACATGGTTGCAGTGCCGTAGGGAGTATGAACTCCGCTTGTTAGACCTCAAGCAGAAAAATAGGATTTTTATAACAGCTTACCTGTAAAATCCTTTTCTTGGAGTACATCACGGGACACAGAGCGACATAGTCATTACTAATGGGTTATATAGATACCGTCAGGTGCTGGCACTGGCAACTTCCAAAACCGGAAGTACCCTCCCCTATATAAGCCCCTCCCATCCGGGAGCACCTCAGTTTTGTAGCAAAGCAATAAGTGTCCCCAAAGAGGGGCGGGAGCTCTGTGTCCCGTGATGTACTCCAAGAAAAGGATTTTACAGGTAAGCTGTTATAAAAATCCTATTTTCTTTCTCGTACATCACGGGACACAGAGCGACATAGTCATTACTAATGGGATGTCCTAAAGCAATGCCAAATGAGGGGGGGGATACACCATATATAAGCTGAGCGCTATCAGACATGAGGATCTTTTGCGGCCTGCAACACACTGCGCCCAAAGGCGACATCCTCCTGACTTCTAACGTCCACCTGGTAGAACCTAGTAAACGTGTGAACTGAAGACCATGTTGCGGCCTTACGGATTTGAGCCAGGGAGGCCTGGTGATGCACTGCCCATGAAGTCCCAATTGCTCTCGTGGAGTGCGCTCTAACTTTGAATGGAGGCGGTCTCCTTCTCAAGCCATAGGCTTGTATTATGACCTGTCGAATCCACTTGGCTAAAGTAGATTTTGACGCTGCCTGACCCTTTCTGGGGCCTTCCGGCAGAATAAACAAAGTATCCGTTCTGCGAATCTGAGCAGTGGCTTTTAGATAAGCTTTAACTGCTCTTACTACATCCAAAGAATGCAATAACTTTTCCTCTACCGAAGTAGGTTTGGGGAAAAAAGAAGGAAGAACCACATCTTGGTTCAAATGAAACCTCGATACCACCTTAGGAAGAAAGGCTGGATGAGGACGTAACACTACTCTGTCCTTATGGATAACCAGATATGGCTCCTTACAGGACATAGCTGCTAATTCCGACACTCTTTTAGCCGAACAAATGGCTACTAGAAAAATCAATTTCCTGGTGAGAAGAACCAAAGAAATATGCTGTAATGGTTCAAATGGTTGTTTCTGTAGAACCGACAGAACCAAGTTTAGATCCCATGGACATATGGGAATATTAACCGGAGGACTAATACGCATCACTCCTTGTATAAAGGCTTTGACTAGTGAATGCGAAGCCAAGGGCCTTTGAAAAAATATTGACAAGGCCGAAATCTGACCCTTGATAGTACTCAAGGCAAGCTTCCTATCTACAGCCCATTGTAGGAAGTCCAGAATCCTACCTATTACGTATTTACGTGGATGCCATTTCTTGGCCTCACACCAGGCGATGTACGCCTTCCAGATTCTATAGTAGATCTGCCTGGATACCGGCTTCCTGGCATTGATCATGGTAGATACCACAGAATTAGAGAGCCCTCTCTTTTTTAGAATGTGGGCTTCAATAGCCAGGCCGTCAAACCTAGGGCTGGTAAGGAAGGGTGGTATATCGGTCCTTGCGAAAGCAGGTCCGGACGACGTGGGAGAGTCCAAGGACTCCCCACTGACAATTTACAATCTCCGCGTACCACGCTCTTCGGGCCCACGCTGGAGCCACCAGAATCACTGGTTTCTTTTCTACCCTGATTCTGCGGAGTAATCGAGGAAACCATTGTGGCGGTGTGAATGCATATATCAGCTTGAACTGATCCCAAGGGAACACTAGGGCATCCGAGCCGCAAGCTAGGGGATCCCTTGTCCGAGAGACAAACCTGTCCACCTTTGCGTTGAATCTGGATGCTAGAAGATCTACATCCGATGTTCCCCACCGCTGACATATTGTCCAGAAAACCTCGGTGAAGGGACCCTTCCTCTGGGCATAATTGCTGGCGACTTAGAAAGTCCGCCTTCCAATTCTCCACTCCTGGAATGAATACCGCAGATATGGCTGGGACATATCTTTCTGCCCATTTCAGGATGTAATTTACTTCCCTCTGGGCTGCACGACTCCTGGTGCCCCCCTGATGATTGATATATGCCACTGCTGTGGCATTGTCTGATTGAATTCTGACAGGTGACCCTTGGAGTTTGGATGTCCATGCTACTAGGGCATACCGGGCTGCTCGTATCTCTAAGAGATTGATGGGCAGGGCCTTTTCTGCATCCGACCATCTGCCCTGGAGAGACTATTGCTCCAGTACAGCTCCCCAGCCTATAAGGCTGGCATCTGTAGTGACCACCTTCCAAGAAATCGGACTGAAGGATTTCCCTTTTTCCAGATTCTGGGGAACCAACCACCAACGGAGGCTCTTGCGAACGGAAGGGGACAAGGACATTGTAAGTCTAGGGCCTGAACTTTTTTGTTCCAGGCTGACAGTATGGCCCCTTGCAAATTCCTTGAATGGAATTGACCGTAGGGTACTGCTTCGAATGATGCCACCATTTTTCCCAGCAGCCTCATGCAAAGGCGTATGGACGGCTGTCTTTTTTGTACCCACTAAGTGGATCAAATCTTTCAAAGACAACACCTCTCCTCGAGGCAAGAATATTTTTCTCTGGCCTGAATCCAACCTTAGCCCCAAGTATTCCAGACTTTTGACTGGTTTTTAGGGCTAACTTGTCTCGGTTGATAATCCAACCGTGAGATTCCAGATACTTGATTGTCTTGTGAACGACCACGTCTAGTTTTTTCACTGAGTGGTCTATCAGCAACAAGTCATCTAGATATGCCATTATCATTACACCTTGTGTTCTTAGATTGGCCAATAAAGGGCCAGAATTTTTGTAAACACTCGTGGTGCTGTGGCCAAACCGAAGGGTAAGGCTCTGAACTGAAAATGGCGCCCTTCTACTGCAAAGCGTAGAAATTTTTGGTGGACTGGAAAGATGGGAATGTGCAAATAAGCATCTTTGATGTCGATCGCGGCTAACCAATCCTCCCCTTGTAGGGCAGTGGCCACCGATCGGATCGACTCCATCGGAAAGTCCTGATATACAGGAATTTGTATAGCCCTTTTAGAATTAATATGGGCCTCCCGTCCGCGTTTGCTTCGGGACTGTAAAGAGGTTTGAGTAAAACCCGAACCCTCATTCTTCCAGGGGAACCTCCATAATTACTCCTTGGAGCAATAGTTGTTCTAGTGCCAACAGGAGGGACTCTCTCTTCCGGGGATCCCTTGGCACGTTTGACCTCAAAAATGGGAAGGAGGAGAGTCTTTTAACTCCAAACTGTATCCCAAACATACCGCGGAGAGCACCTATCTGTCTTGATCGTGTCCCGCCAGGTCTCTTGCGAACAACTGGAGTCCTCCCCCCACCCGACTGAGTGGGGGCAACCCTTCAATGAATTTAACTTTGGGGGAGGTTTTGTACCTCCCCTGACTCAGGGTTTCTCAATACCCTGCTATTGTCCCTGTTTTTTACCCCCGGGAATTGACCGAGGAGGCCGTCGGAACTGTTACACAGCCGATGCCTCAGGGACTGGAGAAGCAGGCCTCTTAAAGAGGGACCTCTAACTCTGTTTTTAACCGGCAAGAGCGTATTTACCGCTGGAAATATTCTGGATATATTTGTCCAGGTTTTCCCTGAATAAGCGTTCACCATGAAATGGGACGCTAACCAGCCATTCTTTACAGGGAGCTTCAGCAGACCAGTTTTTGAGCCATAGAAGCCTACGCATATGTACTATAGACAGCGTAAGGCGGGAGGCCTGATGGACTGAATCCTTTATGGCGTCAACCGCAAAGCCTAAGACTCTAGGTAGATCAGCTAGGGCAAAGCCTGCTGATCTGTAAAGTCCCTCAAGACCTGTTTCAACTGATCCTTCACTGCTTAGCAGACCCCAATAGCTGCTACTGCTGGTTGTGTCACCAAGCTTGCTGTAGAAAGAAGCAGACTTTCATAAGGACTCCAATCTTTTATCTATTGGGTTCTTGAACATTTGGACATTATCCACTGGACATGTCAGTGATTTATACATACAAGAGATGGCTGCGTCCACTGTAGGGACCTTCCATTTTTTTTTTTTGATGAACTTATCCTCCATGGGATAGACCACCGGAAATCTCTTGGGGGAATAAATATTTTCTCAGGACGTTCCCAATCCTGGTAAATAAGCCCTTTCAGTAAAGGGTGAAGTGGAAAAGAACAGACAGTCTGGGGGCTTCTAGCGACCCCAACGAGGATACAGTAGTGGTTGATGGTTCCGCAAGGTGCATTTTTAAATGCTGATCGGACCATGTTAGTCAGAGACTGAACCCATAATCTTTCAGCTTGAGATGCTGAGAAAAGGTTCCCCCACTGTTGACTCCTCTATAACAGAATCAACCTTATCCTGATCCCCTTCAGGCAGGTCGATCCCTGTATGGGACTGTTGCTCTGCTAACAGGCACTCTGAAGGAGGAGACGGAGATCGGGCGTGCTTTCCCTGACAGGGAGGCAGCGATCAATGTTGACAATCTCTCTCTAATCCTCCCAGAGCTGAGGAAAAAACCTCCTCTGTTACATACACAGGAGCAGGTGAACTGAGGACAGCCACAGTACCAAGTACCCCTGCGGGGTCTCTACGGTCACTTACCTCTGAACTTCAGGGGAGACTGGTGCAGCAGAAGTATGCCCAAGATCCTCAGAGCCCGATGAGACCCCCTTCGCTTCCTGGAAGATTCAGTTCCGGAGCTTCTGGACGGCATATTCCTAAGCCTAAAGCTGAGGTATTCCAGCCGTAATACACCACTTTTACTGAGAATAGTCTAGCACAATTGCTGCTATATCACAGTTGGTGTCTACTAAAGTGCCTTTCTAGGGGATGCCTGCATCAACCGCCTCTGTGTGCCTTTATATTGTTGCTAGCTCTGTCTGTGCACTTCAACAGCCAGCTATAATGTGCTTTAAAACACGCTGGACGCCCGCACATGCGCAGTAGCGCCGCGGCGCACACCTGAGCGTCATCCACCCGCTCCGCCCCTTTTTCCAGATCGCTTCTATGAATAGAGGCGCGTGCACGCGCACGCGCGCGGGCACGTGCGGCTTCGGCGCCTTTTTTGAAAACAACAAGGAGCTAGATGGGAGCCAGGGTCCCTTTGCCGCAGGGCCCGGGGATGGATGAGCGCAGCAACAGGGCAGCGGAGACAGCTTCCCAGGAGAGAACATACCAACTGCCTGGATTTGATTCTGGAAGAAAAAAATCCACATTACAAGAAAAAAGAACCATAGCGGCCTCTAGTGTCTAACACAGGTACCGCGGTCTTACATTTTTTTTTTTTTTTTCTTGCCTACTATTAAAATTTTTAAATTTTCTCAGTAGTAACAGGCATACACAGAATATTAGCGGGAATACCTTAGGTAACAGGCAGAAAGACAAAATAGGCTTGGGGGTCCCTCAATAAAACCAAGTTCCCGAGGGCCCCCACTTACCTTTTCCTCGCCGCAGGACTCTGTTTGGTCCACAGAAGCCCAAACTTCACCTATCACGGCAGGCATTGTAATCAAACCTTCAGGGACCGGGTTCCCAAGGATTCCACTCCCCTGGACCTGTATAGCACCCTGCACAGAAAACATCTTGGTCGTGGGTATGACCAGAGCTCTGGATCCCAGGGTCCAGCTCTCCTAAGAGAAGCATTACAGGCAAAACCTTGCTCTTCTCTGCAAGGCCCGGGTACCGACCGTTTAGCTATGAAGCTTTTTTGGTCGGATCCGGAATAGCTTACTGAGGCCCAAAAGAACCTGTACGCAAGCTCAGTGAAAAACACATGTTTCTTCTTGGCCAACACCTTAGACACTGGCAAAAAACTGAGGTGCTCCCGGATGGGAGGGGCTTATATAGGGGAGGGTACTTCCGGTTTTGGAAGTTGCCAGTGCCAGCACCTGACGGTATCTATATAACCCATTAGTAATGACTATGTCGCTCTGTGTCCCGTGATGTACGAGAAAGAAAACGCATGTTACATGCTACTCAGAAATCGTTTGAACATGGTAATAAGGCCGGACGTCTTTTGGCATATTTAACTATACATTATATATATATATATATATATATATATATATATATATATATATATAATGTATGAGGATTCTCAATTGACTGACTATTTTGACAACGTATCACTCCCCTCCTTGTTGTTTGAGGGGCGCGATGTGTTGCTGCAGCCATTTCACAAATGCCTGCACATAAGACTCCTGGCCTGGACGGTTTCCCAACTGAATGGTATAAACGGTTTAAGGATTTTCTGTGCCCCTATCATTTGCAGATTTATAAACGCAGCCCTAGATGCTGGAGTCCTCCCCCCAACAATGCGTGAGGCCTTAATTGTACTTTTATAAAAACCCCGTAAAGATCCCCTTAAATGTGAATATTATCACCCAATTTCCCTTATTAATGTTGATGTTAAGATCCTGGCCAAAATATTAGCTAATCGTCTGAACTCTGTAGTGGAGTCCCTGGTCAATAGTGACCAGGGCGGTTTCATTCCCGGGAGGTCTACCAGAATAAATATCCGCAGGCTATTCCACAACCTGCAGTATCCCCACATTTGTCCCCCTACCCGTGCCATTGTGTCTCTAGACACTTGCAAGGCATTCGACAGTGTTGAGTGGCCCTACCTCTTTCGGGTGCTGCAGATGTATGGCTTTGGCCCTCGTATAATAGCTTCAATCAAGCTCCTTTACACCTCCCTAGCAGCTAGAGTATGGGTTAATTCTAATACTACTGACTCATTCCCAATTACCAGGGGCTGTCTTCCCCTCTTGTTTGCCCTGGCCATGGAGACGCTTGCTATTCGCATTCGCTCTTCCCCCTTCATTAAAGGACTCCTGATCGCAAACATAGAACGAATTTCCCTTTACACCGATGACACCTTGGTATATCTAGCAGACACTAATGAATCACTCCAGGCCCTGTTGAGGGAGATTAATACGTTTGGAGACTTTTCTGATTTCCGGGTGAATTGGGAGAAGTCTAGCCTCTTCCCATTGGATGTGTCTGTGCCTCCTCAGATTCACCCTGACTCCAAGCTGCAGGTGGTGTCCTCCTTTAGATATCTTGGGGTGCAGGCCCCCCTCTCTCCCTATGTTACTAATAATCTAGAACCTCTGTTGGCCCGCCTTCAAGAACAGACCAAGTTGTGAATAGACCTGCCTCTGGACCTCATGGGGAGGGCTAATGTTCTTAAAATGATTTATCTACCTAGGTTCCTCTATATCCTTGCTAACTCCCCATGCAAAATACCTAAATCTATCTTTAAATGTATAGACTCACTATGTACTACTTTCCTGTTGAAGGGTGGCTCCCCTAAGGTGGCACTTGAAAGGTTGAGGCTGCCAGCACATCTGGCAGGGTTAGCGTTTCCTAACTTTTATTTGTATTACTTAGCATCTCAGTTGGTGCATATCCATGATTGGTTGTGCCCGGTACCAGCTAACGCTTGTACTTCCACGGAGGGGGCCATTGCATCTTCCATGGAAACCTTACATAATCTGATTTATAGGGGACGGGCTTCTGACCGCCCTGGAACCTCGGTCATAACCACTACACTTTCAATCTTTCGTTATATTGTTAAGAAAGTCTCCACACATACTTGGCTGAAATCTCCCAACAACCCCCTGTGGTTTAACCCTAATTTACAAGAGTTGTACTCTATCCCGGATCCCAACCGTTGGTACTCAAAGAGGGTTAAATATTTGTGCCACCTGTATAATGCCCAAGGCTTTAAAACTTTCTCAGTTGAGTTTAGACTTTGACCTACCGAGGTCCTACCTATTTTATTATTATCAACTTAGGCATGCTATTCGAGCCCAGTTTGGCTCTCTGAATGATCCCACAGACCTGCCCCCTCTGGAAAAGCTGCTCAGACAGCCAGACCCCACTAAACTGATCTCTACATATTACGCTGCCCTGATGACTGACATTAACCCTAGGTTTCACAAGGCTCAGGTGAAATGGACTTCCCTAGACATTTCATTAGACGATGAGGACTGGTCAGAGTTTAGGGATACGTTTAAAACCTCTGTCATTGCCTCCCGGGACCGAATTATACAGCTTAAAATATTCCATCAGACTCACCTCACTCCGGCTAGACTAAACAAAATGGGACTCCTGCCCTCAGCTAGCTGTTTTCGCGGCTGCGGGCAGGAGGCCGACTTCCTACACAGTTTTTGGTTGTGCCCGATAGTTCAAGATTTCTGGGAGGAAGTGGCTGCCTTTGTCTCCTCAGCGCTAGGCCTCCCAAACATTATTCATCCCAAGAATTGCCTTCTCTGCATTTTTGTGGACTTGCATATTTCCACTCATGCCAAGAGACTTTATTTTTATGTTAAAAAGGCCATTTTACTATCCTGGAAGGGTGCACAGTCCTCTCTAAAGTCCCTCTGTTCGAAACTTATTGACGATGTTATCCCGCTCTATAAACTTACTTTTGGGCTCCGGAAACGGAAAAAAACGTTCCACAAGATCTGGGGTAAATGGTTGGCTAGCCCGTTCACTCTCACAGCACAGATAATTTATCCTTATCAGACCATTACTGGGCCGTGCCCTGGAGATTTCAACTGTCTGGGTTTTTCTTGTTTATCTGCCTGCACTTTTCCTCCTTTGTGCCTTGTGTTCAAATATTGCACTTAATTTTTTTTGTATGCTCCTTTGTACCTGTGCAAATTGATGTAGGTTTTATACCCGAGTGTGCAAAGATTGTCTGGGGCTAATGTGTTTGTTTTTTTCTGTATGTCTGTCGGTTTGTCTTAAAACTCAATAAAAATATATATATAAAAAAAAAGAAGAAGGTTAATGACCAGTTGCCAACTATTCTAATTAGATACACAATGTTATTTCAGCTCTTCCTTATTAGTACCATCTACTTAGCAGGCTTTTTGTTGCCCTGTCCCAACTTTTTTTTAGACCTGTTGCTGCCATCAATTTCAAAATTACCTTCTTTTTCCAAAAAAACTGTACATTTTCTCAGTTTAAACATTTGATATGTTTTCAACTTTCTATTGTGAATAAAATATGGGTTTATGAGATTTGCAAATCATTGCGTTCGGTTGATATGTAGATTTTACACAGAGTTATTACCTCTTTTGGAATTGGTTTGCATTTATTCTCACTTAGCTGAAATGTCAGGGTCAATTAAGCAGTGTGCAGACACTGCCTGCTCTCAGACTCACTGGAATCCTTTTATTTTCATGAAGCTTTTACTGCCTCTCTAATATATATATATATATATATATATATATATATATATATATATATATATATATATATATATATATATATATATATATATATAAAGTAATACACTGCTGTATGTAATACTCAGAAGCTAGCCCATATTGCATTGTATCAAGGAAAGCTCACAGAAAAATGTAAGTAGCTGAACACAATGTATACAGTACAACTTAACAAGAGACCAAAGAGCACCATGGTGAAGCATTTTGTTTAATGAGTTTAACTTAGCAAGGCCCCATTAAAAAGTAAGGAAAGTCTGAGGAGCTCAGGGGACAGTAGTATTTAATGCAGAGTTCAAGAGTCAGAAGAAAGTAACAGAGTGCAGGGCACAGAAGTAATGCACAGGGCGTAAGAAAGGAATGTGGGAGTTTAAATGAGGCAATTGACTTGTGGCGGTAGAGTGGTTAGTATACATTATTTGTAACAATAGTATAAAACAGGTAAAAAAAGTATTTTCATATATATACACATACACATGGCATAAACATAATGGATACATATATGTCAGCTTGGCAGCACATAAGAGATAGTGAGTATTGATAAAATGTAATACAAAGTATTTCCTATTAGCAGGCATTGGAACACCATATGCAAAAGAGCTGCTGTAAGATAGACACACATACACATTAATGGTTACATACTACTCAATGAATTTTGAATGTATAAAAGATATATATGGGCCAGTGAATAGGTAATGAGCCAGACTTGACTGAGCACCCCATGGAAACTAGACGCGTTTCATGGCTATATGCCATTCATCAGGAGCTGGGTACAGAAGTAAAAGGTCGCCTAGAGCACTGTGCTTGGCTAGCATCGAGGAAGATGCGACCCCAAATGGTTGTCTGTTCCCGGAGCTGAGGCAAGGAACCCAACCCCAGCCAAGAAAACATCCACATAGCAGGCCCGATTGCCCACAACACATTCCACATGTGTGGGTATGATGGCAAGTATGGTGTTGTGTGGGTGTATCCAGTGAATGGGCTGTGTGTGTTACCTCCCTTGTGTCAAACACATAGTGAAAAAAAAAAAAAAACATGGCAGTGGAAAGGAATATGTAAAACTGAGTGCAAGGGTAAGAATACATTAATCGGTGTGCTTTAAGAGCATAATAAGGGTATTAGCCAGTGCATCCCAATGGGAAATACATTTAAAAAGAGCTAATATAAGTCCTGGGTAGCTTGACTCCAATGTAAAAATGCATATAAAAGCAAAAGGAGAAGGCCTTCAAAAAATACAAGGCTGAGGGGTCATCAGCATTCCAACTTTTCAAAGTATGCAATAAGAAAAGTAAGGGTGTAATCAGGCCGGCCAAGATAGAATGCAAAATGCACATAGTGGAGGAGTGTAAAAAGAATCCCAAGAAATTCTTTAAGTATATAAATAGTAAAAGGAGGGAGGTCAGATCATATTGGCCCCATAAAGAACGATGAAGGGAATCTGATTACAAAAGGATGGAGAGATGGCGTAGGTATTGAATATATTTTTCTCCTCAGTCTTCACGAGGGAAGACCGAGGAGTGGCTTCAGTAGCCAAAACTGCAAGGTTTATCCTCGCGACACGTCATAGTTAGCACCCTCATGGCTAACAGAGGATAGAATTAGAAACAGACTTGAAAAACCTAACATTAATAAGTCAGCGGGACCAGATGGCTTGCATCCGAGGGTCCTTAACCACTTCATCCCCAGACCATTTTGGATGGTTAAAGACCAGGCCCCTTTTTGCGATTCGGCACTGCGTCGCTTTAACTGACAATTGCGCGGTCGTGCGACGTGGCTCCCAAACAAAATTGATGTCCATTTTTAACCACAAATAGAGCTTTCTTTTGGTGGTATTTAATCACCTCTGCGGTTTTTATTTTTTGCGCTATAAACAAAAATAGAGCGACAATTTAGAAAAAAATAGGATTTTTTGTACTCACCGTAAAATCCTTTTCTCTGACATCCATGGACTGACACGGTGTCTCTTTACACTTTACACGTGGGTTATGTCCCTGCTTGCAGGAGAAGACCTAGGCAGAATGTGAAATGTTATACATACATTCTAAAAGCCAGAGCTGAACAGCCCGACCCAGGGGGCGGTCCCTCCGGACATAACCCTCCCACTACAGTCAGCAGACTTCAGTTCGTAACAAAGCAGTACAAACTTAAAAGGAAGGGTGGGTGCCGTGTCAGTCCATGGATGTCAGAGAAAAGGATTTTACGGTGAGTACAAAAAATCCTATTTTCTCTTACCATCCATGGACTGACACGGTGTCTCTTTACACTTTACACGTGGTATGTCCCAAAGCAGTGTCAAGAGGGATGGGAGCAGTATAAATGAAAAAACCAAAACTTCACTCCAATAAGGCAGAGCTCCTCAACGGAGGAGTCGCAACTTTAAACAGCGGCCTGCAGCACCCTGCGGCCGAAGGAAGCATCCGAAGATGCAGCCACATTAACCTTATAAAAAAACTTAAAAGGCATGAACAGACGACCAGGTCGCCGCCTTGCACACTTGTGCAACCGACGCTTGATGTCGGGAAACCCAGGAAACAACAATTGCCCTGGTGGAATGCGCCGTAACCGGAAAGGGAGGCGCCCGCCCTTTGAGAGCATAGGCTTGAATGACGGTTTGTCCAATTCCCCTAAAAATGATGGCAGACGAAACCGCTTGGCCCTGTTATGGACCAGAGACAGTCACAAACAGTGAGTCGGACTTCCGAATAGAAGCAGTAACAGACAGGTACACCCGTAAGGCTCGTACCACCTCCAATATGTGCAGCGCAAACTCTCTGGGATGCGATGGATGAGGACACAAGGACGGGAGGGCAATGTCCTCATGTAGGTGAAAGGTCGACACCACCTTTGGCAAAAAAAGAAGGTCGCGAATGCAACACAGCCTTATCCTTATGGATGACCAAATATGGCGACTTGCAGGACAAAGCCGCCAACTCAGACACTCGTCAAACAGAAGTGATTGCCACTAAAAAGGCCACCTTCTGAGACAAGACAAGAGGGGAATATCCCGGATATTCCCAAAAGGAGGTTCCTGGAGGACAGAGAGCACCAAATTCAGATCCCACGGTGGGAGAGGAGGCTTGACAGGAGGGAGCACATGGCGAACCCCCAACACAAGGTGCTAACCAAGAAAAATGACCCGCTAGAGGTTGCTGAAAGAAGACGGCCAAGGCCGAAATCTGATCCTTTATGGTACTCAAAGCAAGCTTTTGGGTCACTCCACACTGCAGAGGACGCAGGATTCTGGGGACGGAATACGTCCGAGGACGCCAGTCCAGCGCTTCGCACATGGCGATATAAGCTTTCCAGGCACGGTGATAGATCTGCCTGGAGGAAGACTTCCGTGTCCTTAACATGGTCAAAATGACCGAGTCCGAGAGACCTCCGTCCCTCAACACCTGGCTTTTAACAGCCCTGCCGTTAAAGCCAGAGACTGTAAGCCGGATGAAACATAGGACCTTGAGACTGAAGGTCCTCCCTCATCGGCAACCGCCAGGGAACATCCGCGACGAGACGTGCCAGATCAGCGTACCAGTGATGCTGAGGCCAATCCGGAACAATTAGGATCGCCGGAGATTATATCAGGCGATAAGGACCCTATGGGGCCACCAAACGCATCCGAGGCATCGCCCAAGGATCCCTGGATCTGGCCACAACCTCGACCCTTGCGATTGAGTCGAGAGGCCATCAGGTCCACATCCGGCGTGCCCCACCGTCGGTAAAGGAGTTGAAATATGCAAGGACCACTCTTCTTGGTCCCGTGTCTGGCGATTGGCGACTCAGATAGTCCGCCTGCCCATTGTCTATGCCCAGAATGTAAAATGGCCTACAGAGTCGGCACGTTTATTCCGGCCCACTTCAGGATACGGACTACCTCGGAAGCCGCAGCTGAGCTCCGAGTTCCCCCTTGATGGTTTACATACGCCACCGCCGTGGCGGTGTCTGACTGGCTCCTGATGGAGCGACCCGGTGCTCTCTCCGACCTGAGGAGAGACACAGTCCGATGGCCCGTATTTCCAGAACAGTGATTGAGCCGACAGGACTCCCCAGACTCCACCCCAGCCCGTCAGGCTGGTGTCCGTCATGAGTACCGTCCATTGGATGGGAGGGGAACAACTTTCCGGACCGAAGAGCCAAGGATCTCAAACACCATGTCAGGGGCGCCCTGACCAGGTGAATCACCTGGATCTGAAGATCCAAGGACAACGGGGATTTGTCCCAGGTGGACAAGATCTCCTTCTGCAATGCCCTGGTGTGTGATTGGGCATACGGAACGGCCGCGAAGGAGGCCACCACGAGTCTCGGGACTCTCATGCAAAAAACGGATTGACAACCATTTTTGGGATGTCAGCACCCGCACCGCAGACTGAAGTGTCAGCAACTTCTCCAGAGGTAGGATACCTTTGCCTCCAAGGAGTCCAGAATCAGAACTAGATACTCCAGACACTGAGTCGGGACCAGGACTGACTCCTGAATGTTCAGGAACCACCAGAGTCCCTGAGGGTCTAATTGACGATAGTCACCTTTCCTCTAAGTCTGATCCACTTTCTGCTCTTAGCAGAAGATCGTCCAGATAGCCCACGACAGCAATACCTCGCTGTAACAGAAGGCTAGAACCAGAGCAAGCACCTTGGTGAACACCCTTGGTGCCGAGGCTAGGCCAAAAGGAAGAGCCACAATCGATAGTGGACTTCGCTGATCGCAAAGCGCAGAAACTTCTGGTGACTTGCGTAGATCGGAACACGCAAGTAGGCGTCCTTGAAGTCCAAGGACGCCAGAAGAAAATCCCTTTGGTGGAGTGTAGCGATCACCGTGCAAATGGATTCCATGCGGAATTTCTGCACCTTCTCGAAGGCATTCAGGGCCTTGAGGTCCAGGATAGGTCGAACCACGTCCTATTTTTGGGACGACATACAGATTCAAGTAGAATCCCTGAAAACTCTCCTGTGACGGAACCGGCACAATCACTCCGGACCTGATCAAATCCTGTACAGCCCCCAAGAGGGCTGCCCGACAGGTAGGAAGGAGAGGAAGATTTGAGGGAAAGAATCTGTCTGGGGGCCAGGATCGGAATACTATCCTGTATCCTGAGGTGACCACCTCGCACACCCACCAGTCGGAGATTCGGGAGGACCACCGATTCGTGACCTGCGAAGTCGTCCCCCCACCCCAGAGTCGGGCGGAGGCAAGACTTCACGCGGAGGCGGGCTTGGGAGCCGCTAGTTCGGCTTACGCACCCAGGGGCACTTGTGCCCACCAGCCGCACTGCCGTCAGTCTGAGAGGGCCTACCCGTGGACTGACTGACGAAAAAACCCTGTTTTGCTGGAAAGGAAGGCCCCTGTTTGCGGCGGGCCTCCTCACCCTTGCTAGTCTAAGGAAGAAGAGTACTTTTACCTACCATGACGATGTCATCCAGAGCAGCACCGAAAGGTCTACCACCTTTAAATGGTAGATCCGTCAGGAGCTTCCTAAGGCTAGGTCAGCAGACCAGCACTTCAACCAGATAAGACGACGCAATACCACCGCCGAGACAGAGGCCCTGGATGTTAAAGGGGCCGCGTCCAACGTGGCGTCGCACACATAAACCAGGCCCTGAACCAGTTGGTGGGCCAAAGCAACTGTGTCTGGAGGAAGATTACGCTCCTGTACAGCTAGGTGCAACATTTTTGCCCAACCTGTAAGTGTTTAAGACACAAGGGTCGCCGCTACCACAGGCCGTAGGGCGGATCCCAACAAGGCAAACATGGCTCTGCTCACCACTTCTGACCTCCTGTCAGTGGGGACCTCAAATGCAGGAGTCCCCTCCATCGGGAGAGTGATGGCCTTGTTCAACCGGGCGACTGGAGGATCGACCCTGGGGGAGAAGCCCACTTTTTAAGTAGGGCATCTTCAAGGGGTATCTGATAGACAAACGCCGCGGGACCATAAAAAAATTCTTCTGCGGCTTTTCCCAGACCTGATCAATGAGCTGGTCAAAGAAAGTACATATGGAAAAACCTCTTTAGAAGGCCTGGCCTTAAAAGAACCAAAAGGAGACTGTATCCGCCTGAGGTTCTGCATCCGCAGCATTTTAGCTTGAGAGTGTCCCTCACCGCAGTCATGAGTACACTAACAAGCGCCCTGTCATTTACTGACTCAGAACTGGAGTTTTCCTCATAAGAAAGTCCTGTTCAAAACCATACAATACATTCAGAACTAGGGTCCTGAGCGGTAGTGGCTAGGCCCATATCTGAATCAGCGCACTGCCCTCATGAAGTAAAGTGGGGAGAGGGCGCTTTTTTGCTCCCTTGCGCTTGCACACAGCTCCCATCCTGGTCAGAAATGATTCCAGGACTGCCCACAACTGGTCCCTAGGGACCGCAGGTGCTGAAGCACTGACTGTTGTCCACTGACATTTAGGGGAAGCTGGTGACAGAGACTCCATATTGCCCCCCTCTGAGACTCCTCAGATAAAAAGTCCACCCACAGGCTGTGCTGACTGAGGAGGGGGCGCCCAGGGACCGCTCGGTTCCGCTGTCTGTACCGCGCTGTGTCAGCGCTAGTGAGCTGTGAGGAGATTGTGAGGAGATTCGCGTTGTTACAGCAGTGCTAGAGGCCAAAACTAGTGCTGAAGAGCGCGCGGGCTACAAGAAAATGGCCGCCGCACTTCACTGAGGCGATCCGCGGCAAGATGGCCGCCATGACTCAGCAAAAGTGAAAAAACCAGCACACACACAGCGCCACTCGGCGCTCAGGCCCCAAAATACACAAAAAAGGCCCCAAGCATATCTGCAGACCAGCATTAGCCCCTCCAATAACAGTGTGACCCCCAGGCACCCCACACAGCACAGCGCCAGCAATGGTGACAGAGAGTGACAATGAAATACAGGGGGAGACAGGGAAAATCCCCCACAGAGAAACACACAGCCTTTTGTACTCACCTGCAGGCAGGAGAGACTACTTACCCGTCCCCTGAGGGACCCACTGGTGTGTTTCTGACAGGACTATCACAGTGCAGTACTGAGTAGCTGTCGGCCCGGTCCACCGCGAAAGATACAGTCAGTCAGGAACTGTTCAGTCTTGAGAGGACCGTGGGAGCATGAAAGCAAACCCGGCCACCCCTGGAGTCATGGGGCCTGTCGTGAACTGAGTCTCACGCACACAAGGCGAGGATCAGCACGCTCGATGTTCGGACAGGGAAGACTACGAGGATATCTTGTACCCAACCTGTTGCCCAGCCGACAGTTGATAGAAAATTCTCAAAAATAAAATAAAAAAGAATTCCAGAAAAGGAATAAAAATAGGTCAGGAGACTGGCTCCTGAGAGAGCCACGTCTTCTCCTTCTGCTAGGCAGAAAAAAACTGAAGTCTGCTGACTGTAGTGGGAGGGTTATGTCCGGAGGGACCGCCCCCTGGGTGGGGCTGTTCAGCTCTGGCTTTTAGAATGTATGTATAACATTTCACATTCTGCCTAGGTCTTCTCCTGCAAGCAGGGACATAACCCACGTGTAAAGTGTAAAGAGACACCGTGTCAGTCCATGGATGGTAAGAGAAAATTACATATTTTTTACTTTTTGCTATAACAAATATCCCTAAAATACATATATAAAAAAAATGTCCTCAGTTTAGGCCAATATGTATCCTTCTACATATTTTTGGTAAAAAAAAATATCGCAATAAGCGTTTATTGATTGGTTTGCACAAAAGTTATAGTGTCCACAAAATAGGGGGTAGTTTTATGGCATTTTTATTAATAATTTTCTTTTTTACTAGTAATGGCAGCGATCAGCGATTTATATCGTGACTGCGACATGGTGGACACATCAGACACTTTTGACACATTTTTGGGACCATTGTCATTTTTACAGTGATCAGTGCTTTAGAAATGCACCGATTACTGTGAAAAGGACACTGGCAGGGAAGGGTTTAACCTCTAGGTGGTGCTGTAGGGGTTAAGTGTGACCTAATGAGCGATTCTTACTGTAGGGGGGCGTGGCTTGGCGTGTGACGTCACTGATCGTCGTTCCCTATGACAGGGAACAGGCGATCACTGACATGCCACTAGGAAGGACGGGGAAAGGTTTACACTTACCTCTCCCCATTCTTTAGCTCTGTAAAACCGATCGCAGGACACCGCCGGCGATCGGGTCCGCGGGTCCCGCGGTCACAGAGCTTTGGACCGGGATGCGAGCGCACCAGGGTCGGCGCGCGACCCACGGACAGGTTCTTAAAGGGGACGTACCTGTACGCCCTTGTGCCATTCTGTTGACGTACATCGTCGTGCGGCGGTCCTTACGTGGTTAAGGGACTCAGTCAAGTAATTGCCAGACCATTGTTCCTAATTTTTACGAACACTCTACTGACTGGAATGGTACCAGCTGATTGGAGAAAAGCCAATGTAGCATCAATATTTAAAAAAGGACCAAAACATATCCCTGGGAACTACAGACCAGTTAGCCCAACGTCAATCGTTTGTAAGCTCTTGGAGGGGATGAGAAGGGATTATATACAATATTTTAGTAATGAAAAAAACTATCATTTGCAGAAATCAGCATGGATTCATTTAGAATCGTTCTCGCCAAACCAATCTATTAACCTTCTATGAGGAGGGGAGCAGCAATCTAATAAAGGAAGGCCTGTAGACGTGGTGTATTCTGATTTTGAAAAGGCATTTGATACAATTCTCCCATAAACGTTTACTGTACAAACTAAGGTCTGTAAGCATGGACCAAAGGGAAAGTACATGGATTGAAAACTGGCTGCAGGGGCGAGTTCAGGGGGTAGTCCTAAAATGGGGAGTACTCGGAAAAGTCCGGTGTGAAAAGTGGGGTTCCTTAGGGTTCTGTCCTGGGACCAATCCTATTTAAATTTATTCATAAACGACCTGGAGGATGGAATAAACAATCTCTGTATTTGCAGATGATACTAAGCTAAGCAGGGCAATAATTTATTCGCAGGATGTGGAAACCTTGCAAAAAATCTGAACAAATTAATGGCAAATGAGGTTTAATGTAGAACAATTTAAAATTATGCATATGGGAGGCAAAAATATAAATGCAATCGAAATCTAAATGCAATAAGGCTGGATTCACACCTATGCATTTTTAATGCTTTTTGCATTTTGCAGATTTGCTCTACAGAACGTGTTCCATAGGAAACCATGTTAAATGGACCGTAGTGCAAATCTGCAAAATGCAAAAAGCATAGGTGCGAATACAGCCTTAGGGGTAGAATCTCTGGGGGAATCTAGGATAGAAAAGGACATGGGGGTCCTTGTAGATGACAGGCTCAGCAATGGCATGCAAGCAAAGCCAACAGAATATTGGCATGCATTAAAAATGGGATTAACTCCAGAGATAAAACGATAATTCTCCCACTCTACAAGCCTCTGCTCCGGCCAGTTCTGGGCACCAGTCCTCCAGAATGATATGCTGGAACTGGAGAGTCCAGAGAAGGGCAACAAAGCTAATAAAGGGACTGGAGAACCTTAGTTATGAGGAAAGATGATGAGCATTGAACATATTCTTCTCTCTGAAAAAGAGACGCTTGAGAGGGGATATGATTTCAATGTACAAATACCATACTGGTGACCCAATAGGAATAAAACTTTTTCCGCAAAAGGGAAAATAAAAAGATGTGCGTCCTTTTACTAAAATTAGAAGAGAAGTGGTTTAACCTTAAACTGCGTAGAGGGTTCTTTACTGTAAGAGGGGTAAGAATGTGGAATTCTCTTCCACAAGCAGTGGTTTCAGCAGGGAGCATAGATAATTTAAAAAAACTATTAGATAGGCACCTAAACGACCTTAACATACAGGGATATACAATGTAATACTGACATAAAAGGACACAGACAGGTTGGACTCGATGAACTTGTGTCTTTTTTCAACCTCACCAACTATGTATTACTACTGACATTTGAACAGTGTGTTAAAAAGTCAGTCTTGCGTAACTAAAATGCCAGTAGTGAGTAACAGCACAGAGGTCAAAAGTGACAGAGTGCAGGGGACAGGAATAAAACAGTTTAGAAGTCAATAGTAAGGAACAGAGTGCAAGGGTCAGGAATAAATAACCAGAGAGCAGGGAACAGTAATAAGTAACACACACTGCATGGGTCATGAATAAGTAATGAAGAGTTCAGTAGCAACTAACTCAGAGGTCAGTAGTAAGTAACATAGTCCTTCTACCAAGGATGTCTTTCTCTCAGTGATTCCTCTGGCACATGAAGAGCAGCCCTGATGGAGAAAGTACGGTATATGAAAAGGGCACCTCACGCTCCAATAGGAATACCTGCGCTAGTTGGCTTTGTGCAGTTAGCCTGCAGGGATCCTATGCCCAGTGAGTATACAGTGCACTTTTTAAGACTACTGAAGGTTTACCAAACCCCAAAGTTCATTACAGGAGTTTATTGTAGTAAAGTCTCATGGCATATAAGTGAACGACACCAATAAATAATGTAAAAATTATATAAAAATTTAGCCTGACCAAAGCGCAGAGATGCATATGAAGCACACATTTGACAGCATGAACACTTGTAATGTACATGCTAATCGAAATAGGTATGAATAAATACAGCTATAAAAAAAACAAAAAAAACAACATTACCATATTTATAGAGAAGATTAATTCTAACGGATTCCATTGAATCTATAAGGGAGGCAGCTTTGTACTGTAAATCCAAATGGTCCATAATTGTACAAAGAGAGGTGATCACTTTAGTAATACTCCCTCTGGCCAAAGCAAATGCCAAGAGATCTAAATCTACCGCTGGTGTGGGGCAGCAGCTGCAAAAGAAAAGCAAAACGCCATAAGTTTGTAAATAAACTTTTGTTCTCAAAGTTATGTTCGTCAAAAGTCAGTTACCTTGCAGTCCTCATAAGAAAGCTATTCACCTCTTCCAAAATATTTGGTGATAAAAAATTCGGAAATTCGGCAGTTCCTTGCGTTAAAGAGAGAGGCATCATGTGTTGTAAAGCCTTCCTAAAATATAAGTAAAACAATAACAATTTTGAAGAAGAAACACTCACAAACCACTTCCATTTTTAAGTCACATAGCATGCAAAAAGACCAGCATTTAAGAAGTATCATCAGCAGTTAAAAAAAAAAACCTTTTAACTCCCTCAGGGACCCAGCTAACATAGCACATCCCCAAAAAAATTCACACTTATGCGATTAGATTCCTGCACAATTTTTACAGTTCACACTGCGATCCGATCTGGGGGTGTCATTAACTTTACACTGACACCCACAGCGGTTCGCAGATCTCAGTGTGAACCACTGTGTGATTCAGGTGCAAAGCGGGAACCCGCACTGGATTCACAGGGTTCTCGCATCGCACTAGTGTGAACCGGTGTTCTGCAGAGAAAGGTCCCCCCAGCGGATTATGCCCCCCCCTGTACTGCGCAGGTGCGGCGCTTGCGCAGTACGAACCTGAATAAGCCTCCGAAAATAGCCGAACATATGTAGAGCTGAGAGTCAGCCCTAGACGGCGCCTGAGTGGACCTCGCTGTAAGTGGCCAGTCGGCCTCACGTCCTCGCTTTGCTCGGACGGCCCGCTTCGCTTGGACAGCTCGCTTCGCTTGGCCTCCTGGCTCTTTTTTATCATCCTCCATGTCCACGGGGATGGTAAGGAAAGAGCCTGGATGTCAGAAGCGTAGCACAATTTCGTGTGCACAGGCGCCATCTAGAGCTGATTCTCAACTCTACATGTTCGGCTATTTTCGGAGGCAAACGCCGCGCCGCGCCTGCGCAGTTCAGGGGGGGCATAATCCGCAGGGGGACCTATCTCGGCAAGACACCGGCACTCACACAGCTTGTGCTGTGAATGACAGTGTCAGGAAAGAAGCGCTGTCCTACACAAAAACACAAGCCAATAGTAACACAAGATGGCAACTAGTCTCCTTCAGTAGCTGCCGGCTTATATTGCTCTGAGTTTCTTCAGAATAGTGATGCTCTTCAGCCAACGTCATTCACAACACAAACCACCAGCTAGTTTGGCAGAGAAGACTACAGTAAAAGCTTGTGGCTCGTGTTGTGAATGATGGCTGTTGGAATAACTTTAGGCCATAAGCTTATTTTTGGGAAAACATTAAAGAAGTCGTCCAGCCTAAGCTCATTTTGCTGGGCTTCTCCTATGGATCTTGGGAGTGCAATTACTTTTGCACTCATGTGACCCTTTTTCAGCAGAGAGTGGTCTGAAGTCCACTCTCTGCCGACGTCACTGATATCAGTCCAGGCAACGTGTCATTGTGACAATAAAATCTGGATCCGCCAGGTGCCTGGACTGACACCCATCTCAGCCTCTCAGCGAGCCACTGAGAAACTGAGACGGCCGCTCCCCGCCCCTCCACAGCTCAACGCTCCAGTGAGCATGAAGGATCAGAGCAGAGAGCTGCTAAATTGACAGTCAGCAGCTCTCTGCTCGGGGAGCTATGAGAACCGAGCCATCGGCGATGTTCGATCGCTCAGTTCTCAATGTAAATGTGCAATTACCCATACTTCTCTTAACAATCCGACAAGGTTAATAACCTGGATGTTTGCAGATTCTTCTTATTTAATACATCATGTTAACAGGAGGATCAGATACTTTTCTACTGCATGGGTCACTTACAGGTTTTTGTCCTACTTCCAGCCTGTGACTGGACAGTGAAAGGAGAAGCAGCAGACTGATCCCTATTAGAACATATATGTTGCAACACAATTGACTGGTTCATTGTGCTGCTTCTCTCCCTCCCAGTCCAAACTCACTGTGGTGCATCAGCATGTGTTGTGGCTTGCTGCAAAACACATGCACTGCCTTAGTGCATGGAGTGCCATTCAAATTTAGGGCACTGCAAAAGTACAACACTGGATCAACCATCTATTATTTTACTTGTGTTGTGAAACAAGTGGTTGACAAATCATGATATACTCCAACTTAAAAGATACAGTCAAAAGTATTGCTTTCAGTCATAATACAATATCCTCATAGGGAACTCTAAAAACGTTGACCCATGTATATTAACAATGGGAATGCACCAGGACCAAGAAAAAGCTACATGGGCTGGTCCCCTAACCACCACCTTCCCTAAGGGGGAAGCAACAGAATCATCTTGAATTCAGCTAGACCCACATAACGTGCCTCCCCTCCTCAGAGATGAAGTTCATCTCTGATCAATTAAAAAGTTGCTAGTCCAGGGATATCGAGACATTGTCCCCAGATTAATGTAGATATTCTTCTCCAAGAATTACATATTCACTTAATCCATTGCATATTACAATGCATGTAGTTAGACTTATAATCACAGTCTCTTGCAGCCCACAATACAACATACCTTGAATGGGGGGAGGGAGAAGCAACACACGTAAGCAGTCAGTTGTGTTGCAGTGCTCATTTTCTAACAGTGATCATGCTGACAGAATTATTTTACTGTCCAGTCACAGTCTTTAGTGTTACCCAAATGCGGCAGAGAAATAAACAGGCCTAGTGTCATGTCTATGGCAGAGCAGTGCAGATCTCAGGACTGGATGGACAGGAATACAAATTTTAGGACACGCAAAACATATCACAAATATGTATCTCACCCATCTGTTTAAATGGAGGTAAACTTTAAGGGCTTGTTCATACTCGCTTCGCTCTTTAAAGAGCCATCCATTTTCAGATCGCTCTTCAGACATCATTTGACAGGCAGTGAGAAAGTATTGCATTGCCTACTCAGTGCATGCTTTAACCCCTTGAACCCTGCACTGGCGCACCATGCTTGCAGAGTCGCCCCATTAACTTGAATGGGTTGCATTTAGTGGGCACTATGTCCACCAAATGTGACGGGGTATAACTCCCGACACGGCCATGAAGCAAACCATCACCCCCCTGTCAACTACCTCTGCAGCTGAAGGGGGACACAGTGCTTTTACTGCAAAGGGACTGCAGGGCTTTACCGTTCCCCCAACCCTAGCGTACAAATCTACGTTATCTGACTAAAGAGTTTACCCTCAAAAAGGAACAAGTTATAAAAAAAAAAAAAAAGTGATGTAGGACAACTAAATCCACTGCAATCTCCTTGTTGTCGCTCGTATACAGCAAGACTGATGTAGAACTAAAATCTCTGTACTAAAATGTTTGACAGAGCCACCAGTTTTAGGGTTCATTCAAACGAAATGAAAAAAAAAAAAATAAGTTTTGCCTGTAGTTCTACTTTAAATGCAGGAGAGCAGAAGAAAATATGTCCACCATCCTTGAAATAAGCAAAAATATTGAGGCTTGTTGGTAGATTTTTTTGTTGGCCAGTGTCCAATCTTGTAGGTGGCAGTATAACCCAAAAGGGTAAAAAACATCATTAGCACACACTAAAATGTACACACAAAATGAGAGCCCATTCACACAGGGGCAACTTTGGATCCCACTTCAAGTCGCCCCAGGTTGCCTCAAGTCGCGCTGCATGAGAAAATCAATGTAAGTGAATGGAGCCGTCTTAATGCACACTACTGCAGTCGCTCCGACTTCAAAAAAGGTTCCTGTACTACTTCAATCCAACTTCTAGGCGACTGCTAGGCGACCTGTACCCATTGATTTCAATGGAAGTCGCCTCAGAAGTCGGATGACTGTCTTAACAGAAGCAACTTTCCAGGAAGAGAACATACATTTCTCAGGCAAACCTCTCCCTCCCCCCTCCCTCCCACAGAGCTGATTTTTGTTTGATTGGCCACTGGAATGTCTCCTGTCCTGGAGGCAACTTGAAGTTGCCTTGTAAGTAGCTTCATGTCGTGCTGTGATTCATACTCAAGTCGTGTCCATGTTGCCCTACCAAAGTCGTGCTGGATGTCATGTTGCCCCTGTGTGAATGGAGTCTAAGGCCTCATGCCCACGGACGCCTCAGACAGAGCCACCTGATAATTATCAGTTGCTGTTCTGACTCTTAGGCCTCATGCCCACGGACGTTTTTACAGCCGCGTTTTTGAGCGTTTTTTACAGCTTAAAAACGCCTGTCCATGTTAGTCTACATCTTCATGCCCACCTAGGCGTTTTTGCGCTGCAAATAGCATAGGCGTTTTTAAGCTGTCAAAAAAAAAAAACCAGGACCAGTGCGTTCCGCGGCGTCAGGCATAAAAAAAACACGAAGCATTAAAAAACGCCACGATTGCGTTTTTGAGCTCCGGCGTTTTTTTTTTTTTTTTCTGAAAAAATACGGTCAAAAAATTTATACAACATGGACAGGCGTTTTTAAGCTGTAAAAAACCCTCAAAAACGCAGCTGTAAAAACGCCCGTGGGCATGAGGCCTAAGAGTCAGAACAGCAACTGATAATTATAAGGTGGCTCTGTCTGAGGTGTCAATGAGACAGTGTTCTGCAGTCGTTAGAATTGCTGGAGTACCAAACTGCACAACAAGCGAGTCAGAGCAGACACTTGCCAACTATTAACCTGCTTACATCCCCACAGATTTAGTTTATGAAGGGAAACATTAGGTTCTTGAAGGTCCCTGAACTGTGACCACTAAATAAAACATAAAAAAATCCTTATGTTAACATAAAAATGAAGTCTCAAAGGGTATAAAATATTACCCACTGGTCTGTTGATTCATCTGTAAATAACCTTCACCAAATTTAGAAAATAATGTGTAGATTCCATAAAAAAAAAAAAAATCATTTTTCTGTGCTATCAATACCTGCAAGCTCTACCTCTTCTTCATAAGGCTGGACATTTTGGTGTTTCTATTAACCACTTGCTTGCTGACCACCCTATAGCACTTTTTCTGTTACAGGGTGGCAGCTGTGTGCAGGATTACTGTATATACTCAAGTATAAGCCGACTCGAATATAAGCCGAGGCACCCAATTTTACCACAAAAAACTGGGAAAACTTGATTTGAGTATAAGCCTAGGGTGTCCATCTGCATGCCTCACTTTTCCTCACTGTGTCCATGTGCCCATGCCTCACTGTGCCCATGCCTAGACTGATGTTTAACATGGGAGTCTATAGAAGGGGTGCCCGGATTTGAAAAAACTCAGTGCTCCCCGGCCGTAGGCCCCCCAGAGAAAAAAAACTTTGCATTCTTGTAGAGGAAGAGTGAGGCTACATGTGTGCCAAGTTTGGGGTTCAGGGGACCTACTGCCGGCCAGTACCAGGTCCCCAAAGTCCGGGAGATCAGGCACAAAACGGTGACTTGAGTATAAGCAGAGGGGGGCATTTTCAGCACAAAAAAAAAAAAACGTGCTGAAGAACTCGGCTTATACGGTATATATAAATTTTTCAGAGAACATGAATGATGACACAAAAACATTTTTCACTCATGGTTCGTGTTTGGCTGAAGCAATTTATTATCAATCAACTGTTTACTCTTTTTAGATCATAATGACAACAAACTACGCAAATGACCCTGATCAAAAGTTTACATACCCTGGTGATTTTGGCCTGATAACATACACACAAGTTGACACAAAGGGGTTGGAATGGCTATTAAAGGTAACCATCCTCACCTGTGATCTGTGTGCTTGTAATTAGTGTGTATGTATAAAAGGTCAATGAGTTTCTGGACTCCTGACAGACCCTTGCATCTTTCATCCAGTGCTGCACTGACGTTTCTGGATTCTGAGTTATGGGAAAAGCAAAAGAATTGTCAAAGGATCTCTGAGAAAAGGTAGTTGGACTGTATAAAACAGGAAAGGGATATAAAAAGATATCAAAGGAATTGAGAATGCCAATCAGCAGTGTTCAAACTCTAATCAAGAAGTGGAAAATTAGGGGTTCTGTTGAAACCAAACCACGGTCAGGTAGACCAACTTAAATTTCAGCCACAACTGCCAGGAAAATTGTTCGGGGTGCAAAGAAAAACCTATAAATAACTTCAGGTGAAATACAGGACTCCCTGAAAACATGTGGTGTGGCTGTTTCAAGATGCACAATAAGGAGGCACTTGAAGAAAGGTGGGCTGCATGGTCGAGTCGCCAGAAGAAAGCCATTACTATGCAAATGCCACAAAGTATCCCGATTACAATACGCCAAACAGCCCAGAGACAAGCCTCAAACCTTCTGGCACAAAGTCATTTGTAGTGATAACAAAATTAAGCTTTTTGGCCACAACCATAAACGCTACATTTGGAGAGGAGTCAACAAGGCCTATGATGAAAGGTACACCATTCCTACTGTGAAACACAGAGATGGATCGCACAGCAGGTGAACAGGCTCAGGTAAGTAAACGGGGGGGCCATCATTGCCAGGTGTTTTTTCAACATAATGCATAGGATGCATTAAGGTGAAAAAACACAAACCTTTACAACCCCTTTAAGCTCTTTGGCCACAACCATAAGCACTACATTTGGAGAGGAGTCAACAAGGCCTATGATGAAAGGTACACCATTCCTACTGTGAAACACGGAGGTGGATCGCTGATGTTTTGGGGATGTGTGAGCTACAAAAGGCACAGGAAATGTGGTCAAAATTGATGGCAAGATGAATGCAGAATGTTATAAAAAAAATACTGGAGGAACATTTGCATTCATCAGCCAGGAAGCTGCGCATGGGACGTACTTGGACATTCCAACATGACAATGATCCAAAACACAAGGCCAAGTCGACCTGTCATTGGCTACAGCAGAATAAAGTGAAGGTTCTGGAGTGGCCATCTCAGTCTCCTGACCTAAATATCATTGAGCCACTCTGGGGAGATCTCAAACGTGCAGTTCATGCTAGACAGCCCAAGAATTTACAGGAACCAGAGGATTTTTGCCAAGGGGAATGGGCAGCTTTACCATCTTAGAAGATAAAGAGCCTCATCCACAAATACCACAAAAGACTTCAAGTTGTCATTGACGTTAAAGGGGACAATACACGATATTAACCACTTGACCACTGGGCACTTAAACCCCCTTAATAACCAGACCAATTTTCAGCTTTCGGTGCTCTCACATTTTGAATGACAATTACTCAGTCATACAACACTGTACCCATATGAAATTTTTGTCCTTTTTTTCACACAAATAGAGCTTTCTTTTGGTGGTATTTAATCACTGTTGGGTTTTTTATTTTTTGCGCTATAAGAGAAAAAAGACTGAAAATTTTGTAAAAAAATGATTTTTTTTTCGTTTCTGTTATAAAATTTTGCAAATTATTTTTTCTTCATAAATTTTGGCCAAAATTTATACTGCTACATATCTTTGGTAAAAATAAGTACAAATTGGTGCATATTATTTGGTCTTTGTGAAAGTTATAGAGTCCACAAGCTATGGTGCCAATATCTGAAAATTGATCACACCTGAAGTACTGACGGCCTATCTCAATTCTTGAGACCCTAACATGCCAGAAAAGTACAAATACCCCCCAAATGACCCCTTTTTGGAAAGAAGACATTCCAAGGTATTCAGAAAGAGGCATTGTGAGTTTTTTGAAGTTGTCATTTTTTCCCACAATTCTTTGCAAAATCAAGATTTTTTTTTTCTCTTTTTTTTTTTTCACAAAATTGTCATATTAGCAGGTTATTTCTCACACACAGCATATGCATTCCACAAATTACACCCCAAAACACATTCTGCTATTACTCCCGAGTATGGCGATACCACATGTGTGAGACTTTTACACAGCGTGGCCACATACAGAGACCCGACATGCAGGGAGCACCTTCAGGCGTTCTGGAGCACCCAGGCCAATTCTGACATTTCTCTCCTACATGTAAAAATCATCATTTGTTTGCTAGAAAATTACATAGAACCCCAAAACATTATATATGTTTTTTTAGCAAAGACCTTAGAGAATATAATGGTGGTTGTTGCAACTTTTTATCTCGCACGATATTTGCGCAGCAATTTTTTTAACGCGTTTTTTACGGAAAAAAAATGTTTTGTGCTTAAAAAAAAAAAAAACAGTAAAGTTAGCCCAATGTTTTTGCATAATGTGAAAGATGAAGTTACGCCGAGTAAATAGATACCTAACATGTCGCCCTTAAAAATTGCACACACTCGTGGAATGGCGCCAAACTTCGCTACTTAAAAAATCCCCATAGGCGACGCTTTAAATATTTTTACTGGTTACATGTTTTGAGTTACAGAGGAGGTCTAGGGCCAAAATGATTGCTCTCGCTCTAACGTTCGCAGAGATACCTCACATGTGTGGTTTGAAAACCGTTTTCATATGTGGGCGGGACTTACGTATGCGTTCGCTTCTGTATGCGAGCTCACGGGGACAGGGGCGCTTTAAAAAAAAAAAAAAATTTTATTCTTCATTTTACTTTATTTATTTTAGTTTGACATGTTTTTCCGCCCTAAACATTTTTTTGATCACTTTTATACCTATTACAAGGAACGTAAACATCCCTTGTAATAGGAGTATGGCATGACAGGTCCTCTTTACAGTGAGATATGGGGGGGGGGGGGTCAATAAGACCCCACATCTCACCTCTAGGCTGGGAAGCCTGAAAAAAATACAAAAAAAAAAAAACAACAATCCTGGCTTTGATCGTAGCGGTGAGTCGGTAGAAGCACCGGAGGGCGGCGGGGGGGGGGGGGACATCCCCTCTCGCCTCCCGTAAGAATGATCAAGCGGCGGAACAGCCGCTATGATTGTTCTTATGGTGTAGGGAATCGCCGGCTGAAAAAGCTAATATCTGAATGATGCCTGTAGCTGCTCCCATCATTCAGATATCCCCGCACAAAGTCAAGGACGTCATATGACGGCCGGAGGGCGGGAAGTGGTTATTGCGGAGTATTGCCGGGCATTGCGGAGTATTGCCGGGCATTGCGGAGTATTGCCGGGCATTG
This sequence comes from Rana muscosa, assembly GCA_029206835.1. Lineage (NCBI taxonomy): Eukaryota > Metazoa > Chordata > Amphibia > Anura > Ranidae > Rana > Rana muscosa. The sequence continues at coordinate 619,060,100 of CM055117.1, forward strand.
CGGAGTATTGCCGGGCATTGCGGAGTATTGCGGACTATGGCAGGGTATTGCACGGGTATTGCACAGGGTATTGTGGAGGGTATTGCAGAGTATTGTGGAGGGTATTGCAGAGTATTGTGGAGGGTATTGCAGAGTATTGTGCAGGGTATTGCAGAGTATTGTGCAGGGTATTGCAGAGTATTGTGCAGGGTATTGCAGGGTATTGCAGAGTATTGCGCAGGGTATTGCAGAGTATTGCGCAGGGTATTGCAGAGTATTGCGCAGGGTATTGCAGAGTATTGCACCAGAGTATTGCAGAGTATTGCACCAGAGTATTGCAGAGTATTGCACCAGAGTATTGCAGAGTATTTTGCAGGGTATTGCAGAGTATTTTGCAGGGTATTGCGCAGGGTATTGCAGAGTATTTTGCAGGGTATTGCAGAGTATTTTGCAGGGTATTGCAGAGTATTTTGCAGGGTATTGCAGAGTATTTCGCAGGGTATTGCAGAGTATTTCGCAGGGTATTGCAGAGTATTTCGCAGGGTATTGCAGAGTATTGCACCAGGGTATTGCAGAGTATTGCACCAGGGTATTGCAGGGTATTGGCAGGGTATTTTGCAGAGTATTGGCAGGGTATTTTGCAGAGTATTGGCAGGGTGTATTGCAGAGTATTGGCAGGGTATAGCACAGGGATGGCTGAGCAGGGATGGATGGATGGCTGGATCTGTGACTGCAATTGTCACAGATCCAGCCCACAGTGCTGCTGCTGCCATCCGCTCCCTCCCCCTCCCCTCTCACACTGTACCGATCGGTACAGAGAGGGGAGGGAGGAACCGGCGTCATCAAATGACGCCGGTCTGTTTACAAGTGATTGCTCTGTCATTTGACGGAGCGATCACGTGGTAAACGGCCGCTATCAGCGGCGATTTACCGTGATTCGTGATCCGCCGGGTCCTCTGGACCCGGCGGTCACGGAGTTTCCCCGTGTGCGCGCCCCAGGGGGCGCGCGGGAGCGCGATTCTGGGAGGACGTTATATAACGTCCTCCCAGAGTTAAGCAACCACCTCGTCGACGTTATTTGTCGGCAGGTGGTTGTTAAGTGGTTAAGAACTGGGGTATGTAAACTTTTGATCATGGTCATTTGGGTAGTTTCTTTTGCCATTATGATTTAAAAAGAATAAACACAGTTGATTGATAATAAATGGCTTCAGTCAAACACTAACCATTAGTGAAAGAAAAGTTTTTGTGCTAAAAATATAAAAAATTACATAAATCTATCCCATAGTTTGTAAACACTAACATTTGCGTAAACCAATCAATATACGCCTTTTGGATTTTTTTTTACCAAAAACATGTAGCAGAATACATATTGGCCCAAATTTGACTCAAAATGTAGTCTTATTTTGATAAAATACAAACAAAAAGAAGTTCTACTTATCAAAAAAAAAAAAAAAAAAAAAAAAGACACATTTTTATTTGGGTACAGTGTCACACAACCGCGCACTTGTCAAAGTAACGCAGTGCTGTATTGCAAAAAAATGGAACAGGCATGAGTGGGGGGTTAAATCTTCCAGTGGTTAAGGAGCTCAAGCAGTTCTCAACTGCCCCTTTTATTAAGCACTGACACCTTTTCTGAGAGCATACATAGCTCAGCGTTCAAATAGATTTGTCATTTGAGACAGCACCATTGGCTACAGTTTCTTTCCCCTCTGCAGTTAGACCCCTTTCCCCCTTAGCGCCTGCAAACCGACCCTAAACAGCTGCTGCGGTTTCTCCAGTGTGAAAGCCTGAGGGCTTTCACACTGGAGCGGCGCGCTAGCAGGACCGCTCCAAAAGTCCTGCTAGCCGCATCTTTGGAGCGGTGAGAGGAGCGGTGTGTTTACCGCTCCTGCCCATTAAAAGCAATGGGACACCGCGGCTATAACGCCAGCAATGGGCCTCTGCTGAGGCCCATTGCCGGCGGTATTAACCCTTTTTCGGCCGCTAGCTGTGGGTAAAACCGGCCCGCTAGCAGCCCAATACCGCCGCGAAATTAGCGGTAAAGCGCTGCTTAAGATAGCAGCGCTTTACCACTAACGCCCCAGTGTGAAAGGGACCTTATTGCATCTGAGACTGGTACTGTTCACGTGCGCTGACACACATACTTCAGGTTCTTCAATCCACTCATTCACGGTCTTCTAATCTCACAACAGAAGCAGTGCATCTGGAATTTATCCGTGCCCCATGCCAAATAGACTACCTGTAATGTTAATTAGGTGCTGGGGTGCTGCACAGGCACTCACCTCAGCACTTTGTGCAACGCATGTAGTCAGCCACAGGGTTTTTTATAGGTCTAGGTCTATACTTCATGCCTAAAAAACACAAACCATCAAGACCACTTCAGAGCAACAAACAACCAATACGATCCTGTAATCAAGGACTGTGCCTTAATTGAGCAATTACAGAAATTACCTTATGCTTTTTTTGTGGATGCCCTAAAGTAGGGGTGGGCAAATATTTCTCCCAAGGGCCACATGGAAAACCGGGACTGTTTTTGAGGGCTACACTTAATTCTGCTCAATATTAATTTTGGACTTGGGAAGGTATGCAAGTACAGTAAAACGTTGGATTGCGAGCATAATTTGTTCCAGAAACATGCTTGTAATCCAAAGCACTTGTATATCAAAGCGAATTTCCCCATAAGAAATAATGGAATTTCAAATGATTTGCTTCACAACCATTTATTCATAAATCCTTCAGTTTATAGTCCATATAACAATATGTTCATCCACAAATGGAAGCCTTCACAAAAGGAGATTACAGTAATACCTTGGATTGCGAGTAACGCGGTTAACTCAGCATTTCGCAATACAAGCCATTTTAAAAAATCCTGACTCTGTTTGCAAGTGTTGTCTCGCAAAACAAGCAGGATTCAAGCCTCTGCGGTGTGCAGTACCGCATCTAGCCAGAGGTACGGGGGCGCCAATGACACTGAGCCGTTCGGATGCATTTGGAAACACTTGGAAATACTGTAACACTCCGCTCCCGAGTGTTTCCGAACCTCCGAGGGTTCCCAAGTGCATCCGGGCGGCTCTGATCGGTCCCTGAGTATTTCCGAGTGTCTCCAGCGCCCCACCCCCCCCCCCACTTCTGGCCAAATGCGGTACTGCAAACAATAGAAGTCAATGTAGAACGAATTATCTTTGTTTCCATTGACTTCTATGGGGAAACTCCCTTTGATATGCGAGTACTTTGGATAACAAATATTCTCCTGGAACGGATTATGCTCGTAATCCAAGGTTCCACTGAGTAAAACCTTGGTTTAAGAGTAACTAGGTTTGAGTGTTTTGCAAGACGAGCAAAAATTTTAAATACATTTTTACTTGATATGCAAGCAATGTCTTGATATACAAGTAGCGTCATGTCACAAGTGAGTATAAAAGAGAAGAGAGGCGCCTCCAAGTGTAGCAATATTGTTACATTTAATGAATGTACAACATTTAGCAACTCACATGGTTGATGATTAAAAAAAGGCACATCCAAGTATGCAGATATCCAGGGTAAAGCTGTTCACATAGACCATTGTCCGCACCACTGGCCCTCACCGCTGTCAGTCTAATTGTGACCGGGAAGACTACCCTACAGTAGAGCCACCAACTTCGTCCCTTCCATGCTGCGCTCCACAAGTGGTTCAAGCCTCGCTTTCTGAACGCTCTACTGCAGGGTAGTCTTCCCGGTCACGATTGCAAACTGACAGCGGTGAGAGCCGGCGGTGCGGAGGATGGACTATGTAGACAGCTTTACCCCGGATGCCTGCATACTTGGATGTGCGTCTTTTAATCAACTATGCGAGTTGCTAAATGTTATATCTTCATTAAATGTAACCATATTGCTAAACTTAGAGACGCCTTATAACCCAGAGTCATTTTTTTTGTGGCCAGTGTCATTGCCTGTACTTTGCTTTTTAAATGAAAGACAATAATAAAAATAAAAAAAATCTAAGAAATTAGATAGTACAATAACTTATGCAAGAATTTCTACATACTGTGTGTGCTGCTGGACAGCCTGTGCAAGTGCTGGATTGCTTTCCATAGAAGTAGTGACAAGCGATGTCAGCAAAGAAAGATACCATATAGCTGAAGCATCAGATATGGATACTACAGACTTTTTTATCTTCTGGTAGCCAACAGCGCGGAGGCCATGTATCCTTGTATCACAGCCATCGCTCAAACAGCGCTTGATGTTGATCTGGACATCTTTGGAGAATCAAAAAAAGTTACACTTTGTTATTCAGTCACATATATCCTTTATTGCACTACAATTTTGAAAACTCAAGTGTAAAAAGGAAACCATGACACACATTTGGGGTACGTGCCCACGTGTTAGCCCCTTTTGGGACAAGATTCCCCAGCTATATGACAAACTTGTAGGGGACAAATATCCCAATGAACCCTGCTTAACGGTCCTATCTATGATACCGAGTTCATACAAACAAATCAAGAGGAGCTTAATTCGCCATTTGCCGACGGCTGCACGCTCAGTTATTGCTAGACCTTGGCGACAACCAGTGGTCCCCTCTCTAGCTGATTGGGCCTGTGAAATGGACAGGATCGAACAAATTGAAAGGATGTTAGCGTGGGATGCTGACAAGAGTGAGGCCCACACTATTATGTGGACCGTTTGGCTACACTTCAGGTTCTCTGATGATTTTGACTCTTTTATAGCAGATACAGCTCCTACCATTTCCCCTGGGCCCTCTCGAGTAGCGTGATATTCTTTTTCCCCACCTTCCCTTTCTTTCTCATACCCTACATACCTCCCCCACCCTCTGTTTTTTTTTCTCTTTCTTTCCCTTATTTCTCCTCCTCCTGTACCCTTTATAAGACTATAGTAATCTTACCGGTAGATTTACCGCAAGTTTAGGCCATATGTGTTGAGCCTTTTTTATGTTTTCGACACCACCGTTCATAGTGGTCTACTGGTTAATTGATTTACAATTACTTGGTTTATCTCGCTTATTTCTACATTCCTTAATAAGATCTACCCCGACTATGCTTATGTGATTCATGTTCTATTAGTGTCCTTCCGATCCTAATGTATACTTGTACACTCAATGGAAATATGTTATTTCTTGCCTTATGTTTATTTGATAGGTTTTAAAAATGCTTGAAACCTAATAAAACAGATTCAACATAAATTACTTACAAAGAGTACACTGAAATTCAAGATATTAGACCATTAATGCATTAAATGTCAATGGGGTTAATTAAGAAAGGTAATGTTACGTTACATGAATTATGTTTCACAAAATTATTTTTAGAATTCCTGCATATTGTATTTTACTACACTTCTACCCATATTATAGGTTGGTGAAGCCCCTAATTTGTGTTTATTGTGTGTGCCAGCATCGCCTAATGCAACAGAACCAAAATCGGGAAAAAAACAGGACTCTCGTTCTGGCACTCACAAAGAAACTTACAACACTTCACGTTGTTACATGTAAATGTAAAATTTCTGCAATCACCAGCCAATGGAATTCTCAACACAAAGCCCAACTACATCCAACACATTATGGGTCCTGAGGAAGTGGCTCTATGCCGCAAAAGGCATAGACTTCTGAACATACAGAGTTATGCTGTTGTGATGTCTCTAAACTATGTTCGTGGTAGATCAACTACAATTTAGGGTATATAGTTTTACCTTCTTGAGGGAGTCTATTGATGGGTGCTGTCTGTATGCAATTTTTATGGCACAAATAAATGATGATATTTATAAGTATTTTTTGCGTGTTTTACGTTTCTTTAGGAGTGCTAGAACATATTTAAGATTTTTTGATCTACATCTTAAATATATTTAGATAAAAAAAAAAAAAAAATCACTATCAATGAGCTTTGTTTTTATTATTTACATTTTTCTCCAAGGTGCCTATTGCATTGAAATAGTCAATGCTTTATTAAGGACATTGATCTCACCCACTTCCCTTTTCCACCCTACAAAGGAAATTCATCTTTTCTCATGTCTTTGTAATAACTTGTTTTAGTCCTAAATGTAAGTAGCTCAGGTTTATACATGTTGAAACCCATTAGCATCAGATAGGTCTATGAAGGTTCTCCCTTACCCAGGTCATGCTGCAGTTCCTAACAGCTCATCACAAATAGTTGGACTTGATCTGTAATGTTGAAAATGTTTCACCACTCATCCAAGTAGCTTTGTTAGCTCAAATGAGGGTCAGGAACATACTCCAGCATTTATAGCTACATGGGTAATCTGTAAACCTAATTCAAACACCCTGGAACATATCAAGGCATATGTTGATAGTTCAAAAACATGATGGGATTTGTTAAAGTTTGTGAAACCAGCTAATTAATAAAGGTTACATTCACCATAGTACCATGACACCTGACACATGTGTAAATTGTTTGAGTTACATATTTAAAGGTCTGATTTGTAAAAAGCAAAAGCATGTAGGAAGGGTGAAGAAAAAAAGAGTTTCTTGGTACCCCCCCCCAATGACTCAACATTAACATTATTTCTGAGTATTATAAAAATAGACATTTTTATAACAAGATGCGATTAAAAACATGTAAAAACATTCTGTACCTCCACAAAAGACCCCCATATAGTTGTGACCTAACCCCATGCAATATGAACATAAAGCTATTCAAACCAGGTTTGACTTTAGACAATGTCTCAAATGAGCAATATCAGAAAGATGCATATAAACAAACGCATTGGAACTCCACATTTATAGTTGCTCTACATGTTTCATGGCACAAGGCCACTTCCACAGGACGTGTGGAGGTTCCAATGTCTATATAAAATATTTTTATTTTTTTTTACAAGAAGCTATGATGGCTGGTTAGTTTGATAAGTTTTGATACCTTAGCTCAGTGATGGCATTTGTGATGCATAACAACTTCTATGCATTTATAATACACTATCTTTTTCATATGGTCATAACTTCTTGTTATTTTTCATTTATTTCTTTTTTTATAGATATGGTGACCTCCACACCTCCTGAGGAAGCAACCTTGTGCCATGAAACATGTAGAGGTACTACAAATGTGGAATAGTCTCCAATCTGTTTGTTTATATGCATCTTTCTGATTTCGCTCATTTGTTGAGAGATAGTGCAAAATTAAAGTTAGTTTGAATAGCTGTATGTTCATATTGCATGGGCACAAGTCACAACTATATGGAGTCTTGAGGAGGCACAATATATGTACATGTGTTTAATCCAGGGCTTGACAAATTTGCTTTGAATCTAGGAGCCAGCAAAAAAAAGTTAGGAGCCAGTTCTTTTTTGACTGGCAGGGCTTTTTTGTTTTCGGTGACAGAGATGGCCAACCGTTGATCTTTAAACGTGGTCGCTGAAAAAAAGGAGACTCGTACAATATGGGGGGTGTCTCTAAGAGGGGTCATAATACAAAGGGACTATGATTTAATGGGGGGGGGGGGTCCTAACATAAAAGGATTCTGATGTAATGGGGGGAGGGGGAGCTAATAAAAAGAAGGGTCCCTGATCTAATTGGGGAGGGAGGGTGGTCTCTAAGGGGGTGCTAATATAAAGTAACTCCGATCTAATTTGGGGGGGGGGGGTGTGATCATGCTATTGTTGTCTTGACACTCTTACAGCCCACTTTAGCGTTTTCTCCATTTCTGCTCCTCTTGTACATTCTGCATAATATAAAATAAATGAATAATTCAACAGAGGAGCAGAAATAAAGCACTCTAAAGTGGGCTGTAACAATCAATACAACAATAGTATGTCGTCAATGAGTGAGTTTGTGTGTGGGGAGATTTTTCCACTGGGGTGCACAAGAGATTTAGGAAGCAAGAGAATGTCCACCAGACAAACTGTATTTAAAGGAAATTAATCCTTTTGGGTGGACTAAGTATTTAACCGAAAGATATCTAAAAAAAAAAAAAAAAAAAAAAAGAGACCAGTGGATACCTAAAACAAATAAACTTCGCTAAAAGAGCTGACTACTTATAGTAGTGTTTTCCTCTAGAAAAGATGGAACATATGTTATGCAATGTAATTCTAATATTGTTTCATGCCAAGTACCTAAAAAAATCTCTTAGGAGAGGAGATGCCACCATAAAAAAAAATTTATCGGTACATTCCAATTACTGTCAAGAGACAATTTTTATGTGGTATTCTAAAGATGCATACACGCTATATTAATTTCAGCCAGTCCCCAAGGAACTGCCCAACATCTTTAAAGCGCAGGCAGGCTGAACGAAAATAATCCGTGTGTGCATGTCCAGCAAAAGATAGGTTAAATCATTATTAAAAAAAAAATTTTTAAAAAAAAGAACAACATTACCGTTAAGTAAAAAAAGGGGACAGATATATGCTAATGAAAGATTGACAGCGTGTAAGATTTATATTTGAACAAATGTGCTTCAGTTACTGGATTGACTCACACATCTGACTTATGTTAGCGTTTTCCAGCAACGTCACATAGCCTGAAATATGGCTGGGAATGTGGACCTCGCGAACCTCCTGTAGGTTGCTTGGATTTCGCCCCACCGCCACTGCAACTTGCTGAGGCATGTAGCTCTGGTCTGCAGAACACACAGCAATGGATAGGTGTCTCAATACAATATCAGGCTTCATTCTTAACCTAAAGGGGAAGAGAAAAATAGGCTGCATTAAGAATATGTGCAAGCAGCACACAGTACTAATTATATTGTTATATGGTTTGGCTGGAAACAGAGACCTATATCCAACAAGTTTAAAAAGAAAAAAAGAAAAAAAAAACAAACACACCTCTCTATAAAAAAGGAATGTAGAGGCTTCCATAGTTGACCTCCTTTAGAAAGGTTTGTTTTTCTGACCATCTCTAAAATGTATTACTTTCAGAGTCCCTGTCCCTGAACAATCATGCAGCAAATACAGTCAAATCTCCTGATTCAGAGAGTTTTTCTGGGTCAGTGAATGTAGTTAATCTAAATAACTACCAGTCAACAAGCAGCAGAAGTCACCAATATCAGCTTTTGCATTTCTCCTAATACAGGCTTCTTTTACCATAGTACATTTTTTTTTAAATTAAAATATCTACTGAAAAAAAAAAGGCAATAAGCGTATATTGATTTTTGCGCAAAAGTTATAGCGTCTACAAAATAGGGGATAGTTTTATGGCATTTTTATTATTATTTTTTACTAGTAATGGCAGCGATCATCGATTTTTATCGTGACTGCGACTATGGCGGACACATCGGACACTTTTGACACATTTTTGGGACCATTGTAATTTTTACAGCGATCAGTGCTATAAATATGCACAGATTACTGTGAAATTGACACTGGCAGTGAAGGGGTTAACCACTAGGTGGCGCTGAAGGGGTTACGTGTGCCCTAGGGAGTGATTCTTACCGTTAGGGGGTGTGGCTACCAGTAACACGTCACTGATCGCTGCTCCTGCTGAGAGGGAGCATACGATTAGTGACAGTGTCACTAGGTAGAACGGGGAGATGCTGGTTTACACTTGCCTCTCCCCGTTCTGCAGCTCTGTGACCCGATCGCGGGACACCGGCGGACTTAGAGTCCGTGGATCCCTCGGGCACGGAGCTTGCGGCAGGGGCACGCACGTCGGCGCGAATTTCAAAGTGACGTAAATATACGTTACTTTGCCCAGCCGTGCCATTCTGCCGACGTAAATGTACAGGAGTCGGTCGGGAACCGGTTAAGCACCTTTGGCAACAATTACAGCTTCAAGTCTTTTTGAGTGTGATGCTACAAGTTTGGCACACCTATTTTTCTGCAGTTTTTCCCCATTCTTTTTTGCAGGACCTCTCAAGCTCCTACAGATGGGATGGGGAGCGGCGGTGCACAGCCGTTTTCAGATCTCTTCAAAAATGTTCAATTGGGTTCAAGCCTGGGCTCTAGCTGGGCCACTCAAGGACATTCACAGAGTTGTCCCATAGCCACTCCTTTGCTATCTTGGCTCTGTGCTTAGGGTTGTTGTCCTGTTGGAAGATGAACCTTTGCTCCAGTCTGGAGGTCCAGAGCACTCTGGAGCAGGTTTTCATCAAGGAGGTCTATGTACCTTGTTGTTGCATTCATCTTTCCCTCTATCCTGACTAGTCTCCTAGTTCCTGCCACTAACAACCATCACCACAGCATAATGCTGCCACCACCATGCTTCACTGTAGGGATGGTATTGGCCAGGTGATGAGCAGTGCCTGCTTTACTCCAGACATAACGCTTGCCATTCAGACCAAAGAGTTCAATCTTTGTTTCATCAGACCAGAGAATTTTGTTTCACATGGTCAGAGTCTTTTAAGTACCTTTTGGCATACTCCAGGAGGTCCATTATGTGCCTTTTACTGAAAAGTGGCTTCCGTATGCCACTACCATACAGGCTTTATTGGTGGAGTGCTGCAGAGATTGTTCTTCTGGAAGGTTCTCCTCTCTCCCCAGAGAAAGGCTGGAGCTCTAACAGAGTGACCATCGGGTTCTTGGTCTCCTCCCAGACTACGGCCCTTCTCCCCTGCTCGCTCAGTTTAGGCGGGCGGCAGCTCTAGGAAGAGTCCTTGTGGTTCCAAACTGCTTCCATTTACAGATGATGGAGGCCACTGTGCTCATTGGGACCTTCAATGCTGCAGACATTTTTCTGTACCCTTCCCCAGATCTGTGCCTCAATATATTCCTGTCTCAGAGGTCTACAGACAATTGCTTGGACCTTATGGCTTGTAGAAACATCTCAAGGATGATTAGTGGAAACAGGATGGACCTGAGCTCAATTTTAAAGTGGCATGGCAAAAGCTGTGAATACTTTTATACATGTGATTTTTCTGTTTTTTATTTTTAATAAATTTGCGAAAATTTGAAACAAACTTCTTTCAAGTTGTCATTATGGGATATTGTTTGTAGAATCTTGAGAAAAATACATTTAATTCATTTTGGAATAAGGGTGTAACATAAAATATGGAAAAAGTGAAGTGCTGTAAATACTTTCCAGATGCACTGCAAGTGCTAAAGCATTGCATAAACTGTCGATGCCAAATAATTACCTCAAATTAATAAAATAAAAAAAATAGCTAGACCAATCTGTCCAGCAAAAGCGCTATTAAAGGGTTTAGAGTTAGACAAACCATTTAACACTGGCAAAAGTGCTTAAAATGATCATCTTTTATTCATGTATTTTAAACATTTATGCCCAAAAAATAAAATAAAAACAGTTTAAAGAGAGTGTTAATTGGGGTTCAGCTTTATTCTAGAAAGCTTGCCATACATTATACAAAATTTCTTATTCAATTTTCTTTAAATTTTTCTTCAACTATGTAGTACAAGGGCCTGACTGATTGCATTCAAATTGAAAGTGTTTAGGTTTTGGTAAGTCTAAAGGAAAATTGTACAAGAAGATTGTATAATGTATGGCCAGCTTTAGTCAAAAATCCATTTAAGCCTGCTAGCGAATCTTAAGGCCCATACACACGATCGGACTTTCCGACAACGGTCCGACGGACGTGTTTAATCGGACAATCTTGTCCATCTGTATGCTCCATCTGACAATTGTTGTCGATTTTTCAACAGACAAATGTTCGCTGTGCATGCTCTCAAACTTTCCGACAACAAATGTCCGATGGAGGATCATCCGATTGTGTGTACACAAGTCCAATCTGACTAAAGTCCAAAGTACAAACACACATGCTCAGAACTAATGCTAAACATCAGACAACAATAGCAGAAGTTGCCCAAAGGGTGGCAGTAAAGAGCTGAAAAACCACGTGATTTGGTGAATGTTGGCTGAAACAGTTCTGCCGTGTGTATGCATACCAAAGTTCACGGCCAACGCCCCTTAGGACAAAAATCAACAGAAAAGTCAGATGGAAGTCCGATCGGATGTGTGTATGAGGCTTAACACTACTCTCTCCCCTGACTGAAAATGCTGCCGTCTAAAGGGGTCTCTTGCTTTGTCCATCTAGGGTGGAGGCTTTTTAAGTAAATTAAAAGGGCAAAAAAAAATTATGCAGCTACTATATTTAAGGATTTGTTAAGCTGCAATACATTTTTATTTTTGGATTTAATACCACCTTAAATATGACCTGGAATACAAATGTCAAGGCTGAATCCCTACAAGCACAAGTCTCTCCTTCAAACACATAATGGTGCTGTTCATACAGAAAGAATACAGGGGTTGCCAGAGCTTACACAGCTACCTTGCTTAGCCTCCCAAAAGAGCAGCCATGACTCTCATGCCGAAAACATATTATTGTGGTAGTCATAGGCAGAGATCGATATGTACAAAATGCACTTAAAATGTACATGCAAAGTCAAACATTTATTTATAGTTTTATAATAGGGACAGGTTAAAAACTCCTACTAGATTTTTTGCTGTCTATATCCTTGCTGGGAAAATTTCCTTTCTGTTTTGGAGGCGCAAAAGGGAAAATTACATTTCTACAAAGTGAAGAGAATTCTCATCTTAGAAAATTGCCATAGTTTGGAAAGAAAAAACTAATAAAGAGATATTTAAAAAAAAAAAGAAAAGAAAATTGCCATAGCGTCCCAACATTTGTTTTCTACGTGCAGTAAGCCTGCATTAATCTGCGAGGATTAAATGGAATTTAGCGCACATGGTGAATTAGCCCTATATTGGTGTCTTCCATAAGAGCCCTTTCACACTGGGGCAGAAACGGTAAAGCGCTGCTAGTTTTAGTGACACTTTACCGCTGTTATTGCGGCGCTGCTATTCGGGCTGGAGCAGGGCCCATGTAGCGCAGCTGCCGAATCGCTGCCCATTAATTTCAATGGGCAGGGGCGGTGTATACAACGCTCCAAAGATGCTGCTTGCAGGACTTTTTCTAATGTCCTGCAAGCGCACCGCTCCAGTGTTAAAGCACTCAAGATTTCACACTGGGGCTAGAGAGGAGGAGTTTTTCAGTCGCTTTACAGGCGCTATTTGTAGCCCTTTAGCGCCTGAAAAACGCCTCAGCGTGAAAAGGGTCTAAGGCCGGGTTCACACTGGTACGACAAACGCTTAGACATTGGGAGCTCATGTCGCATGACGTGTGAAAATCTATGTTTCCCTATAGGAGCCGTCCTAACTGGTCCGACACAAGTCGGTCCGACTTTGAAAATGCTCCCTGCACTACTTTGGTCCGACTTTACTCCTACTTCAGCCCATTGAATATCACCGAAGTCTGATCCCCGTCTTGACCAATCTGACTTTGGCATGCGACTTGTGCTCTGATGATCTTGAAGGGGAACTCCATGCCAAAAAAAAAAAACCTGCATGGGTTCCCCCTCCAAAAGCATTCACCTAAAAAAAGGTGTCAAAAATAAAACCCATTACACATGTTTTTAAAGTAATTTATTGAGGCAGCTCCGTCGTCTCTTCCGATCTCTTCAGCAGAGAAGACCGGGCAAAAGAGCACAAAGACAGCGGACAGAGGGAGAAGAAGCCGAGAGCGAGCGGAGAAGAACTGGAGAGGTGAAAAGAACCGACAGAGGCAGAAGACATCAGCAGAGGACACAGAAGAGCCGGAGAGGAGAGAAGAGATCGGAAGAGACGACGGAGCTGCCTTAATAAAATTACTTTAAAAACATGTATAGTGTGTTTTATTTTTGAATTTTTTTTTTAGGTGAATGGGTAGGGGTACATACTCATACACATAAATTGGAGGCGTGGGATATAGGGGGCCCCCTTGTTAAATGGGGCTTCGAGATTCCGATAAGCTCCCTGCTCGCAGACCCCAGCAAACCAACGGCCAGGGTTGTTGGGAAGAGGCCCGTGTCCTCATCAACATGGGAACAAGGAGTTTTGGGTGGGGGGGCACAGGGCACCCCCCCCCCCCATGTTGAGGGCATGCAGCCTTGTACTGTCGAGATTTACTAAAAGTTGAGGTATGCACTAAATGATTGCAGCTCAGTTTGCTAAAAGCACCATGCATCATAAACTGGATTTATTTTAACCACTTCAGTCCCGGAAGATTTGCCTGCTTAAAGCGGAGTTCCACCCAAAATAACATCCATTTACGAGCACACTCCTTACACTACGAACATGTACAGTAGCCACTTTTTTTTTTTGTACATACCGTACTATTGTAATTTCAATTCCAGCTTCCGGGTACTCACTCCCGCGGGAGTAGGCGTTTCTATTCTCCCGCAATGTAATCTGGGAGTTCGCCCAGATGTGACATGTCCTGCAGAAAAAGTTCCCCGGCGGATAAGGTTCCCCCCCCTGTACTGCGCATGCGCGGCACGAACCTCAACGGAGTTTCCGAAAGTAGCCGAACATGTAGAGCTGCGAGTCGGCTCTACACGGCGCATGCGCAGTCAGCTCTACATGGCTCCTAGTCATTGCGCAGGCGCCGTGTAGAGCCAACTCGCAGCTCTACATGTTCGGCTACTTTCGGAAACACCGTTGAGGTTCATGCCGCGAATGCGCAGTACAGGGGGGGGGGACCTTATCCGCCGGGGAACTTTTTCTGCAGAACACCGTCCACCGCTACCAGGAAGTCAGTGCTTGTGGGCTTCACAATGCCCACAAGCCAAATGGAAAATTCAGACGGCTGATTTTAAAAGTGCATCTTTTGCCAGAAAAAAGACAGGGGAGGTTAAAAATCACCAAACACATGAGTACTAATTGGTGATCTAAAAATACTTTGCATGCAAGCTAAAAAAAAAAAAAAAAAGATTTGCCGCGGAACCTCCGCTTTAATGACCGGGCCATCATACAACGCTGTACTCAAACAAAATGTATGTCCTTTTTTTTCCCCACAAAGAGCTTTCTTTTGGTGGTATTTGATCATCTCTGCGGTTTTTATTATTCTCTCCTCACAGAACAGGGATTTGTGTACACACGCCCATTGGCAATTAGGCTTTTAAGGCGATCCATCAGGTCACTGGTCAGTCATCCAAGAGAACTGAAGGCCGGAATCTGAAAGACATAAAATACAACACAACCCCACAAGGCTAAACATTAGGGTGGGATAGTGCTGCCCTGGAAGACTACCGGAAACAGTTACCGGTAAGCTTAACTCCGTTTTTTTTCCCCCCAGTTGTCTTCCAGGTCAGCCCTTGAGAGGATAACAAAGTACTCACCAGGACTAGGGTGGGATAACAGCTTGGAGGACTTTCCTACCAAAAGCCTTGTCCTGACTGAATATCAGATCCAGTCTGTAATGCTGAACAAAGTTAGAGAATCTTAACCAGGTTACTGCCATGCAAGTTTGCTCTGGGGTGGCTCCTGCCTTCTCTGCCCACGAGGCCGCTGAAGCCCTTGTAGAATGAGCCCTTAGATTTTTTGGCGGTGTTACTTGCATAACGCCGTAGCATTCCAGTATAGCTGTCTTGATCCATCTGGCTAGGGTTTTCTTGGACGCTTGTTTACCTTTTTGTTTTCCTTAGGTACAAGACGAATAGAGCGTCTGAGGCTCTGAACTAATTTTTAACCTCCAGGTACTGCAGTAGGCATCTTCTTACATCTAGTAAGCTTAGTTCTTGTTCTTTACTATTAGTTTGTGAACTCCAAAACGAAGGTATTATTATATCCTGGGGATTTGTGGAAATTTTACGTCACTTTCGGTGTAAATCCATGGTCCGTTTGAAGAAAGATTTTGCCATTGTGAATTCTGAGAGAAGGCTCTGACGGACAGAGCCCGGAGTTCTCCTATCCCATGTGCTGTAGTGATAGCCACGAGGAAGACATGTTTTGAGTGTCAGCAGGCATAAAGATGTTTCTTGTAGAGGGTCAAAGGGGCTTTTGGTGATCCCCTCAGTACCACCGACAGATCCTATGTGGGACATTGTTGTGTCTTGGGTGGGCTGTACTTAGCCAATGCGAGAGACCAAAGGGTCTTCTTGTAGTGTCTGTTCTAGATATACCGAAAGCGTTGGTCTGAACCCTCAGCGTACTCGGCGCTAGACCTTTATGAGCACCCTGCTGTAGGAATTCTAAGATAGTTGGCGTATCCATCTTTTGTCTTATTTTTAGCAGCTGTTACATTTTTCTCCAGGTCTTTCTGTAGATGGCCCTGGTGATAGGTTTCCTGGCACTCAAAAAAGTGTCATCACCACTTTTTCTGAGAGTCCTTTTGATCTCAGGAAGTCTTCCTCAGTAACCAGGCTGCCCATTTGAAGTTTTCTTGCTTTAGGCCTATTAGGGGTTCCTGACACATCAGGTCGTCCCTGCGAGGAAGTAGCCAACGCTCGTCTGCGGAGAGACTGAGGAGCTGAGAGAACCCGGCTCTCTTGGGCCAATATGGTGCTATTAGTATCAGTTTTGTCTGTTCTGTAGGAATTTTTTCATCACTCAAGGAATCAGATGTACCGGGGGAAAGGCATAACACATCTTGAAATCCCACGGGTTTTGAGGTGCGTTTATCCCCAGAGGCTGGTCTCGTGGGTTTAGCGAGTAGAAACGCTTCACCTTGGTGTTTTTCCGGGATCCAAATAGATCCATTTTTGGTATTCCCCAGCTGGCTGTAATTCTTACTCCTCTTGGGAGATCTCTTGGTGGCTGAGGAAGTCCACCCACTTGATTGTTTTTTCCCCTTTAGGTGGACCTCTCCCAGCGACTATAAATTTCCTTCTGCCCATCGACCGATCTGGTTGAAGATGTGGATTAAGGGAGGGGCTCCTAGTGCCCCCCATTTGTTCGCATAGGCTACTGCTGTGGCGTTGTCTGATAGGATTATGGTGTGATGACTTGTTAGCTGGTCTTGGAAGTGTTCTATGGCTTTGGCTATTGCCATGAGCTCTCTCCAGTTTGAAGACGCCTGAGTTTCTTCCAGGTACCACTTCCCCTGAGCAGGTTGACCTGCTAGGTGGGCTCCCCATCCCAAACTGTTCGCATCTGTGGTCAACTTCCGTGAGGTTGGGAAAGACCATGCTAGACCCTGGTTCAGATTTGTGTGGTCCCTCCACCACCAGAGCGACCTCTTTACAGAGGTTGGAAGTAAGCGTGTTCTGTCTAGATCCTCCTCTTGTTCTTTTAGGAGAAAGGTTTGTAGAGGCCTTAAATGATACTTGGCCAGTTGAACTGCAGGCATCGTTGAGGTCATCAGACCTAGAACCAACATCAGCTCTCTGATCGATATTGGGAGGTTGTTCCGTTTAGAACTCACTCTCCTGGTAAGGCCTTGAACTCTCTCTTCCGGTAGGAACGTTTTCTGCTCTGTGGAGTTGATCAGGTATCACAGAAACCGTATGTTCTGTGTAGGAAACAGGTTGGATTTTTCAATGTTTAAAATCTATCCTAATGACTTTAGCCATTGTTGGGCTTCTGCCAGGTCTTTTTCCAGCTGTACTTCGACGGTGCCGCAAAGAGCAGGTCGTCTAGGTAAGGCACTACTTTAATTTTCTTAAACCTCAGGGGGGCCAGGGCTTCTTCTAGGACTTTGGTAAATCTCCTCGGTGAGGAGGCTAGCCCGAAAGGAAGAGCCCTGCTTTGGAAATTATACTCCTTTCCCTCTATCTCCAATGTCAACCTCAGGTATCACTGGGAATTTTCTCGTATGGGAATGTGGAGATAGGCATCCCTGAGATCCATGGTCGCCATGAAGGTTCCCAGTTGAAGAATGTTCTCGACTGAGAACACCCATTCAAAAGCGGAATTTCTTTTATTGTATCGCTTGATTCAGGGGTTTTAGATTTATTATCAAAACTTCCCGGAAGGTTTTTAGATCACAGTTCCTCTGGGACTGGAGTAAGGACCTTCTGGTCTACCATCTCCCCCAGTAACAGTGGGAGAGTCCTTGCCTTTTCGAGATACCTGGGAAGTTTTTTGTTAATAGAAATCTCTCTGGAGGAACACCATCGAATTCCAGGGAGTAACCCCTTGCGATGAGGTCTAGGATAAAATTGGTCGGCCGTCATCTTTTGCCATTGCGGTAGGAAGGTAGCCAGCCTTCCCCCTACTGGCGTTCTGCAGTCACTGTTTTGGGGTTTGGCCAGCAGAGCCAAATAGGACTCTTTGGCTTCCCCTTGTGACCCATCCAGTGCTTCCTGGGATAATCTTTGTCCATGGAAAAAAAAAAACTTTTGTGAGGGTTTGCGTTTTTCAGTCCGGAAGGTTTTCTCTGTCCGCTGTTCTTTCTAGGGTTTCGTCCAAGCCTGTTCCAAATAAAAGATTTACGGAAAAAGGGAGGTTACATAGTTTCATCTTAGATGCAGGGTCCCCTGACCAAGTCTTCATCCAATGGTCTGGCTGCCACGGCTAGACCCCCTGACCTCGCTGGCAGTTTGACGGATTCTGGAGGACGCATCCACTATGTAACCGACCGCCTTGGACAGAACCGGTAGGGTTTTCAGAATTTCTTCCCTAGGCATACCATTCTTGATATGGTCTTGAAGTTGGGAGATCCAAGAGTCAAGGTTTCTTGCCACGCAAGTGGTGGCGAGCGCAGGCTTCAGGCTGGTGGAACCAAACTGCCTTCAGGAGGGAGTTTTTTTTTTTTTTTTTTTACAAATAACAAGGTGTTTTATTTGGAAGAATAAAGACATACAGAGTATATGCAGTGACATAACTGGTACAAGTAATGCAATTATAACATGAGGATCCAGGTGGACAATACGTATAACCGATTCATTACAGTCAATGACATAATGTATAGGCTAAGCGAGTGATTACAGGAACATGGAAGGTCAAATCACCGGGTCTACTACTAGGAATGCTCAGTGGTCCAGCCCAACACAGATAAAATGCATGAAACCCAACATTAAGAAGAAAAAGGTAAATGTTAACAGGATCAGTCAGGCAGCTCATTACATGTGGCGGCATTTCCTAACCAAGTGTCCCAAATTTTGCCATATTTGGCTGGGCAGCCCCTATGAACATAGATCTCTTTTTTTGTATGGTAAGACATTGTTAATTGCAGAGACCCACTCTTGGAGTGATGGTGGTACAGCCTGAAGCCATTTCCGCGCTATAAGAAACTTGGCTATAAAAAGTGATTCTTGGGAGGAATATTTTGTGAAATTTATCAGAATTTGGGAACACCCCCCGTAGGCATTGTTTGGGGCATAGGGGAGACCCCATCTCATAGTGAATAAATTTCACTATGTGCGACCAATAGTCCTGTATCACCAGGCATCAGGCCCGGACTGGGACAAAAAAAAAAGAGGCCCGGGCATTTTAGACTGAGCAGCCGGGGGAAGGGGGGGGCGTGGATTGCGGCGCTTCGCGGCGGCGGTTGATGGGGTGTGGGGTTCCTTGTACCTCTAGACCCCTTTACATTGCACAGCACCCTGGACCCCTTTACATTACACAGCACCCTGCACCTCTGGGCCCCTTTACATTACACAGCACCCTGCACCAACTGCCTGCGGAGACATTGGAGACGGGGAATACGTGACATGCTGTTCGGCGGCCCACCGGGCATTTGCCCGGTATGCCCTATGGCCAGTCCGGGCCTGGCGGGCATGACCAAAGAAGGTGAAAGAAGGTACTGGATGGACTATCACATCTGGGGCTCAATGGGTTGTGGTCAGGTTTATATTTGGCCAATCGGATAGGGGTCAGGTATGATCTGTGCAGAATGTAAAGTTGTGTAAGGCGGTCTGATAGTCTGGTCGAGAGCTCTTTACAGGCTTCTAAAGCGTCCTCCTATTCGTCATCCTCCAGCTCCCCCACATCGCCCGACCTTTAAGTTTATATGCTAGAATTGCTGCAGGGGGGCGAAGAAGAGTTGTAGAACATTGAAATTAGTTTTCGGGAATCCTGCCCTGTTATGGTGCACAGAATATCCAGTTGTTCAAGGTTAGGGGAGATATCACTAAATTGAGCCCGGAGGGCATGGCGGAGCTGGAGGTAGTGAAAATGCATGGAGTTAGGTAGGTCAAATTCGTCCTTAAGTTGCTGGAATGATTTCAGAACGGTGTCACGATACGCGTCTGACAAATACCTTACCCCCTGGTTGATCCAAAAGGACCTGGTCTGGAACGGTCAGCAGTTCACTTAGGCCAGGGTTATCCCATAGGGGTGTATGAAAGTGAGTGGGTGATGTTTTCAATTTGCACTTCACCACTTCCCAAATTTTACAGTGGTGATATAGCAATCCTTTACGACTTCCCATCGTCCAAGCACCCACCATGTCTTTAAAAAGAACCTGGGAGCGTGAGGGTAGCATATCAGTGCTAGGCAACGGTCTTGGTCGTGTTTGTCCCAGTAGAAGAAGTGGGACAGTTGCGCCGTCAAGTAATATAGATTAAAGTCAGGTAGCGCTACGCCCCCCAACTCAGTGGGGTTTTTCAACGTTTGCCAGGTCAATTTGTGTCGGGCCGTGCCCCACACAAAGTAGTTGAGACGAGCTTAGATGGATTGAAAAATTCTGAGAGGTAAGCAAACTGGGGCGTGCCAAAAAAACAAAAAAATTTAGGGAGGAGAACCATTTTGATTAAGTTTACTCGGCCCATCACAACCAAAGGCAATTTGGCCCAAGTTTGCGTTTTAGATTTCTAAAACGCTATCAGGGGTTCTATGTTATACCCAACATAGTCCTCAGGTGAGTAAGTAATTTGAATTCCAAGGTATTTCAAGGAGCTAACCCTGGAGGAGAGGGGATGAGGCCTGAAGTTCTATGTGGATGCTCACGTCTATGGGAAGGATCTGAGATTTATCCCAGTTGATCCTCAGTCCGGAGTATTGACCAAAAGTTTTGATAGCCTCAAGGGCAGCCTGCAGTGATTGGCCAGCATCAGCCAGGTACAGACTGATCGTTTCCACTAGATCCCCACGGCGGAGACCCTGGATCCATGGATGAGTTCTAAGGGAAGAAGCAAGGGCTTCTACCGCTAAGGAGTACAGTAACTGGGATAGGGGGCATCCCTGCCTTGTACCTCTGGAAAGGGGAAAAGGGGCAGAGACCCGCCCATTGACCAAGATACTGGCGCACAGGTTCTGATACAGGAGGCGGACCCATTTATTAAAGTTGGGTCCGAATCCAAATCGTGCCAAGCATTCCCAAAGATAGTCCCACTCGAAGTCGAACGCCTTTGCGGCGTCAAGTGACACCACAACTCTAGAGCCCATCTGATCATGCCTAGCCTGTACGTTCATATGCAGTCTACGCAAACTGTATGCCCTATTTTTAGCAGGCATGAACCCGGTTTGGTCCGGATGAATTAGTGTAAGTATCACTTTATTCAGACGTACCGCCAGGATCTTGGCAAATATCTAGCTGAAGGAGAGATATCGGGCGATATGATTTGGGAAATTCTAAGTTCTTGCCAGGTTTAGGTATAAGTACGATATAGGCCTCGTTCATAGGAGAGGGCAGGGAGCTAGATTTAAATACATGAGAAAATAGCTCATGTAGTCTAGGGACCAGGGTTTCACTAAGTCATGTAAAATTCTAGGAGAAGACCATCGGAGCCGGGCGCCTTGGATGGATTAAGCAGGGACATTGCCTCTTATTTCATCTGTAGTAATAGGGGCCTCTAGTATCTCAACCTGGGAATCTGTAAGCGTAGGTAACTATGCCGGCTAACAGCGTAGCCACTTCTTCTCTGGGGTTGTCAGTGGAAAAAGAGTACAATGATGCAAAGAAGGAGCGGAACTCTCCAGCCACCACGTCAGGGTCAAGGAGCAGTACTTAGTCAGTATTGCGGAGGGAAACCACCGTGGGAGGCCTGTGGCCCAAATGGGCCAAGAGCCGTCCCGCACGTTCGCCACATTCATAAGTCCTCTGCTTGCTATAGAATATCTTCCTTTCCGCTTTTTTGAAAAGAAGACTATTCACCATCTGTGTCTGTAACTTTAGTAGATCTGCTGTGGACAGGGAGGGATTGTTAGTGAACTCCTTCTCTGCCCCTGCAAGGGATTGTTCCGCCTGTCTAGCCACCTGGGATGAGGTCTTCGGATATCTAGAGATGCGCTGGGATAAAACCATGCGAGCATGAGATCTGAAAGAATCCCAAACCACCTTGAATGGCGCAGTGTCCCTGTTGGTCTGAAAAAAGAAATCCCATTCGGCGCCGGCCTCCTCCAAAATCGGGGACGACTGTCAACCAAAAGGGATAAAGTCTCCAGGCATAGGACGTAGGGGGGGAATCAATCCGGAGCTCAATCCAGTAGGAGGCATGATCAGAGAGGACACGCGGGTTAAAACCCATGTTGCCTAACATGGGGAGGAGGATGTGGGATACCAATATGAGGTCTATTTGTGACATAGAATTGTGTGTTGTCGAGAAACACGAAAACGTCTTATCTGACGGATACCGTTGTCTCCATGTGTCTACAAGAGCAAGGTCAAAGAAAAAGTTTACCAAATCTAGTAAGGGTGTGGGAGGGGCTGTCAAGGGGCATCAGTGACAATCTGTCTAGTTTTCCATTTGCAACATTATTAAGGTCCCCTAGTCAAATCGTGGGGACAGTAGGGAATTGAGACATAAATGCCAGTCCTTCAGTCAGAACATTAAATTGGAAGGGGGAGGTACATAGATAGCCATTATTAGTAGCTCCAGACCATTAACTTTGGCATGTAAAAAAATAAAATAAATAAACCCTGGGGGTCAGATCTAAGCTTAAGTAACACAAATTGCGTATTCTTGGCCACCCCTGGAGTTAGCAGTATGTGGAGCCTGATATACCCACCCCACCCAAGGTTTTTTAAGTGTCATCATGAGTTGGCCTGTCAAGTGAGTCTCCACTAGCACCAAAATCTCTGCCCGTTGTGCTTTAAGATATGAGAGGACAGCATTGCGTTTTGGCCCGGCTCTAAGACCCCGCACATTCCATGTGATAAATTTCACGTTAGGCATAGTAGACAAATGCAGGCATCTATGTCCCCGATGACCAGAGCCCGCGCGCAGCCGTCCAGGACCATCCCAAAAATGGGAGGGCCCGTGACACCGCCCACGGAGTCTAGAGCATCTAGGACAGGAGACCGTAATATGATCCAGTGGATGTTTAACAACATACCATCACACAATGTCCCATTACAGTGTATGTCACTCATAACACCAATTAGACAGCAATATACTATGCTCTTCTGTACACCATGTAAAATCTTGATGGTAAACCACCAACAGAACTTATAAAAAAGTAAACTAAAACACTGGGGTGTCCGGGTAGGTAGCGCGCCAAGCAACCGCTAGGTACAGCATGCCGAGCCCGGACAGGCCAGGGAAACCATACTTGCATAAGAAGACAAACCATTGGTATTGAAAACAACGAGGCCCGCGAGGGCACCCGCAACTAAAAGGGACGATTATCTGCTGCAGAGCAAGCAGCAGTGCGAGAAATGAGACCCCCGGTCTTGGATCTCCAGGATAGCAGACATGGGTGCACGCCAGACAAATCCCAGCTGTCTCCAGCCAAAGACCTATGCGGGCTCCGGTTGCACCTTCT
The DNA here is from genome assembly GCA_029206835.1 of Rana muscosa. Lineage (NCBI taxonomy): Eukaryota > Metazoa > Chordata > Amphibia > Anura > Ranidae > Rana > Rana muscosa. The sequence goes on from CM055117.1 coordinate 619,083,364, forward strand.
AAGGCGATTTTCCATGTCGTCTTGCTTAGCTAAGACCATGGTAAGCTGATGTTGTAGACATTCAATGGTAACCTGCAATGGCGGCACCTCGTCCTCCACGCTGCTGATGCGCGTCTCCGTCTCTGTGACCCGCTCTCCAAGTTTCTGCAGGTCCTGACGGATGAGAGACATATCAAACTTCACCTCCTCAATTCTGCACGTCAGGGAGCTTTTGCAGTCTGATATGGCCTCGCGCCATGTTCTCCGCAGATATGTCCGTAGGAGTAGAGGAGCCGGTGCCATTTTCCTCCCCGGCCTCCTTACCTGTAAGACGATATTTGGCAAGCTTTGCGGCCGCATCAGACCCCATAGTCCCCGCAGGCAGGAGGTATAATGTACCCGATGGCAAGTAATTAGCAGGCGGTATTAGCCCCAGGATAGTCAGTTTTGGATATTCGGCGAGCGGAGCTCCCGTTCAGCACTCCTCACACCATGCCGTCCAGGCCACGCCCCCCAGAAGTGAGGTTTTACCTCCGAAATACATTTTTTGAGATCCTTAAAAAAGGTAAAAAGCCAGGTCATCCCTCACGGATCAAATAATTTTTGTGTAGATTGCATCTCTTTTTTAACTAGTGTCTATGCACACTTGACATAGCGGTTCTGTGTATACCAAGGACATCTTGGTAGCACATTTTTCACACCGCTTCCTGGGAGTGGGCTTTGGGTCTTTCTGCAGTTTGACCTGCAAGAAGACAAAAAAAAAATACAGGTAACACTATGGCGGTGAGAAATAAGCACACTCCACCACGCCATGAATACAGTGCACACCCGGTGACACCAGGAACCCCCTGCTGAGTCCCAGCTAGCTAGTGACCACCACCACCTAGCTACTGCCCCCACTATACTGGACACAAAGGACACCCCCGGGGTGCCTACCTGTGTCCTGCTGGTGCCTTTGCTTCCCGGAGCCTGGACAGATGGGATGTCATCTTCCTCTTGCATCCTAGTCATGTCTTGTGGCATCTGTGCTATCATCTGCAGCCTCGTCATGTGTATTGACACCAGCCGGTCATCTGACCTCCCTGGGTCTTAAAAAAACGGACCAGTTCACCGGCGCGCGCCAATGACATCATCCCACCACGATAATGACACGCCGCGTCCTCCAGGTCAAGCTAGCCTCCGGCCATGGGTACACGCGCCCTCCCCCCGCCGGAGCTCGCCAAGGGGATGCCGCATCACTGCCTCTCTCCATACCTGGGCTCAGAGGGAGGATGGATCCAGGACACCCCCGCCCGCTGCCAAGGAGGGTTGCCTGCGGCCACTAACCTGACCTCCTCCACCTAGAAAAAACAGGATTTTTATAACAGCTTACCTGTAAAATCCTTTTCTTGGAGTACACCACGGGACACAGAGCCAGTCATTACATAATGGGTTAAGGGTCACCAGCGGTGATTGGACACTGGCACAACCAATAGAAGACAGTTCCCCTCCATATAACCCCTCCCATCAGGGGAGTACCTCAGTTTTTTTAGCAAAGCAGTAAGGTTCCCATAAGAAGGGGGGGACCTCTGTGTCCCGTGGTGTACTCCAAGAAAAGGATTTTACAGGTAAGCTGTTATAAAAATCCTGTTTTCTTTATCGTACACCACGGGACACAGAGCCAGTCATTACATAATGGGACATCCCAGAGCAATGCTCAATATGAAGGGTGGGAGACCCCGATCCAGCAGGCCGCTTGCGGACAATAAGCCCTATACTGCTGCCTGCAGCACACTTCGCCCGAAGGCGGAATCCTCATGTCCTTTCACATCTATCTGATAGAATTTGGAAAATGTGTGGACTGAAGACCAAGTTGCAGTTTTACAGATCTGAGCCATCGAAGCCTGGTGGTGCACTGCCCATGAAGCACTTATCGCCCTGGTAGAGTGCGCCTTAACAGAAAAAGGAGGAGTCCTGTTCTTTAAACCATAAGCTTGAACAATTACCTGTCTAATCCACCTGGAAATGGTGGATTTTGATGCCGCTTGGCCCTTCTTGGGACCATCCGGCAAAATAAACAAAACATCTGTTTTACGTATCTGAGCGGTTGCCTGCAGATACACCTTTACCGCTCTCACTAGATCTAGAGAGTGCAATAACTTTTCCACCGCCGTCCGCGGGTTTGGAAAAAAAGAAGGCAGAACAATGTCTTGATTCAAGTGAAAAGCCGACACCACCTTAGGTAAAAAGGCAGGATGGGGCCGTAGTACAACCTTGTCCTTGTGACAATTTAGATAAGGCTCTTTACAAGAAAGAGCTGCTAGTTCTGATACCCTTCTAGCAGAAGCAATAGCAATCAGAAAGGCCAATTTCCTACTTAATATAATTAAAGGAATATGGCGAACAGGTTCAAAAGGTTGCTTTTGCAACACTGAGAATACCAAATTCAAATCCCATGGGCACAAGGGAGACCTGACTGGCGGATTTATCCTCAGTACCCCCTGAATGAATGCCCGAACTAGGGAATGAGATGCCAATGGTCTCTGAAAAAATAATGATAGAGCCGATATTTGACCCTTGATAGTACTAAGGGCTAATTTCATATCCACTCCTAACTGGCAAAAGGCAAGAATCCTGCTTATTTCATATTTCTGAGGGTTCCAACTTCTGGATTCACACCAAGAAACGTATGCTTTCCAGACTCTATGATAGATAAGTCTGGAGGCTGGCTTTCTAGCATTAATGAGCGTAGAAAGAGCTGGACCAGAGACCCCTCACTTTTTCAAAATGTGGGTCTCAGCAGCCAAACCGTCAAATTTAGCCTTTGTAAGGAAGGGTGGAATACTGGACCCTGTGACAGCAGGTCGTGTCGAAGCGGAAGCTTCCAGGGCCTTCCTATCGCCATCTTTACGATCTTGGCGTACCAAGGCCTCCTGGGCCAAATTGGGGCCACTAGGATTACTGGTATTCCCTCCTCTTTGATCCTGCGAAGTAGTCTTTGTAAAAGAGGGATTGGGGGGAATGCATAGATCAGTGAGAACTGATTCCAGGGAATTATTAGAGCATCTGATCCGTAGGCTAGAGGATCTCTCGTCCTGGACACAAAGTTGTCCAACTTCTTGTTGAACCTGGAAGCTAGCAGGTCTACATCTGGGTTTCCCCATCTCAGACATATGGCCTGAAAGACCTCGGGGTGGAGCGACCACTCTCCTGGCGATAGCTGCTGACGACTCAGATAGTCCGCTTGCCAGTTTTCTATCCCTGGGATGAAGATTGCAGAAAGGCAAGGTACATGATCCTCTGCCCATGCCAAAATCCAATTCACCTCCTTTTGAGCACCCCGACTGCTGGTGCCTCCTTGGTGATTGACAATGCTACTGCAGTAGCTTACATCAGATTGAATCCGAACCGGGTGGCCCTGTAACCTGTATGTCCAGGTCTTGAGGGCTAGATATATTGCCCGGATCTCTAGTACGTTGATGGGCAGGATCTCTTGGGTCTTGGTCCAGGTTCCCTGGGCAAAAGCCTCTTCGAATACTGCACCCCAGCCCGATAGGCTGGCGTCCGTAGACACCACCTTCCAGGAGACTGGGAGAAAGGACCTTCCTTTCCGTAAGTTCTTGGTTTTTAACCACCAATTGAAGCTTTGGCGCACTTGTGAAGACAGGCGCATGGGTATATCCAGAGCTTGGCTCTTCCTGTTCCAGGCGGCTAAAATATTGCCTTGAAGCAGTCTCGAATGAAACTGGGCGTAAGGTACAGCCTCGAAGGAGGCTACCATCTTCCCCAATAGCCTCATGCAAAGGCGAATAGACTGCCTCTTGTTTGCTTTGACCTTGTGGATCAGGTCTTTCAGAGACTGTATCTTTGGCTCTGGCAGGAATACCCTGTTTTGGGCTGTGTCTATGATCATGCCCAAATACACTAATCTTCTTTGGGCCTGAAGAGAGGATCTTTGTAGGTTTACAATCCATCCTAAATGCTCCAGGTACCTTACTGTAGTGAGCACAGCGTGATCTAATCCCTCCCTTGACTGATCTATCACAAGTAGATCGTCTAGATAGGCTGTTACCGCTATGCCCTGTGTCCTCAGATTTGCCAACAGGGGAGCTAGCACCTTTGTGAATACTCTGGGCGCGGTAGCCACACCAAAGGGCAGGGCCACAAATTAAAAGTGGCGATGTTCTACCGCAAACCTTAGGAATCTTTGGTGAGCGGGGTGGATGGGTATATGTAAATATGCGTCCTTGATATCTATGGACGCCATGTCAGGTGGCGACCACGGATCGGATCGTTTCCATTCGAAAATGGCGAATGTTCAGAAACCGATTTAGAGATCTTAGATCCAGGATGGGTCTGACGTCTCCATTTGGCTTTGGAATCACAAAAAGGTTTGAGTAGAAACCCGAACCTTGCTCTTTTAGGGGTACCTCTGTAACCACCCCTTGAGACAGTAAGTGATCCAAACCTTTGAAGAAGGATCCTCTTTTTTGTGGATCCCTGGAGAGTCTTGAACCTCGGAACTGAGAAGATGGGATCTCTCGAAATTCCAGTCTGTACCCTGAGGATATTGTGGATACAACCCACTTGTCCTGGGTTTCTGTCCGCCAAGTCGCTGAAAACTGACGAAGCCTTCCCCCCACTCGGCCGAGCGGTGGCGCCCCTTCACTGAGAGGCTTTGGGGTCTTGCTTATTAGCTCTTGCACCCCACGGCTTCTTGTTCCTCTGAGCCTGATTTCCTTTGGCTTTTGTGGGTGGCTGAAAATGCCGTCGCCACTGGCTGGAGGCAGGTTTCCCTGGAGCTGGGGAAAGAGAGCGTTTAAAACAAGGCCTCTTGCTCTTCTTTCTCTCAGGTAAAAGAGTGGTCTTACCGCTTGATATCTTTTGGATATATTTTTTCTAAATCCTCCCCGAATAGGCGTTCGCCATGGAAGGGGAAACTGGCCAAAAGTTTTTTGCATGGGGTTTCTGCTGACCAATGCTTTAACCAAAGAACTCTGCGCATATGTACCAGCTGGAGAGTAAGGCGTGATGCTTGTATAATAGAATCTCTCATGGCATCCACTGTAAAGCATAAGGCTTTAGGCAAATTCTCCCAATTTTTGGCTTGCTCCGGAGGCAGCTCCTTCAGCCCTTGCTTTACCTGTTTGATGACCTGACACATACCGACTGCTGCTACAGCAGGTTCGGTAACTGAGCCGGCCAAAAGAAAAGAAGATTTAAGTAAAGATTCCAACTTCTTTTCAGAAGGATCTTTAAACACTTGCACATTGTCCACCGGATACGTCAGGTTCTTATTTACACAAGAAATAGCTGCATCTACAGAAGGCAGGCTCCATTTCTTCAAAAAAAAATCCTCCATTGGATAAAGAATGTCAAACTTCTTTGGAGGTGAAAAACACTTATCTGGGTGTTGCCAGTCTGCGTACATTAGATCCTCTAGTAATGGATGAACCGGGAAAGAGCATGCACCTTGCAGGGATCTTAATGACCCTAGGGAGGAGACAGGTGATTCAGTTACCTCCGAAGAGGGCAACTTGAATGCAGATTGCACTGTTCCTGCATAACATTGCACCTGTGACTTCAAAATCTGGGATACAGAGAAAGGCTCATCTGATATCCCTGATCCGTCTGACTCCTCATCCTCTGCTGGTGTAGCATCATCCTCATCCTCCTCAGATCCTTCTGCAGGGAGGTCAACAACTGGAGGAGATCTGCTTCGCTTATTGTCCTTTTTAGAAGACTTAGCGATCAAAGTAGCAATTCTCTCTTCCAGGTTATTTAGGGCTGCTGACAAAGTGTCTTCAGTGACATACGCAGGCCCAGGCTTCACTGGGGAAGCCGCCATACCTGACAGAGGTAATGGCTCATCCTGTAATGCTGCGTCAGGTAATACAGGAGAGGAAGGTACCGAGTTAGCACGGCTAGGGCCTCCTGTCTCAGGCAGCGGTGCTTTCTTATCTGTTTTGTCAGAATTTCTTCCCCTGGTAGGCATACTGCTAAGAAAAAACAAGGTACCAAAAATGCATATATTACTGTGCTAAGTTTAGCATTTTACATAAAGTATGCAACTTTAAACACACACAGTTCCATGCACAAAGTGGATGTCTGTCTAGGAAGTACCCAGCCCAACCACATGGAGTCTTACGTCCCTGTAATGCTGCTGTATCCCCACAGAGAGAGAGCGAGCTTGCTTGTCACTGCAGACGTTTTTGTTTTACAAATTTTGCGCCGTTTTCACGTGCCTGCGCGCGTACGTGCCCGCGCACGTGTCAATTTGCGACCTCCCGCCGCCCCCCCTCACCCCTGCCGATAAAGCGCGCTCCCGCGAGCACGCGCGGCTCTAACGCTAAATGGCGGTGGTAACGGTGAAAGGGAAGCTCCCTCTCACCAGCCCTTATATCCAACTTTACCTGCCTCTGCAGGTGTCTGGTCGGCCATCCGAGAGGAGGAGGGAGGTGTCCAAGCAAGACTCAGCAGCAGAGGGACCGACAGTGTACTTTGTCAGGAAACAGACACTGAACAGAGCGAGGTGAGTTAACACTCAGCTCTTTACTCCCCCCAGTGGCGGCATAAGAGAAGACATCCACTGTAAACTTCTTGGAAAGGTCCTTAAACTGGTCAATCGTGTTCTATTTTTCCGGCCTTGATTTCCTTTTACATATTTTGTTATAGTCTTTGTAACTTTTAAATAATTATAGTGTTCCTTCATTTTTATATATTTGTTTAAATTCTCCTGTCACAATATTTAGACAGGTCATGTAACAAGGCTCTTGTCCTATCCTGTGTTTTGTGAAGAACACTCCGAAGGATAGTGAAGGCTACACTCTGCATTATATAAATGAAACCTAAAATGCAGGCGCATATTTAGGGTTTCTACTCTCCATTATAAATACAGCCCTAAGCCCCCGTTCACACTGGTGCAACTTGCCATGCGATTTGACAGTTCCAAATTGCATAAGTCGCACCTTGTCGGCAAACAAACCGTTCAAATTGGTGCGACTTTGCAGTGCTGCACCGATTCGAAAAAAGGTTTCTGCACTATTTTTTGCAATTTCAGGTGCGACTTGCATAGACATCTTTGCATGAAGTCGCACAGATGTCAGGCAAGTCACACATGAAATTGCACTGACCTGCTGCTTTAAAATCGAGCTACTTCAAGTGAAGTGGCTTGATTTCAAAGTCGCATCCAGTGTGAACCAGGGCTCAGTGTTCTCTAGTTCTAGGATTAGAGGGTGCTTAGAACAGAAGTTAAAAAAGGAATTTCTGCTTACACCTAACTAGCCTTAAAACTGTTAGCTCCCACCTCCTAACACCTATGCTAACTAACCTGTGTAAGAAAGATTTATATACCTAGCTATTTTCAGCCGCTCAGGTCCAGTCACGCAAGCCCCCCTGTGTCAGTCAGTGGAGACTACAAAAGGAGAGGAGATTGCGCTCCAAAAACTACGAATAAAGCCTGGAACGGTGATGTCAATGGCCCATCTGTTGTCAGCGCTCCCTCCTCTTCAATAAAGCCACGCTTGCTGACACAGGGATGCAAATCACATGCCCGGACAGGAGCGGCCTGAAAATATACTAGCTGAGCCGCCCCCACACTCTTTCCCCCAGCACTTTATAAAGATGGAAAAGGATATAAAAAGAGATATAAAGCCTTAAATATGGCAGTCAGTACCGTTCAATCACTTATTAAGAAGTGGAAAAATCAGGGATCTCGATACCAAGCCAAGGTCAGGTAGACCAAGATAGATTGCAGCCACAACGGGCAGAAGAAATGCTTGGAATACAAAAGAACTCACAGGTCACCTCAGGAGAAATACAGGCTGCTCTGGAAAAAGACAGTGTGATTGTTTCAAGGAGCACAACAGGACGATACTTAAAACAAAAATGAGCTACACGGTCGAGTTGCCAGAAAGAAGCCTTTACAGCGCCAAATGCGTCAAAAAAGACAATATGCCAACAACACCTTGACACACCTCATAGCTTCCAGCAAACTGTAATCTGGAGTGACAAGACCAAAATAGAGCTTTATGATGACAACCATAAGCGCTAAGCTTGGAGAAAGGACAACAAGGCCTATAGCAACAAGAACATCATCCCCACTGTGAAGCATAGTGGAGGCTCACCGATGTTTTGGGGTGTGAGCGCTCTAAAAGGCACAGTGAAAATTGATGGCAAAATGAATGCAGCATGTTATCAGAAAATACTGGCAGACAATTTGCATTCTTCTGCAAGAAAGCTGCGCATGGGAAGTTCTTGGACTTTCCAGCGTGACAATGACCCCAAGCACAAGGCCAAGTTGACCCACCAGTGGTTATAGCAGAAAAGGGTGAAGGTTGTGGAGTGGCCATCACAGTCTCCTGACCTCAATATCATTGAGATACTCTAGGGAGATCTCAAACGTGTGGTTCATGCAAGACAACCAAAGACTCTGCATGACCTGGAGGCATTTTGCCAAGACGAATGAGCAGCTATACCACCTGAAAGAATGTGGAGCCTCATAATAACCCATTACAAAAGACTCCATACTGTCATTGATGCTAAAAGGGGAAATACACATTATTAAGAACTAAGAGCATGCAGACTTTTGAATAGGGGTAATTTCATTTGTTCACTTGTTGCCATGTTTTGTTTGTTTATGATTGTGTCATTCTGTTATGACTTGAATACAGTATGCCTACCATAAGAAATGTGTTTTGCCTGCTCACTCAGGTTTTATTTAAAAATGATAGATACTGTACATTACCAATTACCAACGGGGTATGCAAACTTTGAAGGAAACAACTGTATATTTAACCTTGCAGAAGGATGTTAATCAAAAGGGCACAAGACACACATGAACACTATTCTCAGCTTCCATCCAGTTATCCCAGAGGGTTTTGTTTTCTCCTCTTCTGCACTGGAACATGTGGTGTACACCCTAAATCATCTATGTCATTGAGGGTGGATGTATGCGATTGTTATACTGTAGAAGGAATTTGTACACAAATAATGTGTCTTTGTATGCATCTTAACTCTAAATTTTGATTTTAATGAGGATACCATCGAATCTTCCTTGCCTTGTTCTCCTGATGAAGCACGATACATGTTTTGTACATAGTAAGGGGTTGGCCACTTATGCCTTAGTTTTCCCAAGGAGGGGATATTTGTTATTTTATTGTTTGATATCTATTGGGAAAGAAATCGAATATATGTACATTTTAACATAGTGTTAACATTAGAATGTTTTTTCTTTTGGAGAATTAGTAGAATAAGAGCACCTTAAAAGCCCCTATTAGCTTTTTTTAGCATTTTCAACCGGATATTATATATAGGGGGTGCGATACTTTCTTAAGTCCCCTGGCAGCACAATATATGGGAATAATTTTTAGTTCTCAGGCAGCCCAGACTATAACCAACTTATTGTAGATTTGGAGGGGAAGGGGGTCCATTACATTGGTGGCCAGTGGGAAGGATCCCCACTTACAGTGGTGGCCATAATAGTACCTTTAGGGACAGCTAAAAAGATTCTGCGGCATGAAGCTGTCTCTGCCGAGTGGTGTTTGCTCCATAACTGTTCCAGCACAATCAAAGAATAAAAAGGTCAATCAGTCACAACTCATGGAACCTCTAGCACAGGGGTGCCCAACCTTTTGAAGAGCAAGGGCCACTTTAGCGACTTGTTAACCGGTCGTGGGCCACAACGAGTGGAGCGGGTGGATGGCAGCCCACTCGGCTCTATAGAGCCCACTCTACTCTCTTTTTTTTTGATAGGATTGGATGGAGGTAGGCGTTTGTAAACTGACAAAAGTCCATTTACATCTTCCACTCCTTAGAGGTGAATGGAGGGTCCGATTTGGTCGGACTGATCATATGAAAGGGGCCTAAGGCTGCTTTCACACTGATGCACGGTTGTTAACCTGCATCACGGGTGCAGCACACTTCACCTGTGGCTTTCCTGCAGGTTAGCTGCACTTTGCCATAGACTTCTATTATATCCTGTAGGTGTGGTGCACTTTCAGAAAGCACACCAAACTCGCAGGTAATAGAAGTCTATGGCTCAGTGCAGGTAGCCCACAGGTGCACTTCTCTGCACTTGTGGATTAGTTTGAAAGCAACCCAGTAACCACTGCAAAACAGATATATGCCCATATATACACTGTGATTTTAGTAATAAAAACTTACTTAAATAACAGTATTCTATTCTGTTTTATTCCAGAGCAGGAGGTCGCGGGCCACATCAGAGGGCTCCGCGGGCCACTGGTTGAGCACCCCTGCTCTAGCATCCTCTGGAGAAACCTTAGGGTTCCACTAAAACTTGAATGGGATAGGCTGCATTCAAGTGCAATGGTTGTCTGGCTAAAAAACTTCTATAGTCATTTTCTGTATACAAAAACCAAAAATCACAGTAATATTCCTTACCGTATCCAGTGTGAACGAGCACTGCCATCTGACTGCCAGTATGAGGTTGTTTCTCCATTAGCCATCTTGTCTATATCTGACGAGTTGGATGAGGTTTCTATGCTACTGTAAGACTTTGTTACTGTTTTATACTTCAAAGATTCATCACTGCCAGTTAGAACAGCTGGGCATTCTGTAAAATAAGACAAAAGATGGCTAGCTTGGATAACTACCTACTCAAAAGAGAAAACAGAGCCAGAGAGGTTGTTGGTGAGGAATTATCCCATTAAACTCCATGAAGAATTATTTCCACCTAAACTGACCACATCTATCTTTAGAAGAAAAAAAAAAAAAAAAAAGATAGATACACACACACACACACACACACACACAATTCTCATAGCTTGCCTGGTGGCCACTCCCTTTTGAGGATTATGCAAAGGTCCCTAAATATTATTGTATATTTGCTTTCTGTGAGACTGGGACACCGAGACAGCAAGCAGGTCGGGACAGAGACAGCAAGCAGGTCGGGACAGAGACAGCAAGCAGGTCGGGACTGTGAGACAGAGAATATGGGTCAGTATTGAGTTTATGAGTAGGGGTCTGTACTATGTGTATGACAGCATGTCTCTGATGTCAGTCCAGAGTAGAATTGTCCAAAAACACACACACACACACACACACACACACACACACACACACACATTTTACTTGTGAATTTATATAAATGTGTCAGTAAAGCCTGAACTACTATTTGCGATGGTGACTAGCTTTAGTTTGCTGGCTCCTAACTTTCTCAGCTGGCTACTAGATTTCTGCGAGATTCCTCCAGGTCGGATGTGTCATCCTGGCTTGTCCCTGTCAGAGTCCCCACCTCCCCCTCTCCTTGGGAGTGTCATGAGATGCAGCCTCACCAGTGCCTGATAGCGCAATCTCACGATGTGTCACAGAGCGGTGTCTGAATCAGCGTGCAGCCGCTGTAACGTCCTCCTAGACTGCCTCTTGTGATAGACGGCACACTGATTTAATTCCGGAAATCATTGTGCTGTGCGTCATATGAGGCAGGACATCGTTACAACGGCTGCACGGTGATTCAGACACAGCTCTGTGACACCGCGTGAGATCGCGCTTCCAGGCACTGGTGAGGCTGCATTGATCTCCTGTATCATGTCTGCAGTCTCTGACCATCTGCTGTATCATGTCTGCAGTTTCTGACTGACTCTCTCATGTACCATGTCTACTAGAGGTGCACCGAATGGAAATGTTGCCAATATTATTAGCATTGTGTTTAAGAGATTGCAGAGATACTACAGGAGATGGTCAGACAGTGGACACGATACAAAAGATGGTCAGAGACGGTGGACACGATACAAGAGATGGTCAGAGACGGTGGACACGATACAAGAGATATAAAAACAAACGAAAACTCGCACTAAATGGGATAAATTATTAAATAATTGATTAATTAAGACCGCAGCTGCTGCAGCAAAGGTACCAACTCCTCAAAGATATATGGGATTGAATATTACAGCGCTAGCGGAATATATAAACAAAAAATATGTGTATATAAGAAATAAACTATTTTGCCAACCAAAATCAAAACGTGACAGTGCTTATACCAGCGCAAAAGAAAGTTAATGTGCTAATACATAATGTGCAAAAATACTGTTCATAAAGTGCTGAATGCTTCCAATGTTTGTAACTGTAGGTGTCCAAATCAATGGTCTCCCCTCTTATGGCCCCACACACCAGAAATGAATTTTTCAGTCACAATTATGGGAGCGTTATGTTCAAGGGAATTCATTGTGACTGAAAAATTCATTTCTGGTGAGTGGGGCCATAAGAGGGGAGACCATCGATCTGGACACCTACACTTACCAACATTCGAAGCATTCAGCCTTTTATGAACAGTATTTTTGCACATTATGTGTTAGCACATTAACTTTCTTTTGCACTGGTATAAGCACTGTCACTTTTTGATTTTGGTTGGCGACATCCTTTCTCAAAATAGTTTATTTCTTATATACACATAATTTTTGTTTATATATTCCGCTAGCGCTGTAATATTCAATCCCATACACGATACAAGAGATGGTCAGAGGCCGTGGACACAATACAAGAGATAGTCAGACTGCATTTTCTTGAGCTTTGCTTACACTAAAAGCCAACAATAAATGCATACTACTGGTAATTTAAATTGATTATATTAAAAGTGGAATATAATACAATTATATATATTTAAAAAAAAAATTAAACTGTCAATTTTGGCCTAGTGCATCCTTCATTTTAGGTTTTGGCTCCAAAATTTCAATTCGGTGCAGCCCTAGTTTTAGAGTGTACCTAGATATGATAAAAACAGCTACAAACCTTTTTCTTTTTTGAGTAACCTCTCTAAATAATCTTTCAGCACTGAGGATCGCATAGTGAAAATGTTACTGCAGCACTCCAGAATAGGATAGGGGATCACAGTACTAGGAATTCGATTTCGATGTAAAAAACGGAGTGTCTTAGAAGAATGTAGGTTAAGACGATCTTTTGATTTGGAGAATATGTCGATGAAACCTGGAAGAGGGGGGGAAAAAAAATGCCTTAACGTACACATGTAATAACTATTCAATTCCCTGGTATACAATTAAAAGCAAACTTCAGTTTCCACCTGAATACAGATATTTACAGAAGGCCAAAGCAGTCCTATGACAAGGGGTAAATAAATCAGAAAATTACAGCTACCACACTGATATTGTGTTGCCTGTGTTGTCTGTACTAACATGTGGAAAAACATGTACTCATGCAAGGCAAAGCAATAGGCTTGCTTTTGGTTTGGCTGCAACATAAGGAGAATTAGTCATGTGTAAGCTCCAGGTCATGACTTTGAGCTTACACAGTGCTGAGGACTCTCTTTACAGCACCATTTGACATTGATGGGGCTGAGCGTACCAATAACCATCACTCTCATGTGGGAAGACAGAGGAGCAAGTTACATTTTTCTTCACTTCTTGTGACCCACTAGAGTGGCATGGGAGCAAGAGGAAGGCAAGTATAAGATTATGGCAAGGCTGCTACTAAAGAGAACAAAGTGGCAAGTGGCTAAATTCTTTATTATTTTGTTTATTCCCTTTTCCACCTCCTCACCACTTCCCTGCTTTTATACACAGCTAACAAACAACAGCTCTACTGTTTAGCTTCCCAGCAAACGTCCCTGTGAAGCATGTTATACATATCCAAGCAAGTCAAGAGCCAATTTAGTGAGTATTAGGAGGCTATCCAAAGTAATTCCAGCTTCATCATAGTTATCAAGTGTTTCTGAATCATTTTATGTTTGATAACAACCTGCAAACTTTGCAATATTATGTCACATTTATCAAACATGCAATTTTTTAATGCAAACAAATTAATTTCTGACAAGCAGAGAATGGAATGCGAGATTCAAACAACTGATCTCATATTTGTCTCAACGCATGATGGCTACTTTCCCACCTTGAGGCCAGGTTCACACTGGTATGACACAACAGTTCTACAACCGTGGATCCGACCTTGCCCTGCGACTTAAAGTCCGACATCCGTCCGACTTCAATGAACGGGGATCCGACTTTGATCCCGACAATGCCAGGCACTTTGTGTCTGGTATGAATCTTTAGGGGAAACTCCACACCAAATAAAAAAAGAAAGAAAAAAAAAACACATGGCATGGGTTCCCCCTCCAAGACCATACCAGACCCTTCGGTCTGGCATGGCTTTTAAGGGGAAACCTCACACCAAACGACATGGGGTCCCACCCCCCCCAAAATCCATACCAGACCCTTATCTGAGCACGCAACCCGGCAGGTCAGGAAAAGTGAGGGGGGGATGAGCAAGCACCCCCCCCCCTTTCCTGGACCATACCAGGCCGCATGCCCTCAACATGGGAGGGGTGGGCGCTTTGGGGCAGGGGAGCTCTGCGCCCTCCACTCCAAAGCACCTTGTCCCCAAGGTGCTTTGGGGTGGCAGTCAGGGTTTGCGGGCAGGGGGGGGCTTATCAGAATCTGGAAGGGGGCCCCCAGATCGCGGCCCCCCCCCCCACCCTATGTGAACGTACCCCTACTCATTCACCTTAAAAAAAAAAAGTGTCAAAAATAAAAATGCAGTACACAGGTTTTTAAAAGTAATTTATTAACCCTTTTCGTCACCGGGCCTAACGGCGGGGGGTATTGCACACAATCCGGTGGCTGCAAACACCTGGATTGTGTGAGAAGTCGACAGGCGCCCCTCCCCTTTCCTGCCATGCTTACCGGGCCCCGCTTGCCCATCGGTAGGCCCAGAACAGTCATGGCGGGTGCCCGCGGGTAGAGGGGAAGGAGAAGAGCTCTGACGTCACTTCCGAGTCATGTTCTGTGTCCCCATTGTAGGATGTTTTGCAATGCAATACGCATTGCAAAACATTCAGCAAAATAAAGGGGAGATATGCAGGGTCTTTTATACCCTGCATATCTCAATAAAGAGAAGCTGTCGCCAAAAAATCATCACATAGGGGACCGTTTGTCCCCTATGCCTATGTGATGAAAAAAAAATTATTTTTTGGGCAAAAAAATAAAAGTTACACCCAAGCACATAAAATCCCCACCCAAAAATTTGAGGCCCCCCCACATATACACACAAGAATATAAAACACATTCGTCGGGGCGCCTACACCTGAAATCGTTGATTGTGATACACGTTACATATCGCCGCGTACGCCGGAGTGAGCAATAATTCTAGCACCAGACCTCCTCTAACACGAAGCTATAGAAAATACAGGGTACTGAAGTTTGACGCCATTTCTCGGGTGCAAAACAAATTCAAGGTTTGGCATGTTGGATATCTATTTACCCGGCGCAACCTCGTCTTTTATATTTTACCAAACATTGGGTAATTTATTGCGTTTGTTCGCCCTGAAATTCACTTTAGTGTGTTTCTTACTAATATATTGCATTTCCTAGAACTTTGCGGAAATATCATGCGACATAAAAAATTGGAACTACCGCTATTTTATTCTCTGCTTTCAGAAAAGGTATAAAGTTTTGGGTTGTGTAACCTTCAGGCCCAAAATTATTTTTTAAACATGTGTGAAAAAAAGCGCAAAAACGGCTCCGGCAGCGAAAGGGTTAAGGCAGCTCCGGCTTCTCTTCCGAATTTCTTCTCCCTCCTCCACTGATGTCTTCTGCCTCTGCCGGTTCTTCTCCGCTATCTTCTAGCCCTCTCTGGTTCTTCTCCCTCTGCCGGGTCTCCTCACTGTGCTGTCTTCTCCCTCTGTTCTACTTCCAATGTTGCCTCGACGCGCTCTCCCAATGTATAGCCAGGTCCACCGTGTGCTATGACTTATAAAGAAATAGGCGGGGCCATCCGATGATGTGTTTTGAAGGTCACGCCCCCTTTTGACATCACCGCCCGGGGCTCTGAGGGGAAGATCAGTTGCTCTAGATCTGAGGTAAAGCTCTGAAATTAGGGGAACCTCTGCTGATTTACATCATCCAATCATGTGCAAGCAAAAAATAGGATTTTTGTACTCACCGTAAAATCCGTTTCTCTGATGTCCATGGACTGACACAGCCTCTTCATACTTGACAAGTGGGTTTATGTCCCTGCTCATAGGAGAAGACTAGGCAGAATGTTAGATGTTACAACATACATTCCAAAACCAGAGCTGAACAGCCCTGCCTAGGGGCCGGTCCCTCCGGACATAACCCTCCTACCTGCAGCCAGCAGCCTTCAGTTTGTAACAAAAGCAGTACAAACCTTAAAAAAGGCATGGTGGGTGCTGTGTCAGTCCATGGACGTCAGAGAAACTGATTTTACGGTGAGTAGAAAAATCCTATTTTCTCTTACCGTCCATGGACTGACACAGCCTCTTCATACTTGACAAGTGGGACGTCCCAAAGCAGCGTCAAAGAAGAAGGGTGGGAGCAGTATTAAGGAAAAACCAAACTTCACTCCAAACAAGCAGAGCTCCTCAACGGAGGAGTTGCAACTTTAAACAGCCGCCCGCAACACCTTGCGGCCGAAGGAAGCATCAGAAGATGCAGCCACATCAACCTTGTAAAACTTAGAAAAGGTATGTGCAGACGACCAGGTCGCCGCCTTGCACACTTGTGCAACCGACGCTTGATGTCGGAAATCCCAGGAAGCACCAATTGCCCTGGTGGAATGCGCCGTAACCGGAAAGGGAGGCGCCCGCACCTTAAGGTCATAGGCCTGTATGACGGTCTGCCTGATCCACCTAGAAATGTTGGCAGGCGACACCGCTTGGCCCTGTTGTGGGCCAGACACAGACACAAACAGCGAGTCAGATTTCCGAATGGGAGCAGTAACAGACAAGTACGCCCGCAAGGCACGCACCACGTCTAGCGTGTGGAACGCAAACTCTCTGGGATGCGAAGGATGAGGACACAAGGATGGAAGAACAAATGTCCTCATTAAGGTGAAAGGCCGAGACCACCTTTGGGAGAAAAGAAGGTCGCAGACGCAACACAGCCTTATCCTTATGGATGACCAAGTAAAGCGGTTTGCAAGACAATGCCGCCAACTCAGACACCCGTCTGACAGAAGTAATGGCTACCAGGAAAGCCACCTTCTAAGACAAGGTTAAGAGAGGGATATCTCTGATGTTTTCAAAGGGAGGTTCTTGAAGAACCGAGAGCACCAAATTCAGGTCCCAAGGAGGGAGAGGAGGTTTGACAGGGGGGAGCACATGGCGAACCCCCCTGCACAAAGGTGCTAATCAAGGAATGGCCCGCTAGCAGTCGTTGAAAGAAGACAGCCAAGGCCGAAATCTGACCCTTGATGGTACTTAGAGCCAGCTTTTGGGTCACACCACGCTGTAAGAACAGCAGAATCCTGGGAACGGAATACGTCCGTAGATGCCAATCCAGCTCCTCGCACAGAGCAATGTAAGCCCTCCAGGTACGGTGATAGATCTTTCTGGAGGAAGATTTCCATGCCCTCAGCGTGGTCGAGATGACCGAATCCGAGACCTCGGTCCCTCAGCACCTGGCTTTCAATAGCCATACCGTTAAAGCCAGCGACTGTAAAGCAGGATGAAGTATGGGACCTTGAGACAGAAGGTCCTTCCTCATTGGCAGTCGCCAAGGAACGTCCGCGACGAGACGCACAAGATCGGCGTACCAATGACGCCGTGGCTAATCTGGAGCGATGAGGATCACCGGAATCCCCTCGGCCTCCACCCTGCGAAGCAGGCGAGGAAGCAACTGCAGGGGAGGGTAAGCATATATCAGGCGATACTGACCCCACGAGGCAACCAACGCGTCTGAGGCGTCTGCCCAGGGGACCCTGAACCTGGCCACAAACCTCAACACCTTGCGATTGAGTCGAGAGGCCAACAGGTCCACATCCGGCTTGCCCCATCGCCGGCAAAAGGAGTTGAAACACCTCCGGATGTAAGGACCATTCTCCCTGGTCCAACGTCTGGCGGCTCAGATAGTCCGACAGGCCGGCACGCTTCTTTCCGCCCACCTTAGGATGTGGGCAACCTCGGACGCCGCAGCTGGGCTCCGAGTTCCCGCCTGATGGTTGACATAAGCCACCGCTGTGGCGTTGTCCGACTGGATCCTGACCGAGCGGCCCTGTAGCCTCTCCGACCACGAGGAGAGACACAGTCTGATTGCCCGGAGTTCCAGAACATTGATCGGTAGACGGGATTCGGCCGGAGACCAAAGTCCTTGGGCTGACAGGACTCCCCAAACTCCACCCCAGCCCGTAAGGCTGGCGTCCGTCGTGATCACCGTCCACTGGATAGGAAGAAACGACTTCCCGGACCGAAGCGCCGGTGATCTCAACCACCACGTCAGGGACGCCTTGACCTGGTGGCTCACCTGGATCTGATGATCCAATGACAACGGGGACTTGTCCCAGGTGGACAGGATCTCCTTCTGTAAGGCCCGAGTGTGTGATTGGGCATACGGAACGGCCTCGATGGAGGCCACCATGAGACCCAGGACCCTCATGCAGAAACGGATTGACGACCATTTTCGGGACGTCAAAACCCGAACCGCAGATTGAAGAGTGTGTAACTTCTCCAAGGGAAGGAATACCTTGGCTGCCGAGGAGTCCAGGATCAAACCTAGATACTCCAGATGCCGAGTCAGAACCAGGACCGACTTCTGAGTGTTCAGTAGCCAACCGAAGTCCCATTTTCTTCTAATTCTGAGCCAGTGTCTGCTCTCAGAAGAAGATCGTCCAGATAGCCCACGATAGCAATGCCTCGCTCTCAGCAAAGCCAGAATCGGGGCAAGCACCTAGGTGAAAACCCGCGGTGCTGACGCTAAGCCGAAGGGAAGGGCCACAAATTGTTAGTGGACTTCGCCGATCGCAAAACGCAGGAATTTCTGGTGATTTGCGCAGATTGGAACATGCAAGTAGGCGTCCTTGATGTCCAAGGACACCATAAAGTCCCCAGGATGGAGCGCAGCAATCACCGTGCAAATGGATTCCATGCAGAATTTTTGAACCTTCACAAAGGCATTTAAGGCCTTGAGGTCCAGGATTGGACTGACTCCGTCCTTCTTTGGGACCACGTCCTTCTTTGGGACCACAAACAGATTCGAATAAAAACCCTGAAACCTCTCCTGTGACGGTACCGGCACAATTACTCCGAACCTGAGCAGGTCCTGCACTGCCCCTAAGAGGCCTGACGCGCTGGAAGGAAAGGGAGATTTGAGGGAAAGAATCTGTTTGGAGGCCAGGAACGGAACTCTATCCTGTACCCCGAGGTGACCACCTCGCACACCCACCGGTCGGAGATCCACCGATCCGTGAACCTGCGAAGATGTCCCCCCACCCCCGAGTCGGGCGGGGGCAAGACTTCACGCGGTGGCAGGCTTGGTAGCCGGCTTGTTCGGCTTACGCATCCAGGGACGCTTCTGTCCACCAGCCGCATTCTTGTCAGTCTGGGAGGTTTTACCCGAGGGCTCAGACTGGCGGAAATTATTATTTTTTGTGCTGGAAAGGAGGGGCCCGGCTTACAGCGGGGCTCCTTACCCTTAGTAGTCTGAGGAAGGAGGGTGCTCTTGCCCCCTGTGACATCCTTAATTATGTCATCCAGGGCAGCACCAAACAGCCTGCCGCCCTTAAAAGGGCAAAGCAGTCAGGAGCTTCTTAGGAGGCCAGGTCAGCAGACCAGCATTTTAACCATATAAGACGACACAACACCACTGCAGACACTGAGACCCTAGAAATTAAGGGTGCAGCGTCCAAAGTGCCATCGCACACATACACTAGACCCTGCACCATTTGTCGGGCTAGTGCAATGGTTTCTGGAGGAAGATTATGCTCCTGCACGGTCTGGTGCAAAATCTTTGCCCATTCCGTGAGTGTCCGAGACACTAGGGTCGCCGGTACAATAGGACATAAGGCGGATCCCAGCAAGGCGAACATAGCTCTGCTCACCACTTCTGACCTCCTGTCAGTGGGGTCCTTAAAAGGCAGGAGTCCCCTCTATCGGGAAAGTTGCGACTTTTATTAAACGGGCGACCGGGGGGTCGACCACCGAAGGAGAGGCCCATTTTTTAACCAGGGCCTCATCAAAGGGGTATCTAATAGACAGACGCCGCGGGAGTACAAAAGTCTTTTGTGGCTTTTCCCAAACCTGATCTATGAACCTGTCAAAGAAAGGCATGCAAGGAAAAACTTTTTGGGAAGGCTTGGCTTTAAAAGAACCAAAGGAGACAGCTTCCACCTGAGGTTCCTCAGCCGCAGCATCCAGCTTGAGAGTGTCCCTCACAGCATCAATGAGTTCACTTACAAGCGCCCTGTCATTTACTGACTCAGAGCAGGAGTCTTCCTCACAAGGAATGTCCTGTTCAAAAACATCAAACAATTCAGAGCTAGGTTCCTGAGCAGCAGCCAGGCCCATATCTGAATCAGAGCACTCCCCCCTACTGAAGATTGTGTGGGGAGAGGGCGCTTCATAGCTCCCTTGCGCTCACACACCGCTTCCATCCTGACAAGAAATGATTCCAGGACTGCGGACAACTGGTCCATGGGGACCGCAGGTGCTTGAGCACTGCCTGTTGCCTCTGACATGAATGGGGAAGCAGGTGAACCAGACTCCATTACTTGCCACTCTCTGGGACTTGCAATAAAAGAAAAGCCCACCCTCTGGCTGCGTTGACTGCGGGGGGTTACCCAGGAGACTCACCAACCCGGTTAGGACCGCTCGGTTACGCTGCCTGGGCTGTGCTATACAGCGCAAGTGAGCAGTGAGGAGAGTGCGAGGAGAATCGCGCTGTTCCAGCAGCGAGAGGCCAAACAGTATACAAAAGCGCACGCGGCTCCAAGAAAATGGCCGCTGCATCGCAACTGCGCCATAGAATTCACGGCAAGATGGTCGCCATGCGCACTAATGTAAAAAACATATAAAGTGACAAAAAAACATGGCGCCGAACGGCACACAGGCCCAAAACATCCCCAGCTCCATGCGGACACACATGAGCCCCCCCCCCCCCCCAGGACAGAGCGACCGATGACAGAGAGCAACAGCCAACAGGGGGGAGACAGGGAAAATCCCCCATACAGAGGAAGACACAGCATGTACTCACCTGCGAAGGCAGGAGATACTACTTACCCATCCCAGAAGGACCCACTGGTGAGTTCCTGACAGACCTATCACAGTTCGGTACTGAGTAGCTGTCGGCCCGGTCCACCGCGAAAGATACAGCAGGACTGTTCAATCTTATGCGGACCATAAAAGCCCACCGGCCACCCCTGGAGTCATGGGGCATGTCATAAACTGAGTCTCACGCTGAAGCGAGGATCAGCACGCTCGATGGTCGGACAGGAAAGACTACGAGGATATCTTGTACCCAACCTGTTGCCCAGCCGACAGTTGATAGAAGATCTCAAAAATAAAATAAAATTCCAAAAGGAATAAAAAATTTCTTCAGGAGACTGGCTCCGAAGAGAGCCACGTCCTCTGCTAGGCAGAAAAAAAAACTGAAGGCTGCTGGCTGCAGGTAGGAGGGTAATGTCCGGAGGGACCACCCCCTGGGCGGGGCTGTTCAGCTCTGGTTTTGGAATGTATGTTGTAACATCTAACATTCTGCCTAGTCTTCTCCTATGAGCAGGGACATAAACCCACTTGTAAAAGCAAGAAGAGGTTGTGTCAGTCCATGGACAGTAAGAGAAATGCTGGTTTTTCATTTTCTTTGCATGTGATTGAGTGAAGGTTTACCTCATTTACAAAGCTCTGAAGCGAGTGCATTTGCAGTGTATGGCATATTTGCCTTTAGTCAACCTTATAGAATGCATGACGGTAAAATATCTTCAGCCTTTACAACTACTTTAAAGGCCCAGTTCACAACTGTGTATTTTATATGCATTTTAGGTGCAGTGTGTTAAAACAAAATTGCACTTCAGATTATGGCAGTTTGATCATAAGAGTCTTGCCAACACAATCAATTTATTGCATGCATTGCCACACCATGGAGTTGCTGGGAAATTCTGTTGATCCAGCAGGTGAAATGTTGGTCGTGTGGCCCAAAAGTGGAACTTCCGCTTTAAGCACTCCTCACTAGGGCTGGGCGATTTTGGCCCAAAAAAAAAAAAATCGATTCACAATTCGAACCAAGTTTTTTTTTCCTGATGGACACCGTGCCGGTCCTAAGAAGCTGCGGCTTTGGCCTAGTCCGCCGCGATCCTGGGAAAAGGCCGCGGACTAGGCCGAAGCCGCAGCCTCGCCTAAAAACTCCTGCCCGCAGCTCGCCACGATGCTGGGAAAAGGCCGCAAGGCCGTGGCTTCGGCCTAGGCCTCGCGGCCTTTTCCCAGGATCACGGCGAGCAGGATTTTTTAGGCGAGGCCGCAGCTTCGGCCTAGTTCGCAGGGCTCTGGTCCTATGGAAAAAAACAAAAAACGAAAAAATCGATTTGGTCAAAATTTGAATCGATTTGCCCTTACAACTCAATTCAAGATTCAAATCGATTTTTTCCCCAGCCCTACTCCTCACCCCCTTACATGCCACATTTGGCATGTCATTTTTTTGGGGGGGGAGTGGGGGCTTCGGTAGGAGTGGGACTTCTTGTCCCACTTCCTCCTTCCGCCCAGGGACCGCCTAGGCGACTGCTCCTCTCGCCTTAGGCGGCCCCTCCCTCTAGGCGATCTCCTGGGACACGTGACAGATCCAAGGAGATCGGCTGTCCACTCCTAGAGCACAGCGCGACTCGCGCATGCACAGTGCGTGCCCAGCCGTGAAGCCGAAAGCGGTCACGGCTGGGTTCCCACAGTCTAAAAGTAGGCGCCGGCGGAGAGGGGAGGGGAGCGACGCTCCGGGCGGCCGCATCGCTGGACCGTGGAGCAGGTAAGTGTCTGTTTATTAAAAGTCAGCAGCTACACTTTTTGTAGCTGCTGACTTTTAATAAACATAAAAAGGCTGGAACTTCGCTTTAAAGGGGTTGTAAAGCTTTGTGTTTTTTCACCTTAATGCATCCTATGCATTAAGGTGAAAAAACACCTTGCACTCTCCGGCCTCCCGAGCCCCCATTTTACTTACCTGAGCCCCAAATCTCTGTGGGCCCGATTCTGCGTCGTTCTCTCCATGGCTGATAGGCTCCTCATTGGATAGATTGATAGCAGCGCAGCCATTGGCTCCCGCTATGCACGCCGAGTGTATAGGTGAGGTGTGCGGTGCCTGGGCTATCCCTTCCTATTTCTACAGCGTGCTTTGGGTCTGGAGGGACCTCTCCTCAGAAATTATATAAGTGTAGCTCATTGACTGGAGAACAGCAGGGGGCACATTTACTATTAGGCCTCCTTCATGCATCCATTTAGTTGAATTCACTAGATTCCCGCTTAAGCATTAGTACTGACAAAGTATTGACAGGCTGGCAGCGGCTGTTGCTGTTTGCATGCATCTGTACAAAGGGTCACCTGTGGTTAGGGACAGACGTCCTAAATTGGACTGAGCCAGATGCATCCAAGCTTGGGCTGCTTTTCATGTGCACTGACTTGTCATTCTTGCCTGCAAGAATATGCTGATTCTTGCTGCTGGAATCAGATATGCAGCTTAACAGGCCTATTTTTTGTCATACGTAAAACATCAGTGGACCACAGAGAAGGAGCGAGAGGGTTGCATGAGATCCCCTAAAACACCAGTTTAACATACCTGTAGGATTATGGTGTGGGTATCTTTCTATAGGGCCAAAAAAAAATAGTGGCTGTTAAAAATAGTGTACTAACCATCTGTGTGCTGAGAAAATGACAAGCTGTGCAACCAAAATATTCAGCAATTGTAGCATGTAAAAATGGCTATGTACATTTATGCACAAGCAGAGTATTTCAGTCAGAGAACAGTGTGATACTACTAGGAAGTGACAAAGTAGTTTAGAACTGGCCACAAAAAAAAAAAAAAGAAACCAAGCATGAAGCACAAACCCGGAAACACATTCAATATGCAAACATTCCTATTATACTCAGTAAAGGCAGGGAATCTGATCACCAAGAGAACCACCAACACAAACAAAACTTGTCACAGACAAATCATGTGACTGATTTTACATATGCTCCGGTAAAAAGTAAGCATCCTATAGACAAGGTGGCTTTGGCCTGAAAAGTTACCTGTTGATAAGAAAAGTTCTCTATAATTAGTAGTGGGAACAGGCAAAGCAAAATAAACCTGTGTGTTTAGAAAATGATCCTAAATTCAACACACCCGACAGGTTGCATTTAGGGCTGAAACTAAATCGACATAATTGATTATAATCGATTATGAAAATAGTTGACAACTATTTTCATAATCGATTAGTTGATCAGGCGATTAGTAGGCCAGCATACACAATGCATTATTTCTTTACATATCAGCAAATACAGTGCAACACACACACACACATACAGCTCAGTACACCATCCTAACATGTCAGTATACATAGTGCAGCACACATACAGCTTAGCACACCATCCACACATACATATCAGTAAGCACCTGAAAACTTGTGAATGTGTGAGGTGCAATGCCTCATGGGACATGCAGTCCTGGGCAGGAGGAGGAAGGGAGTGATTCTAAACGCAGAAGTTTATATTTACCTCGCTATAGGGGCACCCTATACTATACATTGTGGCTTGCTACAGGGACACTCTGAAGGCAGGAGGAGCCAAAATCGCCAGCAGGGGACCCCAGAAGGATTGGGGCAGATCTGTGCAAAACCATTGCTCAGAGCAAGCATGACAACTTTTTTTTTTTTTTTTTTTAATAAACAACAAAGTTTACAATCACTTTAAGGGCTATGTGCAAGAAAGTTCAGCATTTATCGAAACCCAGAGAAGCTGGAGGCTGAGAGACTGGTGGTAATATAAAGGCATTACAATTACATTTAACCACTTGTCCACGGGCCACCGTCAAATGACGGTGGGCGGAAGGCTCTCTTGTTCTGACCAGACGTCATATGACGTCAGCCCATTTAAACAGGGAATGCGTGCAATCGCGTGCGAGCATCCCTGTACTGTCGGTGGCGGCGTGTCACCGAGACACCGCTCGTCACCGACAGGGGTGAACAGCTGCTGGGAAGTGCTGTTTACCACGTGATCGGCCGTGATGAAGTCACGACTCATCACGGATGGTAATGCCCCACTTGACACGGCACATGCGCGCGAGCGCGCTGCGCGTGTCCGTCGGTGGCAGTGTGTTCCCGGGAACACTGTTTGTCACCGACGATAGTACACAGCCATTGGCCAGGGCTGTGTACCATGTGATTGGCTGTGATCCATTCACAGCCTGATCAATTACTGTAAACAAAGAATTGTGACTAACTGTTGCCAGCTCTTCTCTCCTCACACACCGTTTCCAGTGCGAGGAAAGAAGAGCCAGGAGCAGTGAGTTACAGATCTATATTCAGTAGTGTCTGCACCAACACCACACCTGTCCCATGCCCCCCCCCCCAATTGTCATCTGTCACCAAACAGTCACCCCATAAAAGTGCACCTGTCACATAAGAGACTGCCATCAGTGACCATCAGCGGTGCACCTGTCACCCACCAGTGACCATCAGCGGTGCACCCGTCACCCACCAGTGACCGTGGCCTGTCACCCATCAGTGACCATCGCCTGTCACCCATCAGTGACCATCGCCCGTTACACCATCATCACCTATCAGTGACCGTCACCTGCCACCCACCTGTCACACAGCTACGTGCCACAGAGCCATGTCCAAAAGAGTATATACCAGTGAGGAGGTGTTCCAGATCCTCTCCATGACTGATGAGAGCACAGGGGAGTTCTCATCAGATTCCAATTCTGATTCTGAATCAAATTTGGAATTTGAACCGATTGAATATAGTAATGATTCGGATGAAGAATGGGTCCCTCCTAAAAGGGCACGGCACTCTGGAAACCAGGCATCCGCCAGCAACCAGGATTATATTCCCAGGCCCAGTACCAGTGCTGCCACCAGCAATAGGCCCCGGGAACAAAAGCCCAGTACCAGTGCTGCCGCCAGCGAAAGGCCCCGCGAACAAAGGCCCAGTACAAGTACCGGTGCTGCCACATCACACCTGAATACCAGCACAGGAAATTCAATTCCCCCCAACTACTGGATTGTCACGTCCCCCAAGAGCCAGGGCTGCTACATACATGCCAGATGGTCTTGCCAACCCAACATGGCTGCCTTCCGACTCGGGATCACCAATTATTCCCCCTTTCACAGCACAGCCAGGTGTGCAGGCCAACACCCAAAATTTCACAGAGATCGATTACTTTCATCTGTTTTTCCCGACACTTTGCTGCAGTTCATTGTGGACCAGACAAATTTATATGCCCAGCAGTATATTGCCAATAACCCCCAATCATCTTATGCCCGTCCATTTGAGTGGAGAGATCCGAATTTGGAGGAGTTCAAATTGTTTTTGGGCCTCACCATAAACATGGGGCTTACAAAAAAAAAAAAAAAATCAAGGACATGCCTATTGGTCCATCAAACCCATCTACCACATGCCCATGTATTCTGCCGTAATGCCCAGGTCCCGATATGAGACGATAATGAGATTCTTTCATTTAATGACAACACCCAGTGCCCTCTCCGCAATCATCCGGATTCCGATAAGCTATATAAAATTCACCCACTGATAAATTTCCTTTCCAATCGATTTACAGAACTCTATGTCCCGAGAAGCATATATGTGTGGATGAGTCCCTGGTACTCTTTTCAGGCCGGCTAGGAATAAAACAATATATTCATAGCAAAAAGGCCAAATACGGTGTAAAATTTTACAAGCTCTGTGAGAGAGTCACGGGATAGCTTTATGCGTTCCGCATATATGAAGGAAGAGATTCCCAGCTCCAGCCCCCTGAGTGCCCGGCCTACATGGGCACAGCTGGAAAAATTGTATGGGACCTGGCTTACCCACTTCTGAAAAAAGGATATCATATATACCTTGACAACTTTTATAACAGCCTGCCCCTTTTCAGAAACGTATACATCGAAAGATCCCTGGCCTGCGGAACCTCCAGAAAAAATAGAAAGGGCTTCCCACAATCCATAGTAAACAAAAAGCTGCGAAGGGGGGAAAGAGCAACACTGAGGTGCAACAAAGTGCTGGCCTTGAGGTGGAAGGAGAACAGGGACATGCACATGATGCCCACCATTCACAATGACACTGCAGTTTTAGTTCAGCGAAGACGAGGTCCCATTGAAAAGCCGACATGTGTCCAAGATTATAATCTCTACATGGGGGGGGGGGCTGAATTTCAATGACCAAAATGATTCAGCCCTATTTGCCCATTAGGAGGTACCGATTCTGGTACAAGGCGGCAGCAATTTATCTCATCCATTTGGCCATTTATAATTCCTACATAGTCTACACCAAATCCACAGAAAACACTGCCCCCTTCCTACAATTCTCAGAAGTAGTAGTCATGTCCCTCATCCATCAACAAAGACCCCCCCCCCCCCCCAGAAAACCTTCGCTCTGATGCTGTTAGCAGACTTCATGAACGCCACTTCCCGTAGAACATCCCACCATCCGAAGCAGGCCCAAGACGGCAAAAAAGATGTTGCGTGTGCAGCAAAAGGAGGACTTCGAAAAGATACCAGCTACCATTGTCCCTGGTGTCCCTCCCAACCTGGCCTTTGCATTGGTGAATGCTTCGAACTTTATCATACATCCCTAAAATATTAGGGCATTTTTCACCCCATTTTCATAATCTGTGCTGACCATTTTCCATGTTTCCCCAAATAACAATGCCACTGCCTTCCACGTGAAATGACCCTGGCCTGCTGTTTGGATGTTGTATGCATATGCTCTGTGAAAGAAATAACCAGTTAATATGACAATTTTGCAAAAAATTATTATATATATATATATATATATATATATATATATATATATATATATATATATATTTCATTTTGCAAAGAATTGTGGGAAACAATTACAACTTAAAAAAACTCACCATGCTACTTACTTAATACCTTGGAATGCCTACTTTCTAAAAAGGGGTCATTTGGGGGGTATTTGTACTTTTCGGACTTTAGTATCTCAAGAAATTAGATAGGCCGTCAGTACTTCAGGTGTGATCAGATTGATCAATTTTTAGGGATTGGCACCATAGTTTGTAGACTCTATAACTTTCACAAAGACCAAATAATATACACTAATTTGGGTTATTTTTACCAAAGATATGTAGCAGTATAAATTGTGGCCAAAATGTATGAAGAAAAATTACTAATTTGCAAAATTTTATGACAGAAATAAAGAAAAATACAATTTTTACAAAACTTTACAGTCTTTTTTTTATTTATAGCACAAAAAAATAAAAAACCCACTAGTGATTAAATAACACCAAAAGAAAGCTCTATTTGTGTGAAAAAAAGGACGCAAAATTTTATTACAGTGTTGCATGACTGAGTAATTATCATTCAAAATGTGAGAGCACCGAAAGCTGAAAATTGGTCTGGGTAAGAAGGGGGTTTAAAAGGGACACTAAAGGTTCCCGTTTTAAAAAAGAAAAACACAACACACATGTTATACTTACCTCCACTGTGCAGCTCGTTTTGCACACAGTGGCCCCAATCCTGGTCTTCTGGGGTCCCTCGGCGGCTGTCTCGGCTCCTCCCCGCAAGGACTCCACACCTTTATGCGAGCGAGCTTGCATGGTGTGGAGTTATTGCGGGCGCGCTCCCGTGATACAGCGGCGACCATAGCCGCCGACTACATCACTCGGCCCGCCCCCCGGCGCGCCGCGTCATTGGATGTGATTGACAGCAGCGCCAGCCAATGGCTGCACTGCTTTCAATCCATCCACTGTAGCCAATCAACGGGCAGGCTCAGGAACGAGGAGGATGACGGGGACGAGCGCGGGACTTTTGAGGGGTCAGGTAAGCAAAACAGGAGCTTGGGGGGGGGGGCGGAATTGTCGGATGTTTTTTCACCTTAATGCATAGGATGCATTAGGGTGAGAAAACATTTACCTTTACAATCCTTTTAAGTGCCCTGTATTGAAGTGGTTAAAGTAAAATACAAGGGAGTTTGTCATGCATAATATATTACAATACTGTCTAAAAATCTGCAAAACAGTGTTTTAGGATTTTTATTTTCTTAGAATAAAAAATTTGGATCCGAGACTGATATGTACTAGTATACATTCTGTCTATTATTCTCAGGAGAGGGGGGGGGTTAGATTTTTGTTCCCCAACCATGTAGCTGGTTATTTATATTTACCACAGCATATAGATATTCAAGAATAAATTGTCTTTTTAAAAAAAAAAAAAAAAAAAAAAACCCTTACATATTAACTAAATTCTAGACCACACTTTTTTTTTTTTAAATCCAATTAATCGAAACAAATCGGCCAACTAATCGATTATGAAAATAAGTGTTAGTTGCAGCCCTAGTTGCATTACAACAATTAGGTGCACTACAACAGTCATTCATCATGAATACAAATGAACAATATTAACTAAAAGCAATAATGTCAAAGCCCAGGACAATTTTAACCCAGCTAAATACAGTACACAAGATTAACTTCAGTGATAACTGCATGTCAAAACAACAGATAGCAAAATAGAGACAGCTGTTACATGCAAATCTTAAATTTTCCTCTAAAAGCTGAATTTGACTACACTCCACCAAGTCAACTATTGGGTCAGTGAAAAAAAGATTGCACCAGAAGCTGGCAGCTTGGCAATGGGACAGATAGCAGCAAAAGGTCTCCACTCACTGTTCAAGCAAAACATCTGTCCATCTGTGGACAGCCTTAGATCTTAGGCCTCATGCCCACGGATGTTTTTACAGCCGCGTTTTTGAGCGTTCTTTACAGCTTAAAAACGCCTGTCCATGTTATTGTATAATTTTTTTGACCGTATTTTTTTCGGGGAAAAAAAACCGTCGGAGCTCAAAAACGCTATTGCGGCGTTTTTGCGCGTTTGAGCGTTTAGCGCTTCTCGTTTCTTTATGCCTAACGCCAAGGAACACACTGGTCCTGGGTTTTTTTTTACAGCTTAAAAACCGCCTATGCTATTTGCACCTCAAAAACGCCTAGGTGGGCATGAAGCTATAGACTAACATGGACAGGCGTTTTTAAGCTGTAAAAAAAAAGCTCAAAAATGCGGCTGTAAAAACGTCCGTGGGCATGAGGCCTTAGAGTTAAAATTACAAATTCTTTTTACAAAATAATAATCAGCATTTACTCAAAACTAGACTGCAACCTTTATTTTTCATCTTAGTCTTCACTAGTTTATATCACCTAATCTACAGGGAACTTATGGATGAGGCTACCCGTAAACACATGCTACAAATACCCAAGTTAGATAAACAGCTGGGGCCTACCCTTTATGCGTTTTCATTTTCTACTGTGCCCATGGCCATTGCTTGTCAGAACCATGGGACACCTGGAGTATGTTATTCCCGCAAGATCACCTTTTTTGTGTACATCACATTTTACCCACCTTGTATCTGTGCCCTGTTGCACTTCCAACTGCAGAATCTCTGACAGAACCAACACAATTAGCATCACTTCCTATAATGTTACCATGCACATTGAAGCTTACATTCTCTAAAGAGAAGTCCAGATTAGCAGGAGAAAGGAACACCCAGGGCTTACTTCAGTCCTGCTATCTAAAAGTCCCGCCACCCCAATCTCTACCCCTCCCCAAAACACACAAACATTCCTAATGAGCCACCTGTGTGCTATTTGGTTACATGTGCAATACGCGCCTAGAGCAGCCCATTCATTTAAATTGTACACCCTATGCGTGAAACACAGTGAAGCAACTCATACACCTTTTTGAGCTTGGGAGTATTTTTAATTGTGCATATTTTTTTTTTGGTAAAAAACACATCCGTTATGCTGCACTTGGGGTACCATGAAGAAATAAATGACAGTGCAAGTGTATTTCGTAACTGCGTGCAAAATAAAGCAATTTTGCACATTCCAGCGCTGCTAATGCGCGAATGCAGCCTTGGGCCCTTGCGAAACAGGAAAAGCAGCAGTGATCACACCCTCTAAAGCATCCAACCTGCAGTCAGATAAAAAGCTTCAAGCTTTAGTTAATACAAACAATAAAATTCTTAAAGTAGAACTATAGGCAAAAAGGGTTTTCATTTTGGATAGGGCAAGGGAGAGTTATAACCGTCAGATTCTTTTTCGCCACATGTGGCCCATTATGGAGATTTCTCTTCACTTCCTGTCCTATAGCCAAACAGTAAGTGAGAGGAAATCTCTGAAAATAAAGGGAGTTCCTTGGGAACCCCCAGGTCACCAGAACTAGTGTCCCCATTGGAGCATTTCCTTCCTATTACTTTTCTGGGGACAACCCAAACTGTGGGATTTTCTTTTACTCTCGATGATAATTGTAAACAGGACAAATAGGGTGAATCTTCCCAACGGGGACACACAGACGGCAATAAAAACTGACAGGTGCTCTAATCTCTCTCTCCACTCTATCCAAAGATAGAGAAAAAATAGGATTTTTTGCTCACCGTAAAAACCTTTTCTCTAAGCCCATGGACCGACACAGCTTCTCTATTGACAAAGTGGGTATTATCCGTTAATTAGAAGTGACTAGGCAGAAAACTTGTAAAAAGTGTTGCATCACACCTTCTACAGTACCGCCCAGGGGGGCGGACCCTCTGGGTATATCCCCTTAGTCTGCATCTTGCAGATCAGTTTGTCAAAAAGCAGTACAAACTTAAAAGGAGGGGTGGGTGCTGTGTCGGTCAATGGACTCAGAGAAAAGGATTTTACGGTGAGTAAAAAATCCTATTTACTCCTTCGTCCATGGACCGACACAGCTTCTCTATTGACAAAGTGGGACGTCCCAAAGCAGTGTCAGAGAAAAAACAAGGGGTGGCAACAGCATAAAAATAAACTACACCCCAAACACAAAACAGCACTCCAACGGAGGAGTTGCAACTCTAAACAGCCACTTACAAAACCTTGCGGCCGAAAGAGGCATCTGAAGATGCACCTACATCAACCTTGTAGAATTTTGTGAAAGTGTGAGCAGACGACCAAGTCGCCGCTTTACATAATTGGGAAACAGACGCTTGATGTCGGAAAGCCCAAGAGGCACCTATTGCCCTGGTCGAATGCGCCATGACCGGAAAGGGGGGCCCTTTAAGGCGTAAGCCTGGATTACTATCTGTCGGATCCACCTAGAGATGGTGGCCGACGAGACTGCTTGGCCCTTCTTGGGACCAGCCCCCGAAACAAACAGTGAGTCTGACTTCCGGAACAGGGAAGTAGCAGATAGGTATACTCTCAAAGCTCGGACAACGTCCAAGGAATGCAACGCCGACTCCTTAGGATTCGATGGATGAGGACACAAGGATGGAAGTACAATGTCTTTGTTGAGATGAAAAGTGGAAACAATTTTCGGAAGAAAGGAAGGCTGCGGCCGCAGCACCACCTTATCCTTGTGGAAAATCAAATAGGGAGCCTTGCAGGACAAGGCTGCCAGCTCAGAGACTCGTCTAACTGGACGCAACAGCCACCAAAAAGACCACTTTCTGAGAAAGTGTCAACAGGGGAATATCTCTAATATTCTCAAACGGTGCCTTCTGAAACACCGAGAGGACCAGGTTCAAGTCCCACGGAGGTAGCGGGGGACGGACCGGAGGGGCCACATGTCGAACCCCCTGCACAAATGTACTCACGAGAGAGTGAGTCACCAGGGGTCGCTGAAAAAAAGGACAGCCAGGGCAGATATCTGTCACTTAAATCGTACTTCAGGCAAGCCCTTGGTCCACCCCATGCTGTAAAAACAGCAGGATTCTGGAAACCAAATTAGTACGCCCATGCCATTTCATTTCCTCACACATGGAGATGTAGGCCTTCTAAGTGCGGTGATAAACCTTCCTAGAGGACGGTTTCCGAGCACTTCTCATAGTAGAGATTACTGAATCTGATAGGCCCCGGTCTCTCAATAGCCAGGCCGTTAAAGCCAGTGACCGTAAAGCAGGATGGAGTATGGGACCTTGCGATAGCAGGTCTTTCTGTAGTGGTAGGCGCCAGGGGACGTCTGCTACCAGACGTACTAGATCGGCGTACCAAGGGCGCTGAGGCCAATCTGGAGCGATTAGGATCATTTGAATTCCCTCTGCCTCCACTCTGCGGAGCAGAAGAGGAAGAAGCCTTAAGGGAGGGAAGGCATAGATTAGCCAATACTGACCCCACGATGCCACCAACGCGTCCGTTGCGTCTGCCTATGGGTCCCTTGACCGGGCCACAAACCTCAATACCTTCCGATTGAGTCGGGAAGCCAGAAGATCTACGTCTGGCGTGCCTCATCTTTGGCAGAGGTGCTGGAACACCTCCGGGTGTAAGGACCATTCTCCCTGGTCCAGCATTTGGCGACTCAGGTAGTTCACCTGCCAGTTTTCCACACCCGGAATGTACACGGCCGATAGTGCCGGTACGCTCCTCTGCCCACTTCAGGATGCGAGCGACCTCCGATGCTGCAGCTGAGTTTCTTGTTCCTCCTTGATGATTGACATATGCCACTGCTGTGGCGTTGTCTGACTGGATCCTGACTGGACGTCCTTGCAGCCTTTGGGACCATCTGAAGAGGCACAGCCTGATCACCCGGAATTCCAGGACATTGATCGGCAGGCGGGATTCCTCTGGGGTCCAGCGACCTTGCGTCGACTGAACACCCCAGACTCCCCCCCCCAACCTGTAAGGCTGGCGTCCGTCGTGATCACTATCCAGTAAACCGGAAGAAATTACTTCCCGGCCAGAAGAGCAGGTGCTGTCAGCCACCATACCAGGGATCTCCTGACTAGGTGGCTCACTCGGATTTGATAATCCAGAGCTGATGGGCATCTGTTCCATCTGGACAGAACTTCCTTCTGTAACACTCGAGTGTGGTATTGAGCATATGGGACAGCCTCGAAGGAGGCTACCATGAGGCCTAACGCTCGCATGCAAAAAACGGAGCGACGACCAATTCCTGAATGTCAGCTGCCGTACTGCAGCCCGAAGGGTCTGCAACTTCTCCACAGGGAGGAATACCTTTGCCTCTGAAGAATCCAGAATCAACCCCAGGTACACTAGGAGTTGAGTGGGCACCAATACTGACTTTTGCGTGTTTAGTATCCAACCACAGTCTCAAAGAGTCTGACAGGTAATGGACACGCCTACCTCTAATTCTGAGCTTGAAGGGGCCTTCAGAAGAAGGTCGTCCAAGTAGCCCACGATAGGGATACCCTGCTGTCTTAGAAGTGCCAGAATCGGAGCGAGCACCTTGGTGAACATCCTGGGTGCTGAGGCAAGGCCAAAACGGGAGGGCCACAAACTAATAGTGGTTCTTCCCAATTGCAAATCGCAGAAACCTCTGGTGTCTGGAGTATATGGGGACATGCAGGTATGCGTCCTTGATGTCCAAAGAGGCCAGAAAGTGCCCCGGATGGAGAGCCGTGACTACAGATCGAACCGACTCCATCCGAAATCTTTGTACCTTCACAAAGCAATTGAGGGCTCTGAGATCCAAGATTGGACGAACCCCCTCCTTCTTCGGCACAATAAACAGATTTGAGTAAAAACCCTGAAACCCTGACCCCGTTCCTGTTCTGGAATTGGAATAACTACCCCGCGTTCCAGTAGACCCTGGACCGCCCCATACAGGGCCTCCTGACGGGTCGGTAGTAGCTGGAGATTGGAGGCGACGAATCTGTCCGGTGGACAAGAGAGAAATTCTATCTTGTAGCCTGAGGAGATTACTTCGCAAACCCACCTGTCGGAGACTAGAGCTGTCCACTGAGTCGCGAATTTGCGAAGACGTCCCCCCACCCGAGAGCTGGATGGGGGCGGACCTTCATGCGGCTTGTTGGGTTTGCGGGACCAAGGATGCTTTTTTCCTTGGGCAGGCGCCTTGTCGGCCTGGGGTCTTTTCCCTGTCGCCCTAGGGGGACGAAAAAAAACACTTGCGTGCAGTAAAGGAGGGCCCTTGCCCTTGGCGTGGCCCCTACCCTTGCTAGTTTGAGGAAGCAAAGTGCTTTTACCTCCTGTGGCATCCTTGATGATGTCATCCAGAAAGGCCCCAAAAAGTCAGTCGCCCTTAAAAGGCAGATCCAACAGGGCTTTCTTAGAGGTCTGGTCCGCAGACCAGCCCTTTAGCCAGATCAGGCGGCGTATTGCTACTGCATAAACCAAAGCTTTTGACAGCAGGGGAATAGTATCCATGTCTGACTCGCAGACAAATCTAAGGCCCTGGACCAACTGGTCAGCCAATGTTATCTCATCAGGAGGAGCATCTCGCTCCTTAACCCCTAGAGTAGCAATCTTGTCCATTCAGCAAGTGTCTGAGACACTAGGGCCCCGCCAATGCCGGGCGTACTGCCGAGCCTACCACTTAGTATAGGTAGCGAGCGCGTGCTTCAACCTTCTTATCCACAGGGTCCTTGAAAACAGGAGCCCCTTCTACTGGAATAGTGGTGGCTCTATTAAGTCTGGACACCGGAGGGTCCACTATAGGGGGAGAGATCAATTTCTTCAGAAAACTCTCCTCAAAGGGGTACCGTACCGCAAACCTCTTAGGGGCTGTAAAGACCCTCAGTGGGTTCTCCCATTCCTTGTATAAGAGTTTATCAAAATAAGACACACAAGGGAACACCTTAGCAGTGCGGGCAGGTTTATGAAACCCAAAGTGGACCGGAGTCTCTGCTGCTTCTGCAGTATTTTCCAACTTTAGTGTATCCCGCACTGCAGTAATAAGGTCAGATACCAAAGCCGTCTCGCGTACTGACCTGGACTTGGAGTCCTCCTCACTGTCCGGTCACGGTCTGCCGTCTCTGATGCGTCAGAACCTGGGCCATGAGCCATAGCTGGACCTGGTTCTGCATCAGAATTATCCCCAGAAGATTGCAGGGGACAGGGGCGTTTACTACCCCCCTGTATTCCCATGTGCTGCTTCCACCCTGGCAGCAAACGCCTCTAGGATTGCCGTCATAGTGTTCATAGACTCCTCAGGGGCACCAGCTGCTAAATCTGGTGTTTCAGGGGAGAAGACATCTGGCTCAGATGCCATGCTGACCACACGCTGACACCCACAGGGCTCCAGGCAAGATATCAATAGGCCACCCTCCTGTGCTGCAGAGATGCTGGGTCACCCAGAGGACTTACCACCTTTGGATCGGTACCGCATGCTGCCGTGCTGCTGTCCCACCGCTGCTGTGTCAGTCTGCTTCTTTTATCAGTGCTTCCTGTGTGAATTTCTCGCGCCAGTGTAATGCACCCTAGAGGCCGGAGACTCTCGCAAAATGGCCGCCAAACGTCTGTATGGAAGATAATGTGGGCTCTAAGAAAATGGCCGCCGAGCCGAAGATAGAGGCCAAAGCAGCCGTAGACCACAAAAAGATGGCCGCCGAACAGCAATATATACATACAGCGTGGATCATTACAAACATGGCCGCCAATCAGTCGATAGAGGCCAGAGGGTGTGGAACTACAAGAAAATGATGGCGAAACAACAGGAATATGGCCGCCGGGCAGTCACTAGAGGCCAAAACCGGCATGGACCACCGCAAAATGGCCGCTGACAGCATGGAGGAGGAAGCACATACAGGTAAGCAGAAGTGACATTTCTTTTAAATGTTAGTTACAGCCAGCCCCGCTCCAGTGGAACCCCTTAGGTGACCCCCAGCACCCAGCAACCTTTAGCTAGAAGCCCAGGGAGGAGGGAAAGGCAGGGAGAGAGGGAAGGAAGGGGCCACAACCACTTACTTGGTCTCTCCAGGAATGTCCAGCCAAATAACCCAGCCGAGGCAGGGGAGTTTAGTTACCTATCCTGCATGTATCATGCTGGAAGACATGCTGTGATAGGACCCAAGGGGATGATCATATGTATGCCCTGGAGCGTGACGCTCACTGGACAGGCTGCTGCGACTCGACCGTAAGGTCAGCCGAAGCCGAGCGGTTCGATGCAAGCCTTGGAGTGTAAGCTCACCAGTCAGGCTTCTGCGACTCGGCCGTAAGGTCAGCCGAAGCTGAGCGGTCCGATGCAGGCCCTGGAGCGTAGGCTCACCGGCCACCCATGGAGCGACGGGCATGTCGTGGAAAACCCAGCGCGTAGCTAGGGTCGGCACACGCTCGATGGCCAAAACTGGGGAGACTACAAGGATCGAGGATCCAGCCTGTCACCCAGTCGGCAATTGATCGAAGATCGCAGGAAACAAAAAAAAAATGTAGCAAAAAAATATCTTTTTTTCCCCCGGACCAATGGGCCCGAAGGGAGCCATGTCCTACTCCTTGCTAGACAGAAAAAAAATGATCTGCGAGATGCAGACTGAGGGGGATATACCCAGAGGGTCCGCCCCCTGGGCGGTACTGTAGAAGGTGTGATGCAACACTTTTTACAAGTTTTCTGCCTAGTCACTCCTAATTAACGGATAATACCCACTTTGTCAATAGAGAAGCTGTGTCGGTCCATGGACGAAAGAGTAAAAAGTTTTGCCATTAGTTATACTTTAAGCCAGCCCTCAAAACTTCCACTCGCCTGCTCGCATTTTGCGAGTGGAATTTAGTGCAGGGTGAGTGAGGAGCGGAGCTGAAGCGATCAGCCAGGAAACTGTCACCCGGAGGACACAGAGTGGCAGGAGCAGACTGCCCTGGCGCCGCTGCTTTGAGCAGAGGCTGCAGCGCTCCCCTCCCTCTCTGTCCTCCTCCTCTTGTACACACAGCGAGCATCTCCCGCTGTGTGTCATGCAGCTGGGTCTGTGTTTGGCGGCGCAGTGTTACAAGGTCCCACCCCCCTAGACCGGCTTGTGTGATAGGAGATAGAATCAGTGTTCCTCCTATGAAACGAGCCAGTCTAGGGGGGAGCAGCACCTTGTAACACCACGCCGCCAAACACAGACCCAGCTCTGTGTGACACAACAGGAGATGCCGGCAATTGTGTGATACAAGAGGAGGAGAGAGAGAGGTGGGGGGGGGAGCGCTGTATGTGTGTGATCCATTATCCAGATGAGCATTTGATGGGGCACAGTGAGTCTGCATTGATGGGTTTGAGGCTGCGCTCAGGGGCACAGCGAGAGTGCATTGACGGGCACAGCGAGAGTGCATTGACGGGCACAGCGAGAGTGCATTCATGGGGCACTGTAAAGCTGCATTTGATGGGCATAGTGAGGCTGCACTGATATGCTTTATGTTAATATTGTTGTTAATATTTATTTTTGGAACTTAATTCTGCTTAAAACATTTAACAGTGTAATTTCATGAGATAATTTACAAGGGCGTGTTTAGGGGCGGACTTAGGGGAGGGGCAACTGGTGGTGAGCAATTCTTAAAGGGGTTGTAAAGGTTTGTTTTTTATTTTCTAAATAGGTTCCTTTAAGCTAGTGCATTGTTGGTTCACTTAACTTTTCCTTCGATTTACCTTCTAAATGTTTTTTTTCTTTGTCTGAATTTCTCACTTTCTGTTTCTCCTCACTAAACTTCACACCATCATCCGAGTGGTGTGGAGTCAGCCAGAACAGCTTACTGAACAGCTAACTGAGGAGGAACAGGAAGTGAGAAATTCAGACAAAGAAAACAAAGAAAACAAAATATTTAGAAGGGAAATCTAAGGAAAAGGTAAGTGAACCAACAATGCACTAGCTTAAAGGAACCTATTTAGAAAATAAAAAACGAACCTTTACAACCCCTTTAAGGCCTGGCTAGTGGCTCAGGACTTGATATTTTGAGCCCTGCTTTAAGCTATAACTTTCCAACACATTTCAGGCACTTTCAAATGCAAGTGCATGCAAGAACCATTAAATACACGTTTACGGTTTGCCTGCCAAATGATTTATAATATTGTACAGAAAAGCCTTGCAATTTACACCCTTCTGTCACACAATACAGCTAGGCAAGTAATTATTTCCTAGCTTTGAAAGCTTCCTACATCACCTCTGCCTCCAGAGTACTCACTGGACAATTAATCCACACCATTACCTCTTTTACAGGCAGGGAAATGATCCATCTAACAGTAAAGCTGAACTTCACCCAAGAAGGGAAGTTCTGCTTTTCCTCCTTCTCACCCCTATACTACTTTTGGATGTTTTTTTTTCCTAGGAGCAGGTACTTATTTCTGATAGGTGCCCATTCCAAACTTTTGTTTACAAAACCCTCCCGTAATCTCCTGGGACACATCACACTACCCAGGAGGCTGCGGGTCCATTCAGAAAGTGCAGCGTTACCCACGCATGCACAGTCAGATGTGACGCTGCAAGTCGTCACAGCCAGCTTCCCCAAGAAAGATGGCAGCAATGGGGACTCAAAGACCAGCAAAGAACCAGCTTAGGTAATAACAGTGCTGGATCCCTAGACTGGTAAGTGTGTTCGGACTTTTAATTTTTGCACAAATCACTGAAGCTCCTCAATCTACCCAGACAAGGCAGAGGTGTGTGAACAACATTACAAAATTCAAATCCACTGGCAAGTAAAACTTTTGCCTGAAATGCTGCTTTAACATTTAATATACAAATGTGGTAGCACTAAGTTCAGACTGTAAGTTCATTCAAAACAAAAAGAATGATGGCAACACATATGGACAACATCCATCAGCAGCTGAAACCAAGTGTGAAGTAATTAGAAGCAACATAATCTAGAAGTCAAGTTTCCCAACAAGCCCTTAAAATGCAGAATTCCACATAAGGCAGATAAATATAAAGAAGTACTGCCAGCAAATGTATAAGCATGCTCAACAGTGGATTGCGATCTTGTATCCAAGCAGTGTAAACAATTGGAAATAATTTCAAGACTTGCAATAGGACAAATCTAATAAATGATTGATAAAAAAGTCTTAAAGCGGAGCTCCGCCGTAATTTTTTTTATTAAAAGCCAGCAGCTACAAATACTGCAGCTGCTGACTTTTAATATTAGGACACTTACCTGTTCTGGAGTCCAGCGACGTCGGCAGCAGAAGACGAGCAATCGCTAGTCTCTCGGCTGCCCCCACCGCCATCATGGGTGAGGGAATCAGGAAGTGAAGCGTTGCGGCTTCGGTTCCCTACTGTGCATGCACGAGCAGCGTTGCGCGTCTTTCACTGGTCCCGCTGTGTTCTGGGAGCCGTGTGTTTCCCAGAACACAACAGGGGGGGGGGACCGGGAAGTGACGCACTACCCGCAGGCTACCCGCAGTGTGGATTCCCGGATGTGGGTGCAAATACCTGTCTTAGACAGGTATCTGCACCCCCCTCCCCCCTGAAAGATGCCAATTGTGGCACCGGAGGGGGGGATGAATCCGGACAGCGGAGGTTCCACTTTAGGGTGGCACTCCGCTTTAAGCTGGGTATACACTAGAAGTCTTTTTCGTTCAACCCGTGGGCTAAATGGGGGACAAAAAAAAAAAAAAAACACGAGAAATCACTGTACTAACACAAGCAACGTTAGTGCCTCGATCTCCCCCGATGTGCTATTGTATTCTGACAGGGGGACTGCCCCCCCACAAAACACAATGGCTGCCAGCACTGATTGGATGGGGGTTGGATGCTGGTTTTCCAGCATGCCCGTCTGAGAGAAGCTGGTGGCAAGACTGGCTTCGGTACAACAGACAGCTGTACACATGGGCAGAAAGTCAGCCGCTTCCTGCCGAACTGACTGTTTTTAGCAGATTTTCAGCCCATGTGTACACAGCTTCAAAATAGGAGGTTAACAAAACAACGTTATAGACACTTTCTAACGCAATTATAACTATGAAGGTACCATAACGGATTTGCATGGTATCAGAAATTATCTTTTTTTACAAGGTTAAAAAGTTCTGTCTTGTGACCATGCCTCGCTTCTTCCTGATAGTGAGGGGCAGGGTTACAGGACAGGGGTTCCTGTAATCCATAGTCTGTTCAGCCTGTGACAAGTTGCAGGCTGTTCTTGTGCAGGGGGCATGTTCAGGTGGCAGGCTGTGATTGGAAAAGGGGGTGACCAAGAGGCAGCCTGCGATTGGTCAGGAAGGTGTGGTGACTGAACAAACTACCCAAATACAAATACAGGCATGCTGTGTGTCTGCACAGTGTCATGTACCTGTGAATGCCAAAGAATGAAAGCTTCTGGCAGATCAACCAGGTACTTCAGATAGAAGATGTACATAAAAATGATAGAGACTATGATTTATAAAATACACATATGTGAACACCCAGATAAAAAAATATATATTTAGGGTAGCATACACTTTAGGGTCCCTCACACTGCAAGGGATAAATGTTTTTGAAGTCTAGAGGTAGAGGAATAATGTGTAACAATTACCTTTTTCCTCCCTTAAAACAGGTGTTAGGCACTCTCCTCTTGGGTTCTC
Source organism: Rana muscosa (assembly GCA_029206835.1). NCBI lineage: Eukaryota > Metazoa > Chordata > Amphibia > Anura > Ranidae > Rana > Rana muscosa. Next base: position 619,124,422 of record CM055117.1, read on the forward strand.
CTGGATGTGGATAAGCCCTCACCATCCTCACGAACAATGCAGAACTATTGGGCCTGAATTGTACTTGATGACATTCGCGCACAGCCACTGGCTGAAATGCCGAAGAGAAGAGGGTGTGGGGAATAGTCACAAACCTTACCCTTTACCTCTAGACTTGACTTAACCACTTAAGCCCCGGACCATTTGGTAGCTAGAGGACCAGAGGTGATTTCAGAATTTTGCACTGCGCTGCTTTAACTGTAAATTGTGCGGACATGCAATGTTGTACCCAAACGAAATTTGCGTCCTTTTCTTCCCACAAATAGAGCTTTCTTTTAATGGTATTTGATTGCCTCTGCGATTTTTATTTTTTGCGATATAAACGGAAATAGACCGAAAATTTTGAAAAAAAATATTTTCTACTTTTTGTTATGAGAAAAATCGAATAAACTAAATTTTAGTCATACATTTAGGCCAAAATGTATTCAGCCACATGTCTTTAGTAAAAAAAAAAGTCAATAAGCGTATATTTATTGGTTTGCGCAAAAGTTATAGCGTCTACAAACTAGGGTACATTTTCTGGAATTTACACAGCTTTTAGTTTATGACTGCCTATCTCATTTCTTGAGGTGCTAAAATGGCAGGGCAATACAAACCCCCCCCCCCCCCCAAATGACCCCATTTTCAAAAGTAGACATCCCAAGGAAATTGCTGAGAGGCATGTTGAGCCCATTGAATATTTTTTTTTTTGTCTCAAGTGTTTGAATAATGACAAAAAAAAAAAAAAAAAAGTTGTCACTAAATGATATATTGCTCACACATGCCATGGGTATATGTGGAATTACACCCCAAAATACATTTTGCTGCTTCTCCTGAGTACGGGGATACCACATGTGTGGGACTTTTTAGGAGCCTAGCCGCGTACGGGACCCCGAAAACCAAGCACCGCCTTCAGGATTTCTAGGCACAAATTTTTGATTTCACTCCTCACTACCTATCACAGTTTCGAAGGCCATAAAATGCCAAAATAGCACAAAACCCCCCCAAATGACCCCATTTTGGAAAGTAGACACCCCAAGCTATTTGCTGAGAGGCATGGTGAGTATTTTACAGCTCTTATTTGTTTTTGAAAATGAAGAAAGAAAATATTTTTTTTTTTTCAATTTTCAAAACTTTGTGACAAAAAGCGAGATCTGCAAAATACTCACCATACCTCTCAGCAAATAGCTTGGGGTGTCTACTTTCCAAAATGGGGTCATTTGGGGGGGTTTTGTGCCATCTGGGCATTCCATGGCCTCCGAAACTGTGATAGGCAGTGAGAAGTGAAATCAAAAATTTACACCCTTAGACAGCCTGAAGGCGGTGCTTGGTTTTTGGGGTCCCGTACGTGGCTAGGCTCCCAAAAAGTCTCACACATGTGGTATCCCCGTACTCAGGAGAAGCAGCAGAATGTATTTTGGGGTGTAATTCCACATATACCCATGGCATGTTTGAGCAATATATCATTTAGTGACAACTTTGTGCAAAAAAAAACTCACCGTAAAATCCTTTTCTCTGAGTCCATGGACCGACACAGCTTCTCTATTGACAAAGTGGGTATTATCCGTTAACCACTTAAGCCCCGGACCATTTCGGGCCATTAGGACCAGGCCTGTTTTTGGGATTCGGCACTGCGCTGCTTTAACTGTAAATTGTGCGGACATGCAATGTTGTACCCAAATGAAATTTGCGTCCTTTTCTTCCCACAAATAGAGCTTTCTTTTAATGGTATTTGATTGCCTCTGCGATTTTTATTTTTTGCGATATAAACGGAAAAAGAAAGAAAATTTTGAAAAAAAATGATATTTTCTACTTTTTGTTATAAGAAAAATCGAATAAACTCAATTTTAGTCAGACATTTAGGCCAAAATGTATTCAGCCACATGTCTTTAGTAAAAAAAATGTCAATAAACGTATATTTATTGGTTTGCGCAAAAGTTATAGCGTTTACAAACTAGGGTACATTTTCTGAAATTTACACAGCTTTAAATTTATGACTGCCTATCTCATTTCTTGAGGTGCTAAAATGGCAGGGCAGTACAAAACCCCCCCAAATGACCCCATTTTGGAAAGTAGACACCCCAAGGAAATTGCTGAGAGGCATGTTGAGCCCATTGAATATTTTTTTTTTTTGTCCCAAGTGATTGAATAATGACAAAAAATAAAAATAAAAAATAAATTACAAAAAGTTGTCACTAAATGATATATTGCTCACACATGCCATGGTTATATGTGGAATTGCACCCCAAAATACATTTTGCTGCTTCTCCTGAGTACGGGGATACCACATGTGTGGGACTTTTTAGGAGCCTGGCCACGTACGGGACCCCGGAAACCAAGCACCGCCTTCAGGATTTCTAAGGGCGCAAATTTTTGATTTCATTCCTCACTACCTATCACAGTTTCGAAGGCCATAAAATGCCAAAATAGCACAAAACCCCCCCAAATGACCCCATTTTAGAAAGTAGACACCCCAAGGAAATTGCTGAGAGGCCTGTTGAGCCCGTTGAATATTTTTTTTTTTTGTCCCAAGTGATTGAATAATGACAAAAAATAAAAATAAAAAATAAATTACAAAAAGTTGTCACTAAATGATATATTGCTCACACATGCCATGGTTATATGTGGAATTGCACCCCAAAATACATTTTGCTGCTTCTCCTGAGTACAGGGATACCACATGTGTGGGACTTTTTAGGAGCCTAGCCGCGTACGGGACCCCGAAAACCAAGCACCGCCTTCAGGATTTCTAGGCACAAATTTTTGATTTCACTCCTCACTACCTATCACAGTTTCTAAGGCCATAAAATGCCAAAATAGCACAAAACCCCCCCAAATGACCCCATTTTGGAAAGTAGACACCCCAAGCTATTTGCTGAGGAGGCATGGTGAGTATTTTACAGCTCTCATTTGTTTTTGAAAATGAAGAAAGAAAATTTTTTTTTTTTTTTTTTTTCAATTTTCAAAACTTTGTGACAAAAAGCGAGATCTGCAAAATACTCACAATACCTCTCAGCAAATAGCTTGGGGTGTCTACTTTCCAAAATGGGGTCATTTGGGGGGGTTTTGTGCCATCTGGGCATTCCATGGCCTCCGAAACTGTGATAGGCAGTGAGAAGTAAAATCAAAAATTTACACCCTTAGAAAGCCTGAAGGCGGTGCTTTGTTTTTGGGGTCCCGTACGCGGCTAGGCTCCCAAAAAGTCTCACACATGTGGTATCCCTGTACTCAGGAGAAGCAACAGAATTTATTTTGGGGTGTAATTCCACATATGCCCATGGCATGTTTGAGCAATATATCATTTAGTGACAACTTTGTGCAAAAAAAAAATTAAAAAAAAAAAATTGTCTTTTTTCCGCAACTTGTGTCAACATATAAAATATTCCATGGACTCGACATGCCTCTCAGTATATAGCTTGGGGTGTCTACTTTCCAAAATGGGGTCATTTGGGGGGGTTTTGAACTGTTCTGGCATTTTATACACAACATTAGGAAGCTTACATCCACTCTTCTAACCACTTGCAGACAAAGCCCTTTTTGACACTTTTTGTTTACATGAAAACATATTTTTTTTTTGCAAGAAAATTATGTTGAACCCCCAAACATTATATATATTTTTAAAGCAAAGGCCCTACAGATTAAAATGGTGGGTGTTGCATTTTTTTTTTCTACACAGTATTTGCGCTGCGATTTTTCAAACGCATTTTTTGGGGAAAAAATACACTTTTTTTAATTTTAATGCACTAAAACACACTATATTGCCCAAATGTTTGATGAAATAATAAAGATGATCTTAGGCCGAGTACATAGATACCAAACACGACATGCTTTAAAATTTCGCACAAACGCGCATTGGCGACAAACTACATACATTTTTAAAAGCCTTTAAAAGCCTTTACAGATTACCCCGTTAGATTTACAGAGGAGGTCTACTGCTAAAATGACTGCCCTCGATCTGACCTTCGCGGTGATACCTCACATGCATGGTGCAATTGCTGTTTACATATGACGCCAGACCGACGCTTGCGTTCGCCATTGGGCAAGAGCAGGGCAGGACAGGGGTGCTTTTTTTTTTTTTTTTTTTTTTTTTTTTATTATTAATTTTGCTTTTTTATTTTATTTTTAAATTGTTCCTTACATATATTTTTTTTTTTATAATTTTTATTGTTATCTCAGGGAATGTAAATATCCCCTATGATAGCAATAGGTAGTGACAGGTACTCTTTTTTTGAAAAAACTGGGGTCTTCTAGACCCTAGATCTTTCCTCTGCCCTCAAAGCATCTGACCACACCAAGATCGGTGTGATAAAATGCTTTCCCAATTTCCCAATGGCGCTTTTTATATCCGGGGGGGGGGACATTCCCTCCCACTGCTTGTAAAAGCAGTCCAGAGGCTAATTAGCCGCTGTGATTGCTTTTACATGAAAGCCGGCCGCTGGCTGAAAAGAATGATACCAAGATGATGCCTAAACCCGCAGGCATCAATCTGGTATAACCATTCAAAGTCCAGCAACATACCAGTACGTTGCTGGTCCTTGTTGGACATGTATTGTAATCTTTTTTTTTCATGCAGCCTGTTGGCTGAACGAAAAAAAGAGATTGATCGGTGGGTATGCCCACCATTAGAATACCGCCCTTCATCCACCCACTTCTAATGATGGGCATACATGCACCATTTATATATGCCGAAGCATGGGGGCATCCTCCCGCAAAAAAGTTATGCCGCACACACATGGTCAAACGTTTCCACGGGCAAGCCTCCGTCGGAATCTCGACCGTATGTATGCGGCATTAGGAGCAAAATTGCTCCTCCGCCCTGCTGCCCCTGCTGCCCCCATGCTTCGGCATATATGCTTTTTTTTTTTTAACTGTGGTGGTGAAATCACCTCCTACAGCACTGGAGTCGCAGGGATCAGGCCTGTCTCTGCGAACGCTGCAGTTATGTGTGTTGTGTTTTGTAAGTGACAGTGATCGATCGATACTGCACTTGGGTGGCCTGGGCTGGACGGAGGGGCAAAACGCAGGTGCTAGCAGGTATCTGGGCTGATCCCGCTAACACTGCGTTTTTGGGAACCCTAAACCGCTGGTATAGATCTGATCAGATCAGATATTGATCTGTTCAGATACTATACCACTAAGGGGGGTGTATGCTTTACGCGTGGGTGTTAGCGTTACTGGCACTAACCTGACGCTGCCTGGGGTGTGACGCAGACCCTCTCTGACGCTAAAACCTAATTGATATCACCCACCGGGCGATCAGGGGGTTAAACCTTTATTGGGTTATATACGGCGGGTGCCCTGACACTATAAAAAGCAAACTAACTAACCAGCGTCACCCGTAACACTTATATGGTGATCACTGGTGAAAGGGTTAACTAGGGGCAATTAGGGGGTTAAAACCTTTATTAGATCATATTTGGGGGTACCTGACGCTATAAAAACCTGCGGCGAACCTAAAAAAAATGACTGGCTACCGATTGGCATCACCGACACGAAGACAGCGATCAGAAAAACGATCGCTTAGTGACAGTGGTGATAGGGGGTGAAAGGGTTACCTGGGGGGCGATCAAGGGGGTTAAACCTTTATTAGATAATATATTGGGGTACCCGACGCTATAAAAACCTGCGGCGAACCTAAAAAAAATTACTGGCTACCGATCGCCATCACTGATGCTAAGACAGCCATCAGAAAAATGATCGCATAGCGACAGCGGTGATAGGGGGTGAAAGGGTTACCTGGGGGGCGATCAAGGGGGTTTAACCTTTATTAGATAATATATTGGGGTACCTGACGCTATAAAAACCTGCGGCGAACCTAAAAAAAATTACTGGCTACCGATCGCCATCACTGATGCTAAGACAGCATCAGAAAAACGATCGATTAGCGACAGCGGTGATAGGGGGTGAAAGGGTTACCTGGGGGGCGATCAAGGGAGTTAAACCTTTATTAGATAATATATTGGGGTACCCGACGCTATAAAAACCTGCGGCGAACCTAAAAAAAATTACTGGCTACCGATCGCCATCACTGATGCTAAGACAGCATCAGAAAAACGATCGATTAGCGACAGCGGTGATAGGGGGTGAAAGGGTTACCTGGGGGGCGATCAGGGGGTTAAACCTTTATTAGGGGGGGTTAGGGGGCTACACTGGACCTAAAACTAAACTTTAGTGACACTTTCACAGTCACAAATGTCACTGATTGCAGTGATCACTAAATAAATGGTCACTGCAATCAGTGACACTGTGACTGGGGGCTGGGGGGTGATCTGGGGGGTGATCTGGGGGGGTCTGGGGGTCCTGGGGGGGGCGATTAGTGTTCCTATGTGTCCTGGTGTCAGTGTAGTGTTGTGCTCACTGACCTGATGTCTTCTCTTGTACGGCGCTCGGTATATGTGAGCGCCGCACAGGAGATGACATCACTTCCTCCTGCCTCCTCTGTCTGAAACAGACAGAGGAGGCATTTCCATTCGCCGGGAGCGATCGCGAGGGGGGGGCCGGAATCGAAAGGCCGCCCCCTCATCTGGGATCGCTCCCGGTGAAGTAACGACCGCTCACGGCACAGAAGGGGGGTCCGGATGGACCCCCCAACTGTACAAAGGCAGTCACGTAGATCTACGTGATTCTGCCTGTCCGTGCCATTCTGCCGACGTAAATCGGCGGTGGGCGGTCGTTAAGTGGTTAATTAGGAGTGACTAGGCAGAAAAACTTGTAAAAAGTGTTGCATCACAACTTCTACAGTACCGCCCAGGGGGCGGACCCTCTGGGTATACCCTCTCAGTCTGCACATCGCAGATCAGTTCGTCAAAAAGCAGTACAAACTTAAAAGGAGGGGTGGGTGCTGTGTCGGTCCATGGACTCAGAGAAAAGGATTTTACGGTGAGTAAAAAATCCTATTTACTCTTTCGTCCATGGACCGACACAGCTTCTCTATTGACAAAGTGGGACGTTCCAAAGCAGTGTCAGAGAAAAAACGAGGGGTGGTAACAGCATAAAAACAAACTTCACCCCAAAACACAAAACAGCACTCCTCCAACGGAGGATTTGCAACTCTAAACAGCCGCCTGCAAAACCTTGCGGCCGAAAGAGGCATCCGAAGATGCACCTACATCAATTTTGTAGAATTTTGTGAAAGTGTGTGCGGACGACCAAGTCGCCGCTTTACATAGTTGGGAAACAGACGCTTGATGTCGGAAAGCCCAAGAGGCACCTATTGCCCTGGTCGAATGCGCCGTGACAGGAAAGGGGGGCGCCTGACCCTTTAAGGCGTAAGCCTGGATTACTATCTGTCGGATCCACCTAGAGATGGTGGCCGATGAGACTGCTTGGCCCTTCTTGGGACCAGCCACCGAAACAAACAGTGAGTCTGACTTCCGGAACAGGGAAGTAGCAGATATGTATACTCTCAAAGCTCGGACAACGTCCAAGGAATGCAACGCCAACTCCTTAGGATTCGACGGCTGAGGACACAAGGATGGAAGTACAATGTCTTCGTTGAGATGAAAAGCCGAAGCGACTTTCGGAAGAAAGGAAGGCTGCAGCCGCAGCACCACCTTATCCTTGTGGAAAATCAAATAGGGAGCCTTGCAGGACAGGGCTGCCAGCTCAGAGTGACTCGTCTAACTGACGTAACAGCCACCAAAAAGACCACCTTCTGAGAAAGTGTCAACAGGGGAATATCTCTAATATTCTCAAACGGTGCCGTCTGAAGCACCGAGAGGACCAGGTTCAAGTCCCACAGAGGTAACGGGGGGCGGACCGGAGGGGCCACATGTCGAACCCCCTGCACAAATGTACTCACGAGAGAGTGAGTCGCCAGGGGTCGCTGAAAAAAAGACAGCCAGGGCAGATATCTGTCCCTTAATCGTACTTAGGGCAAGCCTTTGGTCTACCCCATGCTGTAAAAACAGCAGGATTCTGGAAACCAAATAGGTACGCGGATGCCATTTCATTTCCTCACACATGGAGATGTAGGCCCTCCAAGTGCGGTGATAGACCTTCCTAGAGGACGGTTTCCGAGCACTTCTCATAGTAGAGATTACTGAGTCTGACAGGCCCCGATCTCTCAGTACCTGGTTCTCAACAGCCATGCCGTTAAAGCCAATGACTGTAAAGCAGGATGGAATATGGGACCTTGCGATAGCAGGTCCTTCCGTAGTGGTAGGCGCCAGGGGACGTCTGCTACCAGACGTACTAGATCGGCGTACCAAGGACGCTGAGGCCAATCTGGAGCGATTAGGATCATTGGAATTCCCTCTGCCTCCACTCTGCGGAGCAGAAGAGGAAGAAGCCTTAAGGGAGGGAAGGCATAGATTAGCCGATACTGACCCCACGATGCTACCAACGCGTCCGTTGCGTCTGCCCATGGGTCTCTTGACCGGGCCACAAACCTCAATACCTTCCGATTGAGTCGGGAAGCCAGAAGATCTGCGTCTGGTGTGCCCCATCTTTGGCAGAGGAGTTGGAACACCTCCGGGTGTAAGGACCATTCTCCCTGGTCCAGCATCTGGCGGCTCAGGTAGTCCACCTGCCAGTTTTCTACACCCGGAATGTACACAGCCGACAGTGCCGGTACGCTCCTCTCTGCCCACTTCAGGATGCGAGCGATCTCCGATGCTGCAGCTGAGCTTCTTGTTCCTCCTTGATGATTGACATATGCCACTGCTGTGGCGTTGTCTGACTGGATCCTGACTGGACGCCCTTGCAGTCTCTGAGACCATTTGAAGAGGCACAGCTTGATCGCCCGGATCTCCAGGACATTGATCGGCAGGAGGGCTTCCTCTGGGGTCCAGCGACCTTGCGCCGACTGGACACCCCAGACTCCCCCCCAACCTGTAAGGCTGGCGTCCGTCGTGATCACTATCCAGTAAACCGGAAGAAATTACTTCCCGGCCATTAGAGCCGGTGCCGTCAGCCACCATACCAGGGATCTCCTGACTAGGTGGCTCACTCGGATTTGATAATCCAGAGATGAAGGGCATCTGTTCCATCTGGACAGAACTTCCTTCTGTAACACTCGAGTGTGGTATTGAGCATATGGGACAGCCTCGAAGGAGGCTACCATGAGGCCCAACACTCGCATGCAAAAACGGAGTGACGACCAATTCCTGGAAGTCAGCTGCCGTACTGCAGCCCGGAGGGTCTGCAACTTCTCCACAGGGAGGAATACCTTTGCCTCTGAGGAATCCAGAATCAACCCCAGGTACACTAGGCGTTGAGTGGGCACCAATACTGACTTTTGCGTGTTTAGTATCCAACCACAGTCTCGAAGAGTCTGACAGGTAATGGACACGCTTACCTCTAATTCTGAGCTTGAAGGGGCCTTCAGCAGAAGGTCGTCCAAGTAACCTGTGATAGCGATACCCTGCTGTCTTAGAAGTGCCAGAATCGGAGCGAGCACCTTGGTGTATGTCCTGGGTGCTGAGGCAAGGCCAAACAGGAGGGCCACAAACTGGTAGTGGTTCTTCCCGATAGCAAATCGCAGAAACCTCTGGTGTCTGGAGTATATGGGGACATGCAGGTATGCGTCCTTGATGTCCAAGGAGGCCAGAAAGTCCCCCGGATGGAGAGCCGTGACTACGGATCGAACCGACTCCATCCGAAATCTTTGTACCTTCACAAAGCAATTGAGGGCTCTGAGATCCAAGATTGGATGAACCCCCTCCTTCTTTGGCACAATGAACAGATTTGAGTAAAAACCCTGACCCCGTTCCGGAACTGGAATAACTACCCCGCGTTCCAGTAGACCCTGGACCGCCCCATACAGGGCCTCCCGATGGGTCGGTAGTAGCTGGAGATTGGAGGTGATGAATCTGTCTGGTGGACAAGAGAGAAATTCTATCTTGTAGCCTGAGGAGATTACTTCGCAAACCCACCTGTCGGAGACTAGAGCAGTCCACTGAGTCGCGAATTTGCGAAGACGTCCCCCCACCCGAGAGCTGGGTGGGGGCGGACCTTCATGTGGACGCAGATTTGTCCGCAGGCTTGTTGGGTCTGCGGGACCAAGGACGCTTTTGTCCTTGGGCAGGCGCTTTATCGGCCTGGGGTCTTTTCCCTGTCGCCTTAAGGGGGCGAAAAAAACGCTTACGTGCAGTAAAGGAGGGCCCTTGCCCTTGGCGTGGTCCCCTACCCTTGCTAGTTTGGGGAAGCAAAGTGCTTTTACCTCCTGTGGCATCCTTGATGATGTCATCTAGAGAAGCCCCAAAAAGTCTGTCGCCCCTAAAAGGCAGATCCAATAGGGCTTTCTTGGAAGTCTGGTCCGCAGACCAGCCCTTTAGCCAGATCAGGCGGCGTATTGCTACTGCATAAACCGAAGCTCTTGACAGCAGGGGAATAGTATCCATGTCTGACTCGCAGACAAACTTAAGGCCCTGGACCAACTGGTCGGCCAAAGTTATCTCATTAGGAGGAGCATCTCGCTCCTTTAACCCCTGGAGTAGCAATTTTGCCCTGTCAGTAAGTGTCTGAGACACTAGGGCCCCCGCCAATGCCGGGCGTACTGCCGAGCCTACCACTGAGTATAGGTAGCGAGCGAGTGCTTCAGCCTTCTTATCCACAGGGTCCTTGAAAACAGGAGCCCCTTCTACTGGAATAGTGGTGGCTCTATTAAGTCTGGACACCGAAGGGTCCACTATAGGGGGAGAGGTCCATATCTTCAGAAAACTCTCCTCAAAAGGGGTACCGTACTGCAAACCTCTTTGGGGCTGTAAAGACCCTCAGTGGGTTCTCCCATTCCTTGTATAAGAGTTTGTCAAAATAAGACACACAAGGGAACACCTTAGCAGTGCGGGCAGGTTTACGAAACCCAAAGGGGACTGGAGTATCTGCTACTTCTTCAGTCCTTTCCAACTTTAGCGTATCCCGCACTGCAGTAATAAGGTCAGATACCAAAGCCGTCTCACGTACTGACCTTGACTTGGAGTCCTCCTCACTGTCCGATCAGTCACGGTCTGCAGTCTCTGATGCATCAGAATCTGGGCCATGAGCCGTAGCTGGACCTGGTTCTGCATCAGAAATATCCCCAGAAGATTGCAGGGGACGGGGGCGTTTATTACCCCCTGTATTCCCGTGTGCTGCTTCCACCCTGGCAGCAAACGCCTCTAGGATTGCCGACATAGCGTCCATAGACACCTCAGGGACACCAGCTGCTAAATCTGGTGTTTCAGGGGAGAAGACATCTGGCTCAGATGCCATGCTGACCACACGCTGACACTCACAGGGCTCCAGGCAAGATATCAATAGGCCACCCTCCTGCGCTGCAGAGATGCTGGGTTACCCAGAGGACTCACCACCCTGGATAGGCACTGCTATGCTGCGCCTGTGATGCTGTCCCCTTGCTGCTGTGTCAGTCTGCTTCTTTTATCAGCACTTCCTGTGTGAATTTTCGCGCCAGTGTAATGCACCCTAGAGGCCGGAGGCTCTCGCAAAATGGTTGCCAAAAACGTCTGTATGGAAGATAATGTGGGCTCTAAGAAAATGGCCGCCGACAGAAGATAGAGGTCAGGCAGCCATAGCCCACAAAAAGATGGCCGCCGAACGGCAATATCTGCATACAGGGTGGACCAACATGGCCGCCGATCACCTGATAGGGGCCAGTGGGTGTGGCCGAACCACAGGAAGATAGCCGCCAGGCAGTTACAAGAGGCCAAACTTGGCATGGCCCACCTCAAAATGGCCGCCGACAGCATGGAGACACAGAAACACAGGTAAGCAAAAATGACATTTCTTTTAAATGTTAGTTACAGCCAGCCCCGCTCCAGTGGGACCCCCAGCACCCAGCAACCTTTAGCTAGAAGCCCAGGGAGGAGGGAAAGGCAGGGAGAGAGGGAAGAAAGGGGCCACAACCACTTACTTGATCTCTCCAGGAATGTCCAGCTAAATCACCCAGCCGAGGCAGGGGAGTTTTACTTACCTATCCTGCATGTATTCTGCTGGAAGACATTCCAAACAGATCATCGTCCGCGCACGGAAGGTGACTGTTGGCCAGGCATGCTGTGATTGGACCCAGAAGGGACGATCATATGTATGCCCTGGAGCATGACGCTCACCGGACAGGCTGCTGCGACTCGCCCGTAAGGTCAGCCGAAGCTGAGCGGTCCGATGCAAGCCTTGGAGCGTAAGCTCACCGGCCAGGCTGCTGCGACTCGGCCGTAAGGTCAGCCGAAGCTGAGCGGTCCGATGCAGGCCCTGGAGCATAAGCTCACCGGCCACCCGTGGAGCGACGGGCATGTCGTGGAAAACCCAGCGCGTAGCTAGGGTCGGCACACGCTCGATGGCCGAAACTGGGGAGACTACAAGGATCGAGGATCCAGCCTGTCACCCAGTTGATCGAAGAAAACAACAAATGTAGCAAAAATTTATATATATATATATATATATATATTTTTTTTTTTTTATATATATTATATATATATATATATCGAAGGGAGCCATGTCCTACTCCTTGCTAGACAGAAAAAAACTGATCTGCGATGTGCAGACTGAGAGGGTATACCCAGAGGGTCCGCCCCCTGGGCGGTACTGTAGAAGGTGTGATGCAACACTTTTTACAAGTTTTTCTGCCTAGTCACTCCTAATTAACGGATAATACCCACTTTGTCAATAGAGAAGCGGTGTCGGTCCATGGACGAAAGAGTAATTGTCTTTTTTCCGCAACTTGTGTCAACATATAAAATATTCCATGGACTCGACATGCCTCTCAGTATATAGCTTGGGGTGTCTACTTTCCAAAATGGGGTCATTTGGGGGGGTTTTGAACTGTTCTGGCATTTTATACACAACATTAGGAAGCTTACATCCACTCTTCTAACCACTTGAAGACAAAGCCCCTTTTGACACTTTTTGTTTACATGAAAACATTTTTTTTTTGCAAGAAAATTATGTTGAACCCCCAAACATTATATATATTTTTAAAGCAAAGGCCCTACAGATTAAAATGGTGGGTGTTGCATTTTTTTTTTCTACACAGTATTTGCGCAGCGATTTTTCAAACGCATTTTTTGGGGAAAAAATACACTTTTTTAAATTTTAATGCACTAAAACACACTATATTGCCCAAATGTTTGATGAAATAAAAAAGATGATCTTAGGCCGAGTACATAGATACCAAACACGACATGCTTTAAAATTTCGCACAAACGCGCATTGGCGACAAACTACATACATTTTTAAAAGCCTTTAAAAGCCTTTACAGGTTACCACGTTAAATTTACAGAGGAGGGCTACTGCTAAAATTACTGCCCTCGATCTGACCTTCGCAGTGATACCTCACATGCATGGTGCAACTGCTGTTTACATATGACGCCAGGCCGACGCTTGCGTTCGCCATTGGGCAAGAGCAGGGCAGGACCGGGGTGCTTTTTTTTTTTTTTTTTTTTTTTTTATTATTAATTTTGCTTTTTTATTTTATTTTTTAATTGTTCCTTCCATATTTTTTTTTTATCACTTTTATTGTTATATCATAGGGGATATTTACATTCCCTGAGAACAATAGGTAGTGGCAGGTACTCTTTTTTGAAAAAACTGGGGTCTTCTAGACCCTAGATCAGGGATATGCAATTAGCGGACCTCCAGCTGTTGCCAAACTACAAGTCCCATGAGGCATAGCGAGACTCTTACAGCAGCAAGCATGACACCCAGAGGCAGAGGCATGATGGGACTTGTAGTTTTGCAACAGCTGGAGGTCCGCTAATTGCATATCCATGCCCTAGATCTTTCCTCTGCCCTCAAAGCATCTAACCACACCAAGATCGGTGTGATAAAATGCTTTCCCAATTTCCCAATGGCGCTTTTTATATCCGGGGGGGGGGGGGGGGGACATTCCCTCCCACTGCTTGTAAAAGCAGTCCAGAGGCTAATTAGCCACTAGGATTGCTTTTACATGAAAGCCGGCCGCTGGCTGAAAAGAATGATACCAAGATGATACCTAAACCCGCAGGCATCATTCTGGTATAAACATTCAAAGTCCAGCAACATACCAGTACGTTGCTGGTCCTTGTTGGACATGTATTGTAATCTTTTTTTTCATGCAGCCAGTTGGCTGAACGAAAAAAGAGATTGATCGGTGGGTATGCCCACCATTAGAATACCGCCCTTCATCCACCCACTTCTAATGATGGGCATACATGTACCATTTATATATGCCGAAGCATGGGGGCATCCTCCCGCAAAAAAGTTATGCCGCACACACATGGTCGGACTTTTCCACGGGCAAGCCTCCGTCGGAATTTCGACCGTATGTACGCGGTATTAGGAGCAAAATCGCTCCTCCGCCCCAATGCTTCGGCATATATGCTTTTTTTTTTTAACTGTGGTGGTGAAATCACCTCCTACAGCACTGGAGTCGCAGGGATCAGGCCTGTCTCTGCGAACGCTGCAGTTATGTGTGTTGTGTTTTTGTAAGTGACAGTGATCGATTGATACTGCACTTGGGTGGCCTGGGCTGGACGGAGGGGCAAAACGCAGGTGCTAGCAGGTATCTGGGCTGATCCCGCTAACACTGCATTTTTGGGAACCCTAAACTGCTGGGGACGCTAGTATAGATCTGATCAGATCAGATAATGATCTGATCAGATACTATACCACTAAGGGGGGTGTATGCTTCACGCGTGGGTGTTAGCGTTACTGGCACTAACCTGACGCTGCCTGGGGTGTGACGCAGACCCTCTCTGACGCTACAACCTAATTGATATCACCCGCAGGGCGATCAGGGGGTTAAACCTTTATTGGGTTATATATACGGCGGGTGCCCTGACACTATAAAAAGCAAACTAACTAACCAGCGTCACCCGTAACACTTATATGGTGATCACTGGTGAAAGGGTTAACTAGGGGCAATTAGGGGGTTAAAACCTTTATTAGGTAATACAGGTCCTTCTCAAAAAATTAGCATATTGTGATAAAGTTCATTATTTTCTGTAATGTACTGATAAACATTAGACTTTCATATATTTTAGATTCATTACACACAACTGAAGTAGTTCAAGCCTTTTCTTGTTTTAATATTGATGATTTTGGCATACAGCTCATGAAAACCCAAAAATCCTATCTCAAAAAATTAGCATATCATGAAAAGGTTCTCTAAACGAGCTATTAACCTAATCATCTGAATCAACTAATTAACGCTAAACACCTGCAAAAGATTCCTGAGGCTTTTAAAAACTCCCAGCCTGGTTCATTACTCAAAACCGCAATCATGGGTAAGACTGCCGACCTGACTGCTGTCCAGAAGGCCATCATTGACACCCTCAAGCAAGAGGGTAAGACACAGAAAGAAATTTCTGAACGAATAGGCTGTTCCCAGAGTGCTGTATCAAGGCACCTCAGTGGGAAGTCTGTGGGAAGGAAAAAGTGTGGCAGAAAACGCTGCACAACGAGAAGAGGTGACCGGACCCTGAAGAAGATTGTGGAGAAGGACCGATTCCAGACCTTGGAGGACCTGCGGAAGCAGTGGACTGAGTCTGGAGTAGAAACATCCAGAGCCACCGTGAACAGGCGTGTGCAGGAAATGGGCTACAGGTGCCGCATTCCCCAGGTCAAGCCACTTTTGAACCAGAAACAGCGGCAGAAGCGCCTGACCTGGGCTACAGAGAAGCAGCACTGGACTGTTGCTCAGTGGTCCAAAGTACATTCGGAAATCAAGGTGCCAGAGTCTGGAGGAAGACTGGGGAGAGGGAAATGCCAAAATGCCTGAAGTCCAGTGTCAAGTACCCACAGTCAGTGATGGTCTGGGGTGCCATGTCAGCTGCTGGTGTTGGTCCACTGTGTTTTATTAAGGGCAGGGTCAATGCAGCTAGCTATCAGGAGATTTTGGAGCACTTCATGCTTCCATCTGCTGAAAAGCTTTATGGAGATGAAGATTTCATTTTTCAGCACGACCTGGCACCTGCTCACAGTGCCAAAACCACTGGTAAATGGTTTACTGACCATGGTATTACTGTGCTCAATTGGCCTGCCAACTCTCCTGACCTGAACCCCATAGAGAATCTGTGGGATATTGGGAAGAGAAAGTTGAGAGACGCAAGACCCAACACTCTGGATGAGCTTAAGGCCGCTATCGAAGCATCCTGGGCCTCCATAACACCTCAGCAGTGCCACAGGCTGGTTGCCTCCATGCCACGCCGCATTGAAGCAGTCATTTCTGCAAAAGGATTCCCGACCAAGTATTGAGTGCATAACTGAACATAATTATTTGAAGGTTGACTTTTTTTGTATTAAAAACACTTTTCTTTTATTGGTCGGATGAAATATGCTAATTTTTTGAGATAGGATTTTTGGGTTTTCATGAGCTGTATGCCAAAATCATCAATATTAAAACAAGAAAAGGCTTGAACTACTTCAGTTGTGTGTAATGAATCTAAAATATATGAAAGTCTAATGTTTATCAGTACATTACAGAAAATAATGAACTTTATCACAATATGCTAATTTTTTGAGAAGGACCTGTATATGGGGGTATTTGACGCTATAAAAACCTGCGGCGAACCTAAAAAAAATTACTGGCTACCGATCGGCATCACCGACGCTAAGATGGCGATCAGAAAAATTATCGCTTAGCGACGGCGGTGCTAGGGGGTGAAAGGGTTATCTGGGGGGCGATCAGGGGGTTAAACCTTTATTGGGGGGGGGGGGTTAGGGGGCTACACTGGACCTAAGACTAAACTTTTGTGACTGTAAAAGTGTCACCAATGTCACCGATTGCAGTGATCAGTAAATAAATGGTCACTGCAATCAGTGACACTGTGACTGGGGGGTGATCTGGGGGGGCGATTTATGTGCCTATGTGTCCTGGTGTCAGTGTAGTGTTTTGTGCACTAACCTGGCATCTTCTCCTGTACGGCGCTCGGTATATGTGAGCGCCGCAGGAGAGATGACATCACTTCCTCTGCCTGTGTAAACATTACAGGCAGGGAGGGGCGTGGCCTGACGCAGCATGTGAGCAGACGTTCCTCTCTGCAGCTCCAAGATCCCTCTGCACAATCCTTTGCAATCCTGTTAACCTGCCAAACCAATCGGCCCAAAACTTTCTCCAGACACCCAAGAGGGACCCTGCTACTCATCTACGGAAGAATTTTGGTGGATGGGAGGAAGAAAAGGGAGTAAACAGCCCCCGGTCAGGATGAATATTACCACTCGGTCCTCCCAAGATGGCCGCCGCTCCACCATGCTACATGTGCCTCTCTCATCTACACCGGAACTCTTCGGTGACGATCTGGACCCCTCACTACCACCATCCCCTGGGGCTTCAGCCCCTTCAATACCCCTGGCCCACCCCGCTCCGAGTGATGACGGCATCGAGGAGGGGCCGGAACCGGAGCCCACCTTGCTGGATGTTCTCAAAATCCTGAAGGTAAATCATTCTGATATTATGGGGAAGGTGGAGGAACTAAAGCTGGACATTACTATAATGCGCCAGGACATGCATAAGGTCAGGGACCGGGTCGCTGAGACAGAACGCCGCATTAGTGACCTGGAAGACACTGTAGGCCCGGCCCTGCCTGTGCTGAAAACCCATGGCAACAGAATTCAATCGTTGCCAGATAAGATCGACGATTTGGAAAATCGTTTACGTAGGAATAACCTGCGCCTGGTGGGCCTCCCAGAACGGGTCGAGGGTGCAGACCCGGTATCCTTCCTTGAATGCTGGTTTACCCAGGAATTTGGCAAAGACTGCCTGTCCCCATGTTTTGTGATCGAACGGGCCCACAGGGTCCCTGGGAGACCGCTCCCTGCTGGAAACCCCCCTCGCACGATGGTTATCCATCTCCTAAATTATAGGGACAGGGACGCTATCCTGAGGGCTGCCCGCATAAAGGGAAGCCTGAAAATCAACAACGCATCGGTCTCCCTCTACCCAGATTACTCCCCAGCAGTTCGTGCTGCGAGAGCCAAGTATCAACATGTTAAACAGAAGTTGAGAGAACAGACCATACAATACTCCATGCAATTTCCCGCGACGCTGAGAGTCGTCCACCAGGACCAAGTGCACTTTTTTCAGAACCCTGCTACTGCGCTTTCCTGGTATGAATCCCTGTCCAAACCCGGCCGCGCATCTGACCGACCACCTGCAACCTGATCGGGGTATCCCCCCCGCACTGGCTACAAAGCCACTTCATTTTCTTTTTCTCGCCCCAATCGGGGGCTCTTTGTGCCTATGGCAGGTACCTTATTCTACAGCTCGACAAGAGGCTATGGATCTTTAAGGGGAAGATTGGGATGCTGCAGTTGTTTTCCTTTTTTTTTTTTTTTTGTTCTCTGATCATTGACTGATCGAAATAGTTTGCTGACTTGCCTGTATTGGCCATGTTCCTAGTGTCTACTAGCAGTTTTGGGACAAAGCCGGCCCCTTGTTCTTGGGGTACGGCAGGGGTAGTAACGAAATCAATGTGGATTTCAACTGGTAATGTATGTGTAATGGTTTGTGTGTTTGCATGGATGGTGGTTGTGTGGATGTGTTCATGGGTACTCCTTTTCTCCTGCTCCCCCCCAGTGTTGGATTGCAGCCGTGCCGGTGACAAGTGTCTGATTTGTATTACCATATATGGGCCCCTTTTTAACCCCCCGCCATGTCTATAATCACATGCATCTCCTGGAATGTCCGGGGGTTAAATTCTAAATTTAAAAGAGCATCCTTATTTGAATTTCTCAAGCCACATAGGCCACAGATACTATGCCTACAGGAGACACATCTCCTAGGCTCCAAAATACTTGCTTTGAAAAAACACTGGGTGTCACAGGGGTATCATTCCACGTACTCAAATTATGCTAGGGGAGTCTCTGTCCTCATAAGGAAGGGACTCCCTTTCTCCTGTGACCAGGTAGTTATTGACCCAATGGGTCGGTACGTTTTTTTACTGTGTAAAATCCACGCCACCCCATTGCTCTTGGTGGTGGTGTATGCCCCCCCCCCCCCCTGTCACGGCTGCAATCTTCACTGACTTAAGTTTACAGTTTTCTAAATTGCCGGGTCTGCCTACCCTTGTGCTGGGGGATTTCAATTCTGTCCTGGACCCAGGTCTGGACAGGTTGAGGCCCCTCCAATATGAATCCAAGCTATTTAGCCACTGGTGTGCCTCCTTTGGTTACGTCGACCTTTGGCGGCGTGGCCATCCACTGATAAAAGAATACTCCTGTCAATCCAGAACATATGGTACTCTTTCCAGGCTGGATTATGCCCTGGGAACCTCTGATATGGTCCCTTATGTTAATTCGGTCGCATACATCTCGCAGACAATCTCAGACCATTCGGCCCTTAAGATAGAGTTGGTGATGGGTCACCGACCCTCTTTTCGGCAGTGGAGGCTCAGCCCTTGCTGGATCTCCACCCCCGAAATACAGGACCCGGTGGGACAGGACATGTCCCACTTTTGGGCGGATAATGAAGGATCTGCCTCCCCTGGCCCCACATGGGACGCCTTTAAGGCGACTGTGCGGGGTTCATACATCTCTAACACTACCAGACATAAAAAAAACCTCCAGGCCACTCTTTTAGCCCTAGAGTCCTCCTTGGAGATTGCGAGGGCCCAGTATTCTGCGTCCCCCACCCCGGACTCCCACGGGGTCCTGGTGGGGGCGCATAGGGCCCTGGACCTCCACAGGGTGGATGTAACGCAGAAACAGAGATATCTGACGGCCAGGCTGCTTGAACACAGTGGGAAAAATGGCAAGATGTTGGCATATCTCTCCCGCATGGACTGTGTTGATAGGACTATTCCGCAAATCCAGGTGCCGGATGGCTCCATCGCTTCAGACCCTAGGACCATTAATCTAACTTTTAAATCCTTCTATGAGGACCTATATTCGTCCCAGCCCTCTCCACCTGAATGGGAAACTATGGGTTTCTTCGAGTCTCTCCGGTTCCCTGTACTGGAGGACTCACACAGATCCATCTTAAATGAACCTTTGACGGTAGAAGAAATTACCACTGCCATATACTCACTCCCCCCGAACAAAACTCCTGGATTGGACGGTTTGCCCGCTGAATGGTACAAACACTATGCTGGGGACTTGGCACAGAGGTTGCACTCTCAGTTTGGGCAGGCAATGGAGGAGGGCGTTCTCCCCTCCTCCATGTGTGAGGCCCTGATTGTGGTGATCGCCAAGCCTGATAAAGATCCAACGCTATGCGGCTCATACCGTTCAATCTCCTTACTCAATAGCGATGTTAAGATACTGGCCAAGGTACTGGCAGTGAGACTACAAAAGATTATCCTACACCTTATCCATAGGGACCAAACTGGATTCATGCCTGGAAAGAGTACATATGACAACATTAGACGATTGTTTATACATATCCATAGAGCTGACACTGAGCATAAAAGTGGCCTGGTGTTGTCACTGGATGTAATGAAGGCCTTTGATACTGTGAAATGGACCTTTTTGTGGGAAGTCATGCACCGAATGGGTTTTAGTCACCAATTTATAAAATGGGTTTGCCTGCTATATATCAATCCCAGGGCAAGAATATGTACTAACAAGGATGTATCGGATGTCTTTTCTTTACACAGGGGAACACGGCAGGGCTGCCCGCTCTCGCCACTCCTGTTCGCACTTGCCATAGAGCCTTTGGCTCTGGCGGTGCGACAGACGGCGTCGGTGGGCGGCATATGTTATGGTAATCTTACAGAGAAGATCTCATTATATGCTGATGACGCATTAATATACCTTGATGGCACAGAACAGTCCTTTAAATCTTTAATGGAAGTGGTGGAGGAGTTCGGGAGGGTCTCGGGACTAAAGGTGGGCTGGGACAAGTCTGTTGCTTTTCCCATAGGCCCCAAACAGGACTATACTTACTTATCTCACTCTAACCTGTCAGTCAGATCCACATTTAAATATTTGGGCATTCACATTAATGCAGACCTGGCCCTCTTTGAATCTCTTAACATTGCCCCAGTTGTTACACACATGGAGACCAGGTTGCAAACTTGGGCCTCATTACCTTTGAATTTGATAGGGCGGGTGAACATATTTAAAATGATATACCTACCTAAATTTTTATATGCCTTTAAGGCATCCCCTATTTTTCTCTACAAAAAGCTGTTCAAAAGAATAGACTCGTTATTATCCTCCTTCCTATGGCAGGGGACCAATCCCAGAATAGCGAAGGCTTCCCTCCAGGCCTCTAAGGGTGATGGGGGACTGGCCTGCCCCAACTTGCGACACTATTTTATAGCAGCCCAATTAACCTATGTCTATGAATGGTTCCAGGGGGCCTCCGCATCCTGCTCTACCTATCTACTGCAGGCACTTGCTGGCCTAGAGACCCCATTGGTAGATATTATGCATAGATCTTTACCAAAACGATGCTCCCGCGGCTCCCCGATAGAAGTGAGTTGGTTGGCCTGGCATGAAGGGAATAAGACGATTTCAGAATTGGGGGGGGGGTCTCACCGAAAACCCCCTTATGGCATAACCCCAATCTTCTGGAGCTCATGGGTCACCCCGATGCATTGTGGTGGACACGGCTGGGCATTACCCATGCTGCCCACATTTTTCTCAATGGTGAATTTATCTCTTTTGAAGTCCTAAAAGCTACAAGTGGATTATCAAATAAATTCTATTTTAAATATCTTCTCATACGACACGCTGTCCGTGCGCAGTTTCATGGCCTGACTCTTGAGCTCGCTGAATCCCCGCTTGAGGCATTGATGTCGTGTTCTGGCATTACGAAATTAGCCACGACCATTTACTCCCGACTGCAGACGGGTGGGAGTTCTCCCTTCCGTGCTGCACAGCGGAAGTGGATGGTCGACATCCCTGGGCTTTCAGAGGAGGGGTGGGAGGAGGCCTCTGGGGCCTGTTTCTTGGATATTGTTGGGTCTAACGACCAATATATACAGTTCAAAATTATTCATCAACTGCATTACACGACGGCCCGTCTGGCTCGCATGGGTTATGTTTCAGGGGCCCTCTGCCCTAGATGTAAGTGCACCAATGCTGGTTATGTACACATGTTTTGGTCCTGCCCGGCCCTCTTGGGGTTCTGGGTGGACCTATTCTCTTTTTTTGAAAACAATCTATGCCTAGTGACCCCCCACACTGTTGAAGTGGGGCTCCTGGGCATCCTTAATGACCACATACCCAGAACCCACGAACGGACCCTAGTCCGCTTGATACTCTTTAATGCCAGAAAACTGATATTACTACAATGGAAGTGTGAATCTGCTCCCAACATCCAACTGCTGTACCGCATGATAAACAAAGTCGTACCAACCTTTAAACTAATCTATAAAGGAAGGGCCTGTATACAGAAATTCTACAAGATCTGGCAACCTTGGCTGGATATAGACAGCTCCTTTTGGAAGGATACCCCTCTGTCTCAGCAGTAGTGGGCCCTGATTCAGCCCCTCCTGTTTGATGGGGGGGGGGGGGAGAACTACCTCCTATCCTAAATAAAGAAGCTGGGGACATGAAACATATCCCACATAAATGTGGGGGGGGGGGGGGGAGTAGGAGGAGTGCCCCCCCCAGCTGTAGTTTCGGCTGGGGAAATGGGTGGAAGTGCTGGGTGAATGGGTATGAGTGTTGTGTGAGTGAATGCAAGCACTTAAGTATTACTGAATAAGGATAACCGAATGAGTCCTGTGAAAATCACAGTTAAATACTCTCGATACACCTTTGGTATTAGGGTTTTGTGTTTCTTTTTTTTTTTTTTTTTCTCCTCCGTTGAGGAACTGGGACACCTATGTGGCCATGTGGCCACAAGCTGTAGGCCTTATTAGGCTTGAATGTTATTTCGAGACTATATTGTTTATGCTCCCGCTTCACGGTGTAATACTGGTATATTGCTACTGAATACAAGAAAATAATGTGTAAGCGTGTATGTTGATATGCTCTGTAATTTTTCTCTGTTCAATGGAAAAATCAATAAACATAAATTTAAAAAAAAAAAAAAAAACATTACAGGCAGGGGAAGCTCTCTCATTCGCCGGGAGCGATCGAGAGGGGGTGGCCGGAATCGAACGGCCGTCCCCTCATGCCTGATCGCTCCCGATCAGTTAACCACCGCTCACTGTAAAGAAGGGGGGTCCGATCGGACCCCCCAACTATACAAAGGCGGTCACGTAGATATACGTGATTGTGCCTGTCGGTGCCATTCTGCCGACGTATATTTACAGTGGGCGGTCGTTAAGTGGTTAAGCATTTAACCCTTGCAGTGTGGGAAAGACTTTTAAAGCCCCGAGTGGGGCTTTAAAAGGAAACTAGTTCCGTGGGGGGAGTTAAAAACAAAACAAAAAAAGAGAAACAAAGAGCCCAGTACTTCTGGAACTTAAAGTGGATGTAAACCCCATTCATGAAATCTGACCTGGGCACATATATCTGTAGTGTTTACTTGTCTCTTTTCAAAGCCCCAAGTCCCCTGTCTTTGTGCTGCTCTATTCCTCTATTAACAGCATGATAACTTCTGACAAGTTCTCAGACACAGGAGATAAAAGCAGCTGGAAATTTGTATTGGGGAGGTAACTTGGAGACAGATAAGCAGAGAGCTGGTCTAGTCGCAGCACAGCTCTGCAAGTTTCTTCCTTCCTCTGCATATGTGGAGGGAGGGGGGGGGGGGGGTGTGCCTTTCCTCCGATCAGCTACCACACGGTGTATGCCCAGACTCCCCTCCCACTGCTGAAACAGGAAAAAATAAAAAAATAAACACAAAGATGTGCACATTCTAAAGAATGTAGAAAGCTGAAGACAGCAGATATACATGTAGAACGTATGTAGGGAGATTTGCTTCATCTCTGTGTATCATCTGAGGCGGTTCATTTCACTGGGTATATGTGAGGGTTTATATCCACTTTAAGGATCACAGTACAGAACTGTCACATTGTCTGCTTTATAAAAATTTGCTCCTCAATTATGAATAGCGAGTTTTACTTACATTTATAACACCATTGGGAAGATTTCCCCTCACACATCCTGTTTCAGTGCTACAACAGGAAGGAAGTCTCAAAGATGACAAAAACAGCAGAAAACTGACTAAATTTTTATCCTTACATGCTTTACAAATAAAGCTGCTTTTATGGCTGTTTGTTATCATTTGAGAGGTTCTGTTCACCTTCTGTCTTGGTGGCATAACATTACAAGAACAGAGATACATTGGACTGCATTTAGTTAGCTATGGAGGATACTGTTCGGTCATATGCTCGCCATTTGCTAATGTTCTACAGGAGAGCAGCATAAGTCAACAGCTGCCTATAGGAAACGCCCCCAAAATAATATAATGTAAGTTCATTGCTAAGTTCATTTGGTTATAACAACTAACAGCAAGACATGTTAATAAAAATAGCTCCAGTATCTAGGTTACCTGGTGTGAGAGAGCAGGCCTGCAGCTGTCTGATTACATGACTCAGCTCCCCTTGAAGATTGGCACCACCGGAGGCCTTTATGGCTTCCAACATGCTCTCTAAGTCTACCACTTCATTGCCTTCCGCGTCAAACTGTGCAAATGCCTGAAAGAGAAGCCGGTGGTTAATCTCAGAAGGAAAAATTTAGAATATGAATCATGCAGAGCTATACCTACTTCATTACTTGCAGATACCAACATTAGGAAATAGTTTGTCAGTAAAAAAAGCACATTTTTCCAAATCCACTCTGCTGAATCCACTGTATTTTTTATTGAAAAAGTCAGACTTCATTTTAAAGTATGACCAATAGGAAAATGTAAAGTGAAATTTTTGTTTCTGACATATTAGAATACAAATTTAATATTAAGGAGGTTGTTACTAGCCTTTATTCTGACTGGTTTTGCACATGGGTTCTCGTTTTTTTTTTTTTTTTATAGTTGTCAATGTTAAAAAAAAAAAAAAAAAAAAAAAAAAAAAAAACTTTCCCTCCATGACTGTTAGGCCCCTTTCACACAGGACGGATCAGTCATGATATTGAACCCGTTGATCCCCGCTGAGCCGGCGGTAGGGCTGGGAAAAAAATAAAATAAAATCGATTTTAATCTTGAATCGAGTTTTGAGTTCAAATCAATTCAGATTTGAAGAAAATCGATTTTTTTAGATTTTATTTATTTTTTAAAAATTTTTTTTTTCTTCCTACAAAGTTTCCGTAGCAGGGCTGCAGGGGGCGTATCCGGAATGGCACTGGGCGGCGTTACCTCAATTACATCTACTCGCCACAGTTGCCGCGAGTAGATGTAATGTAACACTAACTAACCGCAAGCCGCCGTCTGCCTACCTGATCAGCGTGTCATGCAGACAGACGGCGGCTATTGCAATGTTCAAAAGTCGCGCCTCCCAAGTCCTCGTCGTCTGTGATAGACAGAACACTCAATTTCACAGCAGGCAGTGTTCAGCCTATCACGGACATCCGCTCATCCTCATAACAGACGAGGATGAGAGGATGTCCATGATGGGCGGAACACTGAATGCTGGGAAATTGAGTGTTCCGCCTATCACAGACGAGGAGGAGGCGTGGCTTTTGAATACTGGAATGGCCGCTGGTGTAGCAGTAAAATTCGTATCCCATGAAAATCTGCATCAGGTACGGGCACAGTGATTGAAGCATGGGCACAGTGGGGCACGGGCACAGTGGGGCACAGTGGGGCACAGTTCAATTCAACTAAGAGAAACCTCAGGATTTTTTGTTGTTTTATTAGTTAAATCCAAATACAGTATGAATAATTTGGATGTTTAACAATCTTTGTTGCACACTGACTTTGCAGTTAGAGAAAGGGTTTGCCTTTGCAATTTTGTTTGTTGATGCACTTTAATATGATTAAAAAAAAAAAAAAAAAAAATCGAATATCGAGTTTTGTTTTTTTTTTGTTTTTTTTATAAAAAACACCCTGTCAGATCTCCGCTCTCCCCTATGGGGGATTGGATGAACACGGACCGTCTGTCCGTGTTCATCCGATCCGCTCTGCAGACGGATAGAAAATAGAAATTTTTCTATCCTGAAAAACTGAGCATTGCGGGCACGGATAAGATTGGATGTCAGCGGATGTTCATCCGCTATCCCATAGGAATACATGCATGTCCGTTTTTCATCCGAAAATGGATGGGTGAAAAACAGACAGACATAAGGTCCGTCCGTGTGAAAACGGCCTTAGATCTTGTGCTTGTTATACATTTTGCAACATTGTTGAAAGCGTTTGGGTTTTTCCAACAGTTTTCAGTGATGATTGGCCACTTACATTTTGTTTCACAGATTTGTAAAACCAGTCAACTGAAACTATAGTAGAAATATGCAAAAACTATGGCATTGCCAGCTGAAGAGCATTTTTGTTCAATTTGCATGCTAGATTTATTCAGCCGGTCATTTGGAAACACAGAACAGATAAAACCATTGATGGCCAATTGCTTTGATTTAAAGCCAATAAACATCAAAACTGAAAATACATTTGCCAAGGATACAACAAGCCTTGGATTGGCCTTAGAGCGGAGCTCCGCCGAAAAAAAAAAAATTAAAAGCCAGCAGCTACAGCAGCTGCTGACTTTTAATATTTGGACACTTACCTGTCCTGGAGTCCAGCGACGTCCGCAGCAGAGGACGAGCGATCGCTCGTCACTCTGCTGCCCCCTCCGCCATCCTCGCTGAGGGAACCAGGAAGTGAAGCCTTGCGGCTTCATGCCCGGTTCCCTACGGCGCATGCGCGAGTCGCGCTGCGCCGTTCTGATTCGTCCTCCTGTGTTCTGGAAGCCGAGTGTCTCCCAGAACACTACGGGAAGTCTGGGGGAAGTGACGTCACTCCTGCAGATTCCCGGATGTGGGTGAAAATACCTGTCTTAGACAGGTATCTTCACCCCCCTCCCCCCTGAAAGGTGTCAATTGTGACACGGGAGGGGGGGAGGGTTCCGATTAGCATAAGTTGTAATTTAGGGTGGAGCTCCACTTTAAAAGGATAAGTTCAGTTTTAAAAAAATAAATGCACATTTTTTTGCAGGTAAAAAAAATGTGCATTTATTAGTTTTTGTTGCAGGAGTCTGTAAAGCATTACACCAGCGATCAGCAGATCGTACTAGGAAGCAGATACATTCTGACAGGGAGAATCAATGAACTACAACAGAGCTCCACAGCGACATGGTAGTTCAAACTACAAGTTGACACCTGCAAAGTATGTCGGGACTTGTAGTTTATTCCTACACACAGAGCTGTATATATGAATGACTCACATGGCTGCGCTGTTTTCAAAATGTGACAGCTGGTACAGGGAACTTTCTCCCTGTACTGCTGTCACAGAGAATGCGGGATCGCCGAGCGGCTGCAGCATTTGGAATATGTAACCTGTTCCCAAAGGTGAACTTATCCTTTAATGACTTCCAATTTCCATCTCTGGTCCGATGCCTATAAGATGATAAAAATTAAAAAATATAAATAAATAAAATAAAATAAAAAGCAAGGTATATTTAGGCCTCGTGCACACCGATTTCTTGTAAATGCTGTTTTTCCTGAAAGGAGAAAATCAGCATTATAAACTGACCTAAGTTGCATTTTTTCAAAACAGTTTAGGTGAGTTTAGCAGTTTGGGTGTTTATTTCATTGGCCAGAAATTTTAATTTATTCTGGCCATTGAAATCAACACCCAATTACTAAACAAGCCTAGCGTTTAGGCGCGTTTAACAGCATTCAGCATTTTTTTGTGCTCAAAATTGCCTCTCCTGAACACGATTTTAGGGGTGTTTACAAAACATCCCCTAAACGCCTCTGCTACAAACCTGCTTATAACATCCATGTGTGCATGGACACATAAGATAACAGAGGGGAGTTTAACCACTTCCATACTGGGAACTTATACACCTTCCTGCCCAGACCAATTTTCACCTTTCTGCGCTGTTGCACTTTGAATGACAATTGCGCGGTCATGCTACACTGTACCCAAACTAAATTTTTATCATTTTGTTCCCAAAAATAGAGCATTCTTTTGGTGGTATTTGATCACCTCTGCGATTTTTATTTTCTGCTAAAAAATAAATTAAAAAAAAGACCAAAAATTTTGAAAAAAAAAAATTTTTTTGTTTCAGTTACAAAACTTTGTAAATAATTACGTTTTCTCCTTCACTGATGGGGCGGCATTGACGGGCACCGATGGGGCGGCATTGACGGGCACCGATGGGGCGGCATTGACGGGCACCGATAAGGCGGCACAGATGGGCGGCACAGATGGGCACCCATAGGGCGGCACAGATGGGCACCCATAGGGCGGCACAGATGGGCACCCATAGGGCGGCACAGATGGGCACCCATAGGGCGGCACTGTAATGTGTTGTACTAATGGATGCCAATCAGTGCCAAACAATAATGCCTGCCAATCAGTGGTGCCCATTGTGGGCACTGATTGGCATCCATTAGCCATTTCTAATTTGCATCCCTGGTGGTCTAGGGTGGCATACCTTAAGCTGGGCATCCCTGGTGGTCCAGTGTGGGCATCCTCGGGGGGGGGCTGCGCTGATAATGGATCAGCACAAACCCCCCCTGTCAGAGGAGCAGCCGATCGGCTCTCCTCTACTCGCGTCTGACAGACGCGAGTGAGGAAAAGCCGACGACCAGCTTTTCCTGTTTACATCATGATCAGCCGTGATTGGACACGGCTGATCATGTGGTAAAGAGTCTCTGTCATATGACATCCAGTCAGGATATTGAAACCACTTTGCCGCCGTCAATCTGCTATTGGGTGGGCGGCAAGTGGTTAACCACTTAAGCCCCGGACCATTTGGTAGCTAAAGGACCAGAGGTGAATTCAGAATTTTGCACTGCGCTGCTTTAACTGTAAATTGTGCGGACATGCAATGTTGTACCCAAACGAAATTTGTGTCCTTTTCTTCCCACAAATAGAGCTTTCTTTTAATGGTATTTGATTGCCTCTGCGATTTTTATTTTTTGCGATATAAACGGAAAAAGACCGAAAATTTTGAAAAAAAATGATATTTTCTACTTTTTGTTATAAGAAAAATCGAATAAACTAAATTTTAGTCATACATTTAGGCCAAAATGTATTCAGCCACATGTTTTTAGTAAAAAAAAATGTCAATAAGCGTATTTTTATCGGTTTGCGCAAAAGTTATAGCGTTTACAAACTAGGGTACATTTTCTGGAATTTACACAGCTTTTAATTTATGACTGCCTATCTCATTTCTTGAGGTGCTAAAATGACAGGGCAGTACAAAACCCCCCCAAATGACCCCATTTTAGAAAGTAGACACCCCAAGGAAATTGCTGAGAGGCATGTTGAGCCCATTGAATATTTTTTTTTTTTGTCCCAAGTGATTGAATAATGACAAAAAAAAAAAATTACAAAAAGTTGTCACTAAATGATATATTGCTCACACATGCCATGGTTATATGTGGAATTGCACCCCAAAATACATTCTGCTGCTTATCCTGAGTACGGGGATACCACATGTGTGGGACTTTTTAGGAGCCTAGCCACGTACGGGACCCCGGAAACCAAGCACCGCCTTCAGGATTTCTAAGGGCGCAATATTTTGATTTCACTCCTCACTACCTATCACAGTTTTGAAGGCCATGAAATGCCAAAATAGCACAAAACCCCCCCAAATGACCCCATTTTGGAAAGTAGACACCCCAAGCTGTTTGCTGAGAGGCATGGTGAGTATTTTACAGCTCTCATTTGTTTTTGAAAATGAAGAAAGAACATTTTTTTTTCTTTTTTTTTTCAATTTTCAAAACTTTGTGACAAAAAGCGAGATCTGCAAAATACTCACAATACCTCTCAGCAAATAGCTTGGGGTGTCTACTTTCCAAAATGGGGTCATTTGGGGGGGTTTTGTGCCATCTGGGCATTCCATGGCCTCCGAAACTGTGATAGGCAGTGAGAAGTGAAATCAAAAATTGACACCCTTAGAAAGCCTGAAGGCGGTGCTTGGTTTTTGGGGTCCCGTACGCGGCTAGGCTCCCAAAAAGTCTCACACGTGGTATCCCCGTACTCAGGAGAAGCAACAGAATGTATTTTGGGGTGTAATTCCACATATGCCCATGGCATGTTTGAGCAATATATCATTTAGTGACAACTTTGTGCAAAAAAAAAAAAAAAAAAAAAAAAATTGTATTTTTTCTGCAACTTGTGTCAACATATAAAATATTCCATGGACTCGACATGCCTCTCAGTATATAGCTTGGGGTGTCTACTTTCCAAAATGGGGTCATTTGGGGGGGTTTTGAACTGTTCTGGCATTTTATACACAACATTAGGAAGCTTACATCCACTCTTCTAACCACTTGAAGACAAAGCCCTTTTTGACACTTTTTGTTTACATGAAAACATATATTTTTTTGCAAGAAAATTATGTTGAACCCCCAAACATTATATATATATATATTTAAAGCAAAGGCCCTACAGAATAAAATGGTGGGTGTTGCATTTTATTTTTCTACACAGTATTTGCGCAGCGATTTTTCAAACGCATTTTTTTGGGAAAAAATACACTTTTTTTAATTTTAATGCACTAAAACACACTATATTGCCCAAATGTTTGATGAAATAAAAAAGATGCTCTTAGGCCGAGTACATAGATACCAAACACGACATGCTTTAAAATTTCGCACAAACGCGCATTGGCGACAAACTACATACATTTTTAAAAGCCTTTAAAAGCATTTACAGGTTACCCCGTTAGATTTACAGAGGAGGTCTACTGCTAAAATTACTGCCCTCGATCTGACCTTCGCGGTGATACCTCACATGCATGGTGCAATTGCTGTTTACATATGACGCCAGACCGACGCTTGCGTTCGCCATTGGGCAAGAGCAGGGCAGGACAGGGGTGCTTTTTTTTTTTTTATTATTAATTTTGCTTTTTTATTTTATTTTTAAACTGTTGCTTCCATATTTATTTATTTTTATCACTTTTATTGTTAGCAATAGGTAATGACAGGTACTCTTTTTTTGAAAAAACTGGCGTCTATTGGACCCTAGATCTTTCCTCTGCCCTCAAAGCATCTGATCACACCAAGATCGGTGTGATAAAATGCTTTCCCAATTTCCCAATGGCGCTTTTTATATCCGGGGGGGGACATTCCCTCCCACTGCTTGTAAAAGCAGTCCAGAGGCTAATTAGCCACTAGGATTGCTTTTACATGAAAGCCGGCCGCTGGCTGAAAAGAATGATACCAAGATGATACCTAAACCCGCAGGCATCATTCTGGTATAAACATTCAAAGTCCAGCAACATACCAGTACGTTGCTGGTCCTTGTTGGACATGTATTGTAATCTTTTTTTTCATGCAGCCTGTTGGCTGAACGAAAAAAAAAGATTGATCGGTGGGTATGCCCACCATTAGAATACCGCCCTTCATCCACCCACTTCTAATTATGGGCATACATGCACCATTTATATATGCCGAAGCATGGGGGCATCTTCTCGCAAAAGTTATGCCGCGTACACATGGTCAGACTTTTCCACGGGCAAGCCTCCGTCGGAATTTCGACCGTATATACGCGGCATTAGGAGAAAAATCGCTCCTCCGCTCCTGCTGCCCCAATGCTTCGGCATATATGCTTTTTTTTTTTTAACTGTGGTGGTGAAATCACCTCCTACAGCACTGGAGTCGCAGGGATCAGGCCTGTCTCTGCGAACGCTGCAGTTATGTGTGTTGTGTTTTGCAAGTGACAGTGATCGATCGATACTGCACTTGGGTGGCCTGGGCTGGACGGAGGGGCAAAACGCAGGTGCTAGCAGGTATCTGGGCTGATCCCACTAACAGTGCGTTTTTGGGAACCCTAAACTGCTGGGGACGCTAGTATAGATCTGATCAGATCAGATATTGATCTGTTCAGATACTATACCACTAAGGGGGGTGTATGCTTCACGTGTGGGTGTTAGCGCTACTGGCACTAACCTGACGCTGCCTGGGGTGTGACGCAGACCCTCTCTGACGCTAAAACCTAACTGATATCACCCGCCGGGCGATCAGGGGGTTAAACCTTTATTGGGTTATATACGGCGGGTGCCCTGACACTATAAAAAGCAAACTAACTAACCAGCGTCACCCGTAACACTTATATGATGATCACTGGTGAAAGGGTTAACTAGGGGCAATTAGGGGGTTAAAACCTTTATTAGGTAATATATGGGGGTACCTGACGCTATATAAAAACCTGACGGCGAACCTAAAAAAAAAATTACTGGCTACCTATCGGCATCACCGACACTAAGACAACGATCATAAAAACGATTGCTTAGCGACAGTGGTGATAGGGGGTGAAAGGGTTACCTGGGGGGCGATCAGGGGGTTAAACCTTTATTAGATAATATATGGGGGTACCTGACGCTATAAAAACCTGCGGCGAACCTAAAAAAAATTACTGGCTACCGATCAGCATCACCGACGCTAAGACATCGATCAGAAAAATGATTGCTTAGTGACAGTGGTGATAGGGGTGAAAGGGTTACCTGGGGGGGCGATCAAGGGGGTTAAACCTTTATTAGGGGGGGTTAGGGGGCTACACTGGACCTAAAACTAAATGTAGTGACACTTTTACAGTCACAAATGTCACTGATTGCAGTGATCACTAAATAAATGGTCACTGCAATCAGTGACACTGTGACTGGGGGGTGATCTGGGGGTGTCTGGGGGGGCGATTTATGTGCCTATGTGTCCTGGTGTCAGTGTGCTGTTTTGTGTACTAACCTGCATCTTCTCCTGTACGGCGCTCGGTATATGTGAGCGCCCCAGGAGAGATGACATCACTTCCTCCTTCCTGGCAGGCAGGGGAAGCTCTCTCATTTGCCGGGAGCGATCGAGAGGGGGTGGCCGGAATCGAACGGCCGTCCCCTCATGCCGGATCGCTCCCGAAGGTAAAACGACCACCCACTGTAAAGAAGGGGGGTCCGATCGGACCCCCCAACTATACAAAGACAATCACGTACATATACATGATTCTGCCTGTCGGTGCCATTCTGCTGACGTATATTTACAGTGGGCGGTCGTTAAGTGGTTAAAGTGGTTGTAATTCCTTGTTTACAACTTTATGTTACAGGTAAGCCTATATTAAGGCTTACCTGTAGCTAACAAGGATATCTCCTAAACCTGCACAGTTAAGGAGATATGCGTCATGCGGCACATGCGCACTTAAGCCAACTGAAGCAATGGCACTATGTGCCATTGCTTCAGTTGTACTGTGCCTGTGCTGTGCGCATGCACAGGAGTGACGTCATCGCGGCTCCGGCCAATCACAGCGCCGGAGCTGCGATACCCGGAAGTCACTCCGGGACAACAACATGTTGGCGGCCGGAGGGGGAGACGTGGACCGCTGTGGGGGGCTTCGATCTGAGGTAAGCAATACATAATCAGCTAGTATGCTATGCATACTAGCTGATTAGGCCTTTGTCTTGCAAGGTTTTTTGTGGAGGGTTTACTTCCTCTTTAAGGGAAACAAAAACAGCAGCAGTGTGCATTAGGCCGTATGCCCCTTTCACTCCAGCGGACCAATCAGGTCCACCTGTCAATTTTTCAGGTAGACCCGATCAGACCACCCACTGTTCTCTATAGGGCGGCGGATGTCAGCAGAAATGTGCCTGCTGACACCCGCTGGGCATCTGAGCCGATAAAATCTGCTAAAAATACATTCGCCATCCGTCCAGCGGATCAGATCGGATGACAATCGTATGGAAATGGACATGCAAGCTGTTCCATCCGACAGCCCCATAGAGGACAGCGGGCTGTGTCCATTGCCCGTCTCCTTCTCTTTACTTAGAATTAAAATAAATTATATATATATATATATATATATATATATATATATATATATATATATATTTGGGGGTTCCAACACCCTAGAGAATAAAATGGCGGTCGTTGCAATACTTTTTGTCACACCGTATTTGCGCAATGGTCTTACAAGCGCACTTTTTTGGGAAAAAAATACACTTTAATTAAAAAATAAGAGAACAGTAAAGTTAGCCCAATTTTTTTTATATTGTGAAAGATAATGTTACGCCGAGTAAATTGATACCCAACATGTCACGCTTCAAAATTGCATCCGCTCGTGGAATGGTGACAAACTTTTACCCTTTAAAATCTCCATAGGCGACGTTTAAAAAAATTCTACAGGTTGCATGTTTTGAGTTACAGAGGAGGTCTAGGGCTAGAATTATTGCTCTCATTCTACCAATCGCGGCGATACCTCACATGTGTGGTTTGAACACAGCTTTCATATGCGGGCGCTACTCACGTATGCGTTCCTGGCTCCTAACTTTTTTAGCTGGCTCCTAGATTCCAAGCAAATTTGTCAAGCCCTGCCTTAAGACCTTGATTTCACAAGCAAGCTATGATAAAGAACGAATGGTCAGCTACGGGATGTTTTGGCAACACTGTTCATTTGCTCACAGTCCCTAGGATTACTCATTCAGAACATAAACCGAAAACCCTAAAAATAAATACAGAACGCAGATGTGAATAATTGATTCAAAGATACATCAAATGAACAATATTCAAAGGAAAACAAAGATCCCACGGAAAGATGTGATACAAATCAAGTTCTTGGGAATACACTCTTCGACGAATGGTATAGTATAGATGAGGTATGGAAAAAAAGGCTCAGCAGTTCTCCGGAACTGCCCGCTACTGCCAAATCTCAGCAACAAATGTCAATAAGAATGATAAACCAAAGAGGAAACTGCAGAACACTGAATGGATGCAACAGTTTCATGACCTGTCCTGAAAACAGATTGCCAAAGCAACCCCAAACACAACTATGGGGTTGATTTCCAAAATCTAGAGTGCAAAATCTGATGCAGCTCTGCATAGAAACCAATCAGCTTCCAGTTTTTTTTTTTTTTTTTTGGCAAAGCTTAGTTGAACAAACTGAAATCATGAGCCACATCCTTGGTTTAAGGCAAAAATCACAGGCAGTCTGGAGATGGCACTATTGCCAACACCTGAGAGCTGCTGCTTTACCACCTTCTGCCCAGGTTCACACTGGGCTGCGGGAGTGAAGCCGTGCGAGTTCAGCTGAACTCGCATGATTTCACTCGCGATTACAAAGACATCTGACACAGATGTCAATGTAAATGGCGGCCGAAATCGCAAAACGTAGTACAGAAACTACTTTTTGAAATCGGTGCAGCGCCGCAGATGCGGCGTCGCACCGATTAGGACGGTGCCATTGCCGGCAATTTGCATCAAATATCGGCGTTTTGACATGCCAAAACGCACCAGTGTGAACCAGGGCTCTGAAAAGCAATCCACTGCAGAGTGCTCTTCATTAACCCGTGGAAAGTGGCACCTGTGTGAACCTAGCCCTAGTGATTGGACCAATGCGGTAGCTCAGGTGTGAAATATGCTTACTAAAGCTGGCCATAAATGAATGGAACATTTGGCGGGTACAGCAGGGAGCTTGTGAAATTTGATCCATGTATGGCTGTTCCCGTACAAGCCTAATGATCAACTTCTCTCAACGAGAACGATGCAAAACTTTAATATGATCGACAAACTGAGAATCTGCAGGGCTGATCAGTGTATTCTGACAGTGGGGCAGGAGTCCCAGCTCGCTGTCAGAATACATTAACCACTTGTCTACTGGGCACTTTGACCCCCTTCCTGCCCAGGCCAATTTGCAGCTTTCAGTGCTGGACACACTTAATATGAAAATTGTGCAGGCATGCAACACTGTACACAAATGACATTTTTATTTTTTCACACTAATAGAGCTTTCTTTTGGTGGTATTTAATCACTGCTGGTTGTTTTATTTTTTTGCAGAAAAATAAATTTAAAAAAAGACCGAAAATTTTGAAAAAACGTTTTTCTTACTTTCTGTCAGTAAATTTTGTGAATAAGTAATTTTTCTGCTACCGTGATGTGCGCTGATGAGGCGGTACCAATATGCCGCACTGATAAGCACTGGAAGGCAGCACTGACTGGCATTACTAATGGACAATGATTGGCGTCACTGATGGGGCTGTACTGTAGGGGCACTGATCATCAGTGCCCTGATTACCTGTACAGTCTCCCCTGCGAGGAGATTCCACTAATTGGCTCTCCTTGCCCCACACTGTCAGTGTGAGGCAAGGAGAGTCCATAAACGGCACTTTCTTGTTTACACATGACTGGTAAGGATGAGCTCCAGCGTGTTCGCAAACCCCACGTGCAGAGCCCGCCAGGAAGTCGGCCCTGCGCTAATCACAGGCAGGGGAGACATTTCCCGATCTTTGCAGATCTCTGGGGTTTGCGAACACGTTGGAGCTCATCCTTAATGACCGGCTGTGATTGAACACTGTGCGGCCGCTGCATGCAGGAGCGCCTGTCCTGGGGCACCATCATATGATGGCGTCCCAGAACGAGAGTGTCACCCCGCTGCGATCATTTTACTATACGGCGGGTGGCACGTGGTTAACCACGTGCCGACCGTACTATAGCAAAATGATGGCTACAGCACGGTCAGCCAGTTCTGGGAGGGTGTCATATGACATCTACCTGTGATTGCGCCCACTACTTGGGGCAGTGCGCTCTGGACACAGCTGATCACAGATCGGGGTAACGAGCCAATCACAGCGGCTCTTTACCACATGATCAGCTGGGTCCAATCACAGCTGATCACGATGTAAACACACTTGCTGGTTACAGGCATTCCTTTCCTCACGCTGTCACAGTGTGAGAAGAGAGCTAGTAACCGGATAGTGTGAAAGGGGACAGCTACACTGATGATCAGAGCAGAATAAACAGTGCCCACCAGTGATGCCTTTCAGTGCACATCACTGAAGGAGAAAAATTACCCGTTTGCAAAATTTTATAACAGAAAGCAAGAACAGGCTGCGCGCCCCGTACGGTAAACCCCGGGGCTGCGCGCCCCGTACGGTACGCCCCGGGGCTGTGTGCAGTGTATGCAGGCAGGTAGGTAGGGTCTTACCTCCTCGCACTCCTCCCGGCCGCTGGCCCGGCTCTCCATCATCTCTATAAACTGCTCCCGGCTCAGCGCCTCCTCTCCCCGGCTCAGCCTCTCCTCCAGCCAGCGGAGCAGGGCGCTTTGGTGCCGGGAAACCACCGACTCCGGAGCCCTTACATCCCTGAGCCGGGCCGCCGCCTCCCTCAGCCGGGCCTGCTCCAGCAATACCCCAGGGGAGGGCGGCAGTAGCAGTGGGGATGACGGGCCGTCGGGGCTCCCCAGCTGGACTGTACTCTGCTGGCCGCCCGTTCCTTCCGCCGTGTCCGTGGCTGCCGTGCTGTTCTCTTCTCGCTCCATTCCCGGGTCGTCTTCATCCCCGCTGCCTCCGCTATTCGCGTTCCCCATAATGATGGCGGTGACAAGCAGTACTCTGTTGTATCTGGAGGGCCTACGAGGCCCGAGCCGCCTCCACCTTCCCGGCCAAGACCCGCCCCACAGCCCGCCCTGTAATGGCAGCTCAGGCAGGCACCTGTCACCACAGCCTGACAACACTGACTGCACCCAGCCAGGTCTCCTCACACCAGGCCTGCTTCCTCACTATGGCAGCACACGTGTCCCGGGGACTTCCTGTGAGAGTAAGGGGGGTCATTTCTTCTAAACGTACTTCCCTATACCGCTTTACACTATATATGAATCCTTTATGGAGCAATGTCTGTCCTCATTAATAACCAGGCTAACAAACATAGTGTACACTCAATATACGCACATTCAGTATCTTATACCCAATCACTAAGGCTCCAGTCACACCTGGGCGTTTTGAGACTGCGGCACAATCGCCGTCCACGATTTCAAAACGCACTACAATCGCAAAAGACAGACTCAAGCGCCTTTATTTTCAATGGTACCTATAATGCGGTGCAGTATTGCTACGATTCAATTGCAGAAAACCGCATCGAGTGAAGATTTTCCAAAAAGAGACAGGAGCTCCTTTTAGGCGACAAGCGTCACATGATGCGATTTGCCACATTGCCGTGTTTTAGGCGCCATTGAAAATAATGGCACATTTATTTTTTATTTCTTTCTTCTGCCCCTCCTTCCCCCTGTTTCCTTCTCTCTTTTCTACATACTCCTATCCTACTGTTGTTAACTCTCCAAATTAACGGAGAAAGAGCATAGGAGGTATAAGACAGGACATATCTTATTTGGACAAGAGGCTCCCCTAAGATATAAATTAATAAATCTTATGAAGGGACATGCTGGAAAGGATTAAACTGAGACCAAATAATTGTTATATTTGTAAATTTGTATTTATTACTGTGTGTATGTATGTATCTAAATGTATGTAATGTTTTATTTCTTGTCTGATAAAAATTAATAAAGAAATAAAAAATAAAAAAATAAAACACGGCCAAGCACATGGGAAAAACAAACAAACTACCTTTTGCATTTATAGTGCATTTTGAGATTGCGGGCAGAATCTTAGCGATGGAGCCTAAACTTGTAGCTTAAAGTGGAGCTTTAGTCAGAAAATGAAGTCCTGCTAGATTACTTCAGGCTGGCCCCTTTTGCAGGTATACTGTAGCTATGTAGCACCCTCTAGGTAGGTAGGTGCTACAGTTAGGATTTTTTGGAGGAGAGGTAAATTTAGGCAGGCCTGGCTGGCAGCCAGGCCTGTTTGTTTTGATCTGGGCTGGGAGTTGCTCGGGGTTAGTAGCCATAGATAAGGCAGGTAGCACAAGGACTTTTCTACTACACCCAGCGCTGTATCTTGGCCTAGGCCAACAAGGCCCAGGCCTAGGGCAGCACTTTGCAGGGGGGCAGCACGGAAAGAGTCCCCGCCGGCTTGCGCTACACTATTAGTGTAGCGCCAGTCTTATAGGGCGGACTGGGCTAAGAGGCAAATTAGTTTAGTGCCCCCATAAAGCGGCCTCACTGTTTCCAGTATGCGGGCGGCCGGCATTCCGCAACTGGGGGGGGGGTGCTGCTTCTAAATTTTGACTGTCCTATCATCCTGGACCACAAACCTTCCTCACTGTGCTTAACCACTTAAGCCCCGGACCATTTTGCAGCTAAAGGACCAGGCCCCCTTTTTGAGATTCGACACTGCGTCGCTTTAACTGACAATTGCGCGGTCGTGCAACGTGGCTCCCAAACAAAATTGATGTCCTTTTTTTTCCCACAAATAGAGCTTTCTTTTGGTGGTATTTGATTACCTCTGCAGTTTTTATTTTTTGCGCTATAAACAAAAATAGAGCGACAACTTTGAAAAAAATTCAATATTTTTTACTTTTTTGCTATAATAAATATCCCCCAAAAATATATAAAAAAAAACATATTTTTTCCTCAGTTTAGGCCGATACGTATTCCTCTACATATTTTTGGTAAAAAAAAAAAATCGCAATAAGCGTATATTGATTGGTCTGTGCAAAAGTTATAGGGGATAGTTTTATGGCATTTTTATTAATATTTTTTTTTTTACTAGTAATGGCGGCGATCAGCGATTTTTATCGTGACTGCGACATTATGGGGGACACATCGGACACTTTTGACACTATTTTGGGACCATTGTCATTTTTACGGCGATCAGTGCTATAAATATGCACTGATTACTGTGAAAATGACACTGGCAGTGAAAGGTTTAACCTCTAGTTGGCGCTGTAGGGGTTAAGTGTGACCTAATGAGTGATTCTAACTGTAGGGGGGGCGTGGCTTGGCGTGTGACATCACTGATCATCGTTCCCTATGACAGGGAACCGACGATCACTGACATGCCACTGTGAAGAACGGGGAAAGGTTTGTTTACACTTACCTCTCCCCGTTCTTCAGCTCTGTGACCCGATCGCGGGCCACCGGCGGAGACCCATGGACAGGTTCTTAAAGGGGACGTACCTGTACGCCCTTGTCCCTGTCTGTGCCATTCTGTCGACGTACATCGTCGTGTGGTGGTCCTTAAAGTGGAGTTCCACCCTGAAAAAAAAAATTTGCACCAAAAATCTACAAATAAAAAAAAAAAAAAGTTTTACTTACCATAAATAGCGGTTGCTATGCGGAAGTCCCTAATCTGCCTCTTCATCCTCCGCGGTGGATCTCCTTCCTCGTCCTACACTCAGATTCTTCTTGTGAATGGGGCGCGCTGCCTTCTGGGAACTGTGTGTATC
This sequence comes from Rana muscosa, assembly GCA_029206835.1. Lineage (NCBI taxonomy): Eukaryota > Metazoa > Chordata > Amphibia > Anura > Ranidae > Rana > Rana muscosa. Next base: position 619,164,380 of record CM055117.1, read on the forward strand.
CCAGAGAGCAGCCGGCCCATTCACAAAGCGGCGCGCTGCTCGCGCAGTAGAAACCGGGCAGTGAAGCCGCACGGCTTCACTGCCTGTTTCCCTTACTGAGGATGGCGGCGCCGGGAGCTGCCAGCGCCGAGGGATCGGTCTCGGGGGGGGCTGACATCGCGGGCTAGTAGGACAGGTAAGTGTCCTTATTAAAAGTCAGCAGCTACAGTGTATGTAGCTGCTGACTTTAAAAAAAATTAAAAATTGCAGGTGGAACACCCCTTTAAGTGGTTAATGTTATCTGCTGCACCATTGACATGGTTATATCTTCTTAGTCCTGTTGTGGAATTTTAGGCTGCTGTTTACAGAGCACACAGCCTATAATTCCTGTGCTCTATAAGCACACACTTGAGATTCATCTTTTTGAAGTAATGCTATCATTAAGTTTAGTTTGCTAAAGTCCACTCACCGTTCATCCCCATTCATTCAAGAAAGGCAGCACCACAAAAGCTTATCTTCTTATCAGGCCATTCCAGCAAAGACTCTGTTAAGCCGACGCCTACTCATAGGCTTTTATTAAACTCAAAAGATCTCAAGACAGGAGGTGATTGGCTGCAGCAACCAATCCCCTCCCCATGGGCGGGAACCTCATAGGATGTTCCCTCACATGAAAATGACAACACTTGGACATTCCTTCCAACAGGATATGTCATACATGAATATAATAACGTAGGATGGCTTAAGTTACCGTTGATAGGAATTCCTATTCTGCGCTATTCCATAGAATAACGCATAATAAGATTATACTATTATTGAATGGGGGAGGGAGGCTATCTGCAGACGCACGCTACGAATTCCAACCAATGTTGATCAGGCACAGCCGAGACAAGAGCGCGCATTTGCCCATAACCAATGATGTCATTGCAGAGTGAGGATACCCCCTCCTCAACGATCGTCCATGCTAATGCACAGAGGGCCCCCGTTGGCGGACATATCCGCACCCTGCAAACATCACACTCCAACCTCAAAACGTTTTCCCCTATCAGACGGGATTCAACCAGCCTCAGACTACCCCAATCAGCTCTTTTAGAGCGGGTTGCGGAAGTACTAACACTGGGTGACACTATGACAATACATATTAAATACATCTCCATAAAAATCTCCACAACAGTCCGCTCCATAAAATTATCAGAAGTGTGTGCTTAAAGTAGAGCTATAGGCAACACTTTTTTTCATTTTGGTTAGCGTAAGGGAGGGTTATAGCCCCTGTCCGTTTATTTTTTAACCATCCCTGTCCCATTGCAGAGATTTCCCTTCACTTCCTGCCCCATAGCCAAACAGGAAGTGAGAGGAATCTATGCAAATTAAGAAAATCCATTGTCCCCACTCGAAAATTTCAGGGCGGGTCAACAGGAAGGGCAGGTAAACAGAAAGGGGTGTGGCCTTGACAGGAAGGGGTGGTCATCTTTAAATTAGGGGGTGCACAAATTTAGTCAGGCCTAGGGCAGCACAAAACCTAAATACACTACTGACTACACCTGTGGGGCCTGCAGTCCCAGCCTGCAAAGGGCATTTGCTGAGGCCTGACTGCGTCAGTGTTAGGCCTAAGGGCCTTTTCACACGGACGTGTCCGTGTGCGGGCTCCGCTTTGCTCAGCGGGGATCGCTCCATTGATCCCCGCTGAGCAGGCAGATGACAGGTCTGTCTCTGCACACTGTGCAGGGACCGACCTGTCAGAGCGCCGCTCTCCCCTAATGGGGATCGGATAGCAACGGACCGTAGAGTCCCTTGTCATCCGATCCGATCCACCAGACGGATGGAAAATAGGGTTTTTCTCCGTTACACTTTGGCGGATCGGAGCGGGTCGGATGTCAGCGGGCATAGAGGTGCACGGAGCATCCGTTCAGGTCCGCCTAAAAAACTGACAGGCGGACCTGAATGGTCCGTCCGTGTGAAAGGGGCCTAACCAACAAATAGTGCTAGCTGTCCCTGGGGAACCAAGTGATGTGCTGAAGGTGATCAGAAGTAAAAGTCTGCAGAAAGTGATATGCTGGTGGAGTGAGGAGTGGAAGCTTCAAGTAAGGCCTCGTACACACGATCGATTTTCTCGGCAAGAACCAGCAAGAAACTTGCTGGCAGAGAGGTCTTGCCGAGTAAATCGGTCGTGTGTACGCTGCTATCGGGTTTCTCGTCGAGAAAACCGACAAGAAACCTCGACGAGAAAATAGAGAACCTGCTCTCTATTTTCTCGTCGAGATTCTCCTCGGCATGTTTCTCGACGAGAAAAGTGAGTGTGTGTACACTTACCTGTCCTCCCCGAAGCCCGCATGTTCGAAATGAATTTGACGCATGCGCGGTAGCTTCCTAGGCATATGTAGGGTATACCAAGATGGCGGCAACGGCATCGAATGTGACGAGCGCATGCTCGACGTAGTCGATGACGTCACCGCGTACGCTCCTTTCAAAGAACCGCGGGTTCTTTGAAACGAGCGTGTGTACACTCGGCCGGGACAAGTTTCTTGTCCAAGAATCTCGTCGAAAAAAACGACATGTTTTTTTCAACGAGAATCTCGGCCGTGTGTACGAGGCCTAAGTTGTGCAGGAGGAAGCTGAAGGAGTATGTACAAGGAGTTGTCCCAAAGAAACAGATTGCTGTTTATTCACACTGGGCATCCCATATCTCCTATCTCCATCCAAGTTATACCCCTCAATAAAACAAAGTTCAATGACTGCTTTATATCTCGGAGTGCCTGAGACTGAATGCAGGGCTGGGCAGGGTGACATACATACCACAGTTCTTAGCTGTAGCGGTACCCCCGTAGGGGCTGCTATGTAAATCATCACAAATAAGTGTCTATACTGTTTAAAATCCAGTAATACACTGTCTCACCCTGCTGTGCACATGCTCAGTTGCTCTCCATATTTAGGCACTGTGCCAAGTTTGTAGAGGCCGATCTGCTGATAGCCTTAAAGCAGAGTTCCCCACACCAGTGCCACATATGGCACCTTGCGGGGGGGGGGGGAGGACCCCCTCCCAGGGTTGCCAACTTTCAGTAAATTTATGAACAGTTTGTAAAATCTGAACTTTTTGCATCTGTCCATGAATGTCCATAACGGACATGTAGGCTGCATGTTCATAACTGACATTCATGGACAGATGTAACAATTATGGATTTTACAAACTGTTTGTAAATATACTAAAAGTTGGAAACCCTGCCCCCTCCTCCTTCCCTCACCGCCAGGCCATTCAGAAAGCGTAGCGCACTTCACACATGAAGAGTAGGAAACCGGCTGTGAAGCCGCAAGCCTTCACTGCCGGTTTCCCCTACAGGCAATGTCGGCGGCAGCACCCAAGCGCCGATGGAAACATCAGCTGGGGTGCCGACATCGCTGCATTCCAGGACAGGTAAATGTCCTAATATTAAACAGTATTTGTAGCTGCTAAACTTTAAATTTTTTTCGTGGGGCAGCTGGACCTCCTCTTTAAACCCTCCTATCCTTTACAGCCAAGGAAGCTGCTTCTGTTTGATCTGCAACTGCCATGATGCTGCACATGTGATCAGTTATGACACCAGACATTTGAAGGTTTGACAGTTTAGTTGAAAGCACAAGCAATGTGACAGTTGGCATTTTCAGCATTGCAGGAATGTAACTGTTTTTAAAACAATTAAATCGATGGGTTTAGTTCCGCTTTAATATTTACTGCTGTTCAGGGGCTATGGACCTCAGCAAAATGGCAGTCTCCAGCAAGAAGAAACAGGAGCAATGCTGGAGGCAATTTACAGCTCACACTCATTTTGATAGCATATTTATTAACCTAGAATGTATGTTCCTTGCTAAAGAACATCATTTTTTATCAAGTTGTTATGGGTAAAGTTCCATTTTAACAACTTGCTCTCCGGAAGATTTACCCTCTTCATGACCAGAACATTTTTTGTACTTGGCACTGTGCTAATTTAACTGGCGATTGCGCGGTCATGCAACACTGTACCCCAATTAAATTGATATCATTTTTTTCACACAAATAGAAAATTCTCTTGGTGGTATTTGATTACCACTGGGTTTTTATTTTTTGCACTATAACTAATAAAGACAGAAAAGTATGAAAAAAAACAATATTTTTAATTTTTTGCTATAAAACAGAGGTCCCAACCCCTGAGCCACAGACCGGTGCCAGTCCAAGACTTGTTGGAGGCCGGCCTGCGCGGCGGGGGGTGTACAGCGAGAGAGGCTCGATCTTTATTGGTGGCCACTCACCTTGCCATCTGGGCTGTGCGTTTTGTCGGCGAGGACACCGAGTCGTTGTGTAGGTTTAATGCACTGCCACCCTTCCACCTCCCTAAGAATGCTCGCACCCCTTTTCCCAGAAATACCATTCAATTCCCTCTCTGTGGTCATGTCACTTAGTGTGTGTGTAAATATATATTTATCTGTATCTGTTTGGCTGACCACATGAGTTCAATCTATTATTATTATTATTATTATTATTATAGAAAAAAAATAATATTAATATGTTAAAATATTATTATTATTATTACTGGAAAAAAAAATGTAATCTTTATTTGTATCGGTTTGGCTGATTACACGAGCTCAGTTCAATATTATTAATATTATTAAATAGGGCTCATATGTTTAGCCAGACAAATATAAATAAAGATATATATTGTTTCAATACTGTAATTATAATAATTTCTCATAATAATAGTAATTTTTCATAATCATAATAAATACATATACAAATAAAGATGGGAGTGGCAGTTGAAGTGACAGGCTGCAAACCCCGAAACACCCGCCAAATTCCCCCCACACCCCCAACGGTTTGCGAAGGGGTCCTCTTCCGTGAGGACGGTCCTTGGTGCTAGGGAGGTTATGGACCACTGCTATAAAACATATCCCATTGAAAAAGTAAAAAAAAAAAAAAAGTCTTCAGACATTTAGGCCAAAATGTACTCTGCTACATGTCTTTGGTAAAAAAAATCCCAATAAGTGTATATTAATTGGTTTGCGTGAAAATTATAGTATCTATAAATGACAGACTATACCGTATACTGGAATTTTTTTTAATACTAATAATTGCAAGGATCAGTGATTTATAGCGGGACTGTGATAGTGCAGCGGAAATCTGACACTAACTGATACTGGGTGGGAACTGACTTAAGGCCCGTACACACGATCGGATATTCCAACAACAATTGTGTGATGGACGTGTTTTGTCGGATAATCCGACTGTCTGTATGCTCCATCGGACAATTGTTGTTGGAATTTCCGACAACAAATGTTGGATGGTCATGCTCTTAAATTGTCCAACAACAAATGTGTTCCGTCTGATTATCCGATCGCGTGTACACAAATCCGTCGGACTAAAATCCAAAGTACAAAGACGCATGCTCCGAACCAATGCAAACCATAAGACAACATTAGCAGAAGTTGCCCAAAGGGTGGAGCTAAAGAGCAGAAAAAACACATAGTTTTGTGAATGTTGGCCTCCGGCTCTAATGATGTGCTTAAAAAAATAAAACCTTGTAGAACTCTATGTGTCAGGTGCCCCGCATAAAGATTAGGGAAGCTGCGCCGCTTATGGACCGACTTACTGGCCCACACCTATAACAAAGACACTATTCAATTTTAGTCAAAGCTGCACAGTTTGTTTTTATCTACAGTCACCCCTTATTTGCATAGGCAGTTTTTTTTAAAGGTAAACTAACCTTTGTACGCACGCTTTGCAGTCGCAGCAAAAGCTATCCCCCACCTCATTCCGCAGGCAAGACCACCGCCAAACAAGACCGATTCAAGGGAAAGGAACCACCCTGCAATGGACAAAGGTGTGGCAGGGTCGTGCATCATTTACATGGTTAAATTGAAATTTCAGCATTCAATCAGCTGCTGCAGCCAATGGCTGTGGCACTGATCAGTGTATACTTGTAGGCAGGTGTTTGTGGGGTGTCATTGAATGTATTTCTGCACTTTGTAGTAATACAGACAGTTACAGGCTGCCCAGAATGGGAAGGGATTAACTGTGTCTGCGCTCTTTCCCAGGCTTTCTGAGTCCTGCCCCCATTGTAAGCCACATAAATAGCAGGGGAGGGCTCAGTGCTCTCTCTCTCTTCCACATGGGATTTACAGAGGAAGAACTGCTGCAACATGTAGTCCTACTAGAGCACATGGCCCCCCTCCTGGGTCACCCTGCTGGGATTCTCCCTGGACTAGTAACCTACCATTACTGGACTTCTGCTGAATGGACTTTGCTTCTCTGGAAGGTATGAGCCTGGTCAGCCTGCATTAGTTAGTTCCAGTTACCCAGTGAAGTGACTCAGGTAATACACAGAGATTTAAAAAAAATCCTTTTACATAAGTTGTACCTGTTTACGGTCATCTCTTCTCTGCAGACCTTCAAAGTCCACCCTGTCTGAGCTTTCCAAAAAATAAAAAAGGAGGTGGAGAGCTGAAGTTACAATCTGTAGAGCTCAGTAAAGAGAGCTCTGAGAGCTGATTGGAGGGAAGGGAACACCCCTCCTCAATCAGCTGGAGCTCCCTCCCCTGTTACCATATTTCTGGAAAACTTATCAGAAGTGATTAATGATGATAGCAGAGGGAAGAAGCAGCAGACAGAAATACACATTATAGAGCAGTGATGGTGAACCTTGGCACCCCAGATGTTATAGAAATACATTTCCCATGATGCACAACTATACTGCAGAGTGCATGAGCATAATGAAAAATCTCATTTCAAAACACTACTAAATCATTTATTTTCTATTTGTAATAGATGTCATAAATAAATAAAGGCGGTTATTCTGTCATAAATCATTATAATTATTGATTGAAAATACTGCAATTCTCTGATGTCATGACATAATGTTTGTACCATTATTTTGTACACAATAAAAAAAAAGTTTGTAAATAAATAAATAAATAAATAAATAGAAGCGTAAAGATGGTATCACTTGAGAGCTTGAAGAAAGTGAGAAGTTATTGTGTGCTGTTCGTTCCATAAATATTGTATATATTGTGACAGAACAAGACCCTGTCACTGTGAAAAGGGAGGAGAATATGACACAGGATTCGCATTGAAGGTTAATGTGAGGTTCCGTACTATTATTTCTGAGCAGAGAAAGCCGTGTTTTTGTTCTCTCGGGATTCTGACGTTTTGGATCGGAACCTTCAGGCCATGTTCACACTGGTGCGACACGAAAATCGCACGACTTCAGATCCAACTTTGCCCTGTGACTTCGGATCCGATTTCCATGCAACTTTAATGAACAGGATCTGATTTTGATCCGACTTGGGGTGTTGACGTCACAAGGGGCGGGGTCTCAGGATTGACATAACCTGATGGCCACACCCCATAGTTATATAAGAACGATCAGACACCGGAGACCAGGGCTGAACTGGGACAAAAATTTGGCCCTGGACTTCATCCAGACCGGCCCACTTTAATTCAATAAAATGCTACCCCCCACCCCCCCAAAAAATCATGCCCACCAAAAGGCCACTACATCCATTATTGTATATCATGAGAGGGTGAGAGAGAGGTGAATGAGAGAGAGGGAGGGTTGAGGGAAAGGGGGTGAGAGGGGGTGGGTGAGAGAGGGGGGTGAGTGTACACACCGCTCCTGCCCATTGAAATGAATGGCCACCGCTGCTGAAGCACCTGCAAAGCACTTCGGCAGCAGCGCTACACGGGCGCATTTAACCTTTAATTTGGCTGCTAGTGGGGGTTAAAAGCGCCTGCTAGAAGCCAAATAGTTACATAGTTAGTCAGGTTGAAAAAAGACACAAGTCCAACCATAAAAAAATAAAATAATAATATCATACAATCCCATATACCTAATTCTATACCCACAGTTGATCCAGAGGAAGGCGAAAATCCCCAGCAGTGCATGATCCAATTTGCTACAGCAGGGGAAAAAATTCCTTCCTGATCCCCCGAGAGGCAATCGTATATTCCCCGGATCAACTTTACCTATAAATGTCAGTACCCAGTTATATTATGTACATTTAAGAAATAATCCAGGCCTTTCTTAAAACAATCTTCTGAGCTGGCCAGAACCACCTCTGGAGGGAGTCTATTCCACATTTTCACAGCTCTTACTGTGAAGAAACCTTTCCGGATTTGGAGGTGAAATCTCTTTTCCTCTAGACGTAAAGTGTGCCCCCTTGTCCTTTGTGTTGACCGTAAAGTGAATAACTCAACACCAAGTTCACTATATGGACTATATTTGTACATGTTGATCATATCCCCCCTTAATCTCCTCTTCTCAAGAGTGAATAAATTCAGTTCCTCTAATCTTTCCTCATAGCTGGGCTCCTCCATGCCTCTTATCAGTTTGGTTGCCCTTCTCTGCACTTTCTCCAGTTCCCCAATATCCTTTTTGAGAACTGGGGCCCAAAACCGAACTGCATATACCAGATGAGGTCTTACTAATGATTTGAACAGGGGCAAAATGATATCTCTCTCTCTGGAGACCATACCTCTCTTAATACAAGAAAGGACTTGGCTCGCTTTGGAAACCGCAGCTTGGCATTGCATGCCATTATTGAGCTTATGATCTACCAAAACCCCCAGATCCTTCTCCACTACGGATCCCCCCAGTTGTACTCCCCCTAGTATGTATGATGCATTCATATTATTAGCCCCCAAGTGCATAACTTTACATTTATCAACATTAAACCTCATCTGCCACATAGTCGCCCAATTAGACAGAGCATTGAGGTCGGTTTGTAAATTGGCGACATCCTGTAAGGACGTTATTCCACTGCATAGCTTGGTGTCATCTGCAAAGACAGAAATTTTACTTTTGATCTCAGACCCAATACTTTTTAATATCTTTATAAATGATAAGGGTCCCAATACTGAACCTTGGGGTACACCACTGATAACCTTAGACCATTCAGAGTAAGAATCATTAACCACGACTCTCTGAATTCTGTCTTTTAGCCAGTTTTCTATCCATTTACAAACTGATATTTCCAATCCTGTAGACTTTACCTTGCACATGAGCCGTGTGTGGGGAACTGTATCGAACGCTTTTGCAAAATCCAAGTATACAACGTCCACCGTCACCCCTCTGTCCAAGGTCTTACTTACCTCTTCATAAAAAGAAATCAGGTTTGTCTGACAACTTCTGTCTTTCATGAATCCATGCTGTCTGTTGCTTTAAAATATTTTTTTCCAGCAAGAACTCATCTATGTGGTCTTTTATTAATCTCTCCAATATCTTCCAAACTATAGAAGTTAAACTAACAGGTCTATAGTTACTTGGTAAAGACTTTGTTCCCTTTTTAAATATAGGCACCACATTGGCTCTGTGCCAATCCAGTGGTACTATTCCTGTCATTAATGAGTCCTTAAAAATTAAATAGCTGCTGGCGATGCATGGGGGCAAAGGGGACTCTATATCATATTTACTGGGAGTGCCCACTGATAGCCCCCTTCTGGACTTCAGTACACCAACTACTAATTCGTCTCCTTGAGACGGAGGTCCCTATGACCCCTAAATTTTTCATTTTAGGACTGATGTCTCTGAAGGCCCCACGCCCACATAAGAAGCTAGCTAGTCATGTCCTTACGGCAGCCCGCTGCCTAGTGGCACTGCACTGGAAGCGCAGCTCCCCTCCTTCGGAGGGAGCGCTGTATGCCAGGATTAGAGATGTAGAAGTAATGGAGAGGATGACCGCAAGAGTTCAGGATCGTCTGGACGCGCATAACATGGTTTGGGAGCTCTGGCACCGAAGGGAGGAACGCGGTGAATTGGAGCCAGGTATAACTTGACGACACCCCCCCCCCACATCCCCTCTACCCCCACCCTACTATTATCTCTTCGCTCCCCCCCCCCTTTTCACTCTTCTATTTCTTTTTCTTTTCTTCTCTTGTTTATTTTTCCCTGTTCATGGGAGCCCCTCTGGGACCCTCGCACTAATGCACATAACAACTATATTGGCTCGAAATTTGGTTGATAACATACCATGTTCCTGTTATGATAACTAGATAGGATTAGATAACAAAGCAGATAGCAGAGATACCGTGATTACACGCTCAGGAACTGTTGCGACCCTATATCCAGACGTGTTAACGTTTATCCTGTTGGTTGTAAAACTATTGCAATTGATTTGTATCCGATATGGCTTTCAATAAAAAGAGTTATTGATAAAAAAAAAAAAATAGCATGGCTTTGAAATTACAGAGCTCAATTCTTTTAGGATCCATGGGTGTATGCCATCTGGTCCAGGTGCTTTATCCACCTTTATTCTTTCTAAATATTTCTGGACCATATCACTTTTGAGCCATTGTGGATTTGTGGCGGTGTCACTACCACCCCTATTTTGGACATGAGCTCCCCCATACTCCTTTGTATACACAGAGCTGAAGAAAGTATTTAATAAATTAGCCTTCTCTTTGTCCCCAGTCACCCACTCTAGATTATTTTGTAAAGGGCCTACATGCTCAGACTTGACCTTTTTACTATTAATATATATAATACGACAGTAAAGTGCTGCTAAAACTAGCAGCGTTTTACCATCAATGCCCGCTCCAGTGTGAAAGCAGCCTAAGAGTCAGGGAGTGAATGAGACAGAGGGGGAGCTCGGACCCAAGTCGGACCAAAGTAGTGCAGGAACCTATTCTAAAGTCAGACTGACACAAGTTGGACCAGTTAAAACAGCTCTCATAGGGAAACATTGATTTTTACATGTCACGCGACTTGTCGCACCAGTGTGAACTAGGCCATACTCCTGTGCCTGGATTTTACCAGGTGCCTGCAGCCTGTCTGAGTACATGGGTGTCCAGGGTCATTATATACTGCAACTGAGGATAGCTCAGAGCTCCCAGTTTGGAGACAACTCCCAGTGTGGGAGACAGGAGTTCCACCCAGGGGTCAGAGGTGTCCAAACCAGGAGCCAAGAGACAGGAGGTCTCACCAAGGGGTCAGAGGAGCCCCAGCCAGGAGCCAAGATACAGGTGGTCTCTCCCAGGGGTCAGAGGTGCCCCAGCCAGGAGCCAAGAGATAGCCAAGAGATAGGAGGTCTCACTTAAGGGTCAGAGGTGCTCCAGCCAAGAGCCAAGAGACAGGTTGTCTCACCCAGGAGTCAGAAGTGCCCCAGCCAGAAGACAGGAGATCTCACTCCAGAAGTCAGGTTGGCCCCTATTCAGAGGCCAGGATTGGGCCATGCAACAGGGTGCTGTGATTAAAGGCTCAGAGAGCCAAGAGGACCAGTAGAGCTGACAACACAGTCAGAGGTACTAGTAAAAAGAGCAGCGGTAACTATGTTCCAAATGTAAATTGTTCAATAAAAACTAAAAAAAAAAAACTAAAAAAAAAAACAGCGGTGCTGCAAAATGTCTGTGAACCCAAAAGTATAAAGCTGTGCCAGACCCTCTATTATAGGCAGGCACACTGTAGAAGTCTTTTTAAAAAACGAGGCTTGTAAATACCAATTTAGGGTGATCTTGAGGCCGGTCCTGTAACTCGCGGCCGCTGTACAGCTCTGATGGATGGCTTCTGCAGTAGGGGCCAAGATCTCCCTCTGACGTCAGCCGGGGAGGTCACATGGCCGCCCAGCCCCTCCTGCAGTAGCCCTGGAAACTGGCTGAGAGTCACGTGACCGGCCTTAAGAGTGTGCTAAATCGGTATTTACAAGTCTAATTTTTATAAAAGATTTATACAGTGTGCTATGCCTAACTATAATAGAGGGGCTGGCAGTGACCATATATAAACTTTTATTTCTACTAATAGTGGCGTTAATGGGGGGGTGGAGACAGAGACACAGACACAGAACTGACAGGCAGGGAGGAGGGGGAGAGAGGAGAGTAGAGAGGACAGCTGCGAATGACGAAGGGGCGTACACTGACCACGGTGGTCAGGGCTCAGCATCCCTGATTTTTGTGGTCAGCGCAGAGAGGGGGACTCAGGAAGTTGCAGGATAAGCCAGTTTTTTTTACAGTTTAGAGGGGGTAAATTACACAGCACAAGCACTTTGCTGCTTAATCTGCTTCAAGGGACCAGGATCTGTATTTGTTTTTTTCGGGGGTTAGTAAACACTTTAAAGCAGAACTCTGGGAAAAATGAATTTTTTCCATGCAGTGGGGCTGTGGAATTGGTCCTTGAAGAATGTCTCAGAGATGCGTTTTGGGGCTTTACTCCTTCTCTATTCTCAGAAGCCTCAGAGGCTTGAGGAAAGGGGAGAACCTCAAAACTAGTTGCTTAGCAATGTTTCCAGGAGAAATTCCCTCTCAGAAGTCATCTAGTCAACACAAGATGCTGCACACTTGCCATCTCTGAGCAGGTGCCACGCTGTGTATGCAATGTCAGCTGGCATTTCCATTTCCAAACCTCACACATAGCCAGGGTTTGTTGGGGTTAACGTGATATTAAAGCAGCCCGGATCCTCCTCTTCTCGGGTCTCTAGCCGGTGCTCTTGGCCCCTCCCTCCTGCTGAGTGCAAGGGGGCACCCAAGCAGGCTTGCTCCTTGTATAGAATGCATGAAGGTAAAAAAAAAATCTTCTGCCTTTAGAACCACTTTAGTTTTTGCTAATGCATTCCTTGACTTTAATTTGCTCTCAAATGATCGCTTTACTGTAAAAGCATTTAATTAGTAAACATATGCTTGTCTGAGGAAGGACAGTTTGGTCCTTTTGCAGTTAAATGTCAGTAATGACAGTCGATGCAGCCTTGCTGGCTGGTGTTTTCCTTGAATGCAGATGCCAAAGTTAACTATCCTCTGTGGTTAGGTTACACAATTCTGCCTTTTTTTTTTAAACAATCTTGTCATATTCATTCCTTTTTTTTTTTTTTTTTGTTTAAATACATCCCATTTGTGTTTGCCGTATGCACCGGCATATTTGGGAGGATAATCATACTTTCTCACTGGCATTTGTTTGTCAGTGAAACAGTGCTTTCATACTGGCAGTATTTCAAGATGATTCAGTCTCTGACTCAGCTATGTGACCCTGCCCAAGATATTTTATGCCCAGTTGCTCGCAGCACCTTGTCTACTGTCATCACTCTTGCACCACTGCCACCCTCCTAAAGTTTGGATTGCACTTTTACCTTTTATCTACATGCTGTGTCAGCTGACACCTGTACACTTGGCAGCCACTCCTTGTGGGTGTCCTGTAAAGAAACGACAGAAAAATAAGAATGCCTCCGGACCTACAAAGTTATGAAAAGTCCACAATTTGGCCAATCTAAGGCCCCTTGACACTCGTTATTTTTTTTTGGGGGGGCGACTTACACACGTTTCCACATGCCACGCACAGCGCAGCCCTTTCATTTGCCAGAAATGGTACACGTCCTTTTTTGGACATTCCATGTTACCATCTTGAGCTGCCACAGCAATCCCTTCTGCTGGGCTGCATTTAAAAAAAAAATGGAGGTGGGGCAGTGTGATCATGTAAATTGCTTTTGGAAAAATAGGATTTTTATAACAGCTTACCTGTAAAATCCTTTTCTTGGAGTACATCACGGGACACAGAGCGACATAGTCATTACTAATGGGTTATATAGATACCGTCAGGTGCTGGCACTGGCAACTTCCAAAACCGGAAGTACCCTCCCCTATATAAGCCCCTCCCATCCGGGAGCACCTCAGTTTTGTAGCAAAGCAATAAGTGTCCCCAAAGAGGGGCGGGAGCTCTGTGTCCCGTGATGTACTCCAAGAAAAGGATTTTACAGGTAAGCTGTTATAAAAATCCTATTTTCTTTCTCGTACATCACGGGACACAGAGCGACATAGTCATTACTAATGGGATGTCCTAAAGCAATGCCCAATGAGGGGGGGGGATACACCATATATAAGCTGAGCGCTATCAGACATGAGGATCTTTTGCGGCCTGCAACACACTGCGCCCAAAGGCGACATCCTCCTGACTTCTAACGTCCACCTGGTAGAACCTAGTAAACGTGTGTACTGAAGACCATGTTGCGGCCTTACAGATTTGAGCCAGGGAGGCCTGGTGATGCACTGCCCATGAAGTTCCAACTGCTCTCGTGGAGTGCGCTCTAACTTTGAACGGAGGCGGTCTCCTTCTCAAGCCATAGGCTTGTATTATGACCTGTCGAATCCACTTGGCTAAAGTAGATTTTGACGCTGCCTGACCCTTTCTGGGGCCTTCCGGCAGAATAAACAAAGTATCCGTTCTGCGAATCTGAGCAGTGGCTTTTAGATAAGCTTTAACTGCTCTTACTACATCCAAAGAATGCAATAACTTTTCCTCTACCGAAGTAGGTTTGGGGAAAAAAGAAGGAAGAACCACATCTTGGTTCAAATGAAACCTCGGTACCACCCTAGGAAGAAAGGCTGGATGAGGACGTAATACTACTCTATCCTTATGGATAACCAGATATGGCTCCTTACAGGACATAGCTGCTAATTCCGACACTCTTTTAGCCGAACAAATGGCTACTAGAAAAATCAATTTCCTGGTGAGAAGCACCAAAGAAATATGCTGTAATGGTTCAAATGGTTGTTTCTGTAGAACCGACAGAACCAAGTTTAGATCCCATGGACATATGGGAATATTAACCGGAGGACTAATACGCATCACTCCTTGTATAAAGGCTTTGACTAGTGAATGCGAAGCCAAGGGCCTTTGAAAAAATATTGACAAGGCCGAAATCTGACCCTTGATAGTACTCAAGGCAAGCTTCCTATCTACAGCCCATTGTAGGAAGTCCAGAATCCTACCTATTACGTACTTATGTGGATGCCATTTCTTGGCCTCACACCACGCGATGTACGCCTTCCAGATTCTATATTAGATCTGCCTGGATACCGGCTTCCTGGCATTGATCATGGTAGATACCACAGGATTAGAGAGCCCTCTCTTTTTTAGAATGTGGGCTTCCATAACCAGGCTGTCAAACCTAGGGCTGGTAAGGAAGGGTGGTATATCGGTCCTTGCGAAAGCAGGTCCGGACGACGTGGGAGAGTCCAAGGACTCCCCACTGAAATTTTACAATCTCCGCGTACCACGCTCTTCGGGGCCACGCTGGAGCCACCGGAATCACTGGTTTCTTTTCTACCCTGATTCTGCGGAGTAATCGAGGTAACCATTGTGGCGGTGTGAATGCATATATCAGCTTGAACTGATCCCAAGGGAACACTAGGGCATCCGAGCCGCAAGCTAGGGGATCCCTTGTCCGAGAGACAAACCTGTCCCCCTTTGCGTTGAATCTGGATGCTAGAAGATCTACATCCGATGTTCCCCACCGCTGACATATTGTCCAGAAAACCTCGGGGTGAAGGGACCCTTCCTCTGGGCCTAATTGCTGGCGACTTAGAAAGTCCGCCTTCCAATTCTCCACTCCTGGAATGAATACCGCAGATATGGCTGGGACATATTTTTCTGCCCATTTCAGGATGTAATTTACTTCCCTCTGGGCTGCACGACTCCTGGTGCCCCCCTGATGATTGAATTCTGACAGGGGACCCTTGGAGTTTGGATGTCCATGCTACTAGGGCATACCGGGCTGCTCGTATCTCTAAGAGATTGATGGGCAGGGCCTTTTCTGCATCCGACCATCTGCCCTGGAGAGACCATTGCTCCAGTACTGCTCCCCAGCCTATAAGGCTGGCATCTGTAGTGACCACCTTCCAAGAAATCAGACTGAAGGATTTCCCTTTTTCCAGATTCTGGGGAACCAACCACTAACGGAGGCTCTTGCGAACGGAAGGGGACAAGGACATTGTAAGTCTAGGGCCTGAACTTTTTTGTTCCAGGCTGACAGTATGGCCCCCTGCAAATTCCTTGAATGGAATTGACCGTAGGGTACTGCTTCGAATGATGCCACTATTTTTCCCAGCAGCCTTATGCACAGGCGTATGGACGGCTGTCTTTTTTGTACCCACTAAGTGGATCAAATCTTTCAAAGACAAGACCTTTCCTCGAGGCAAGAATATTTTTCTCTGGCCTGAATCCAACCTTAGCCCCAAGTATTCCAGACTTTTGACTGGTTTTTAGGGGTGACTTGTCTCGGTTGATAATCCAACCGTGAGATTCCAGATACTTGATTGTCTTGTGAACGACCACGTCTAGTTTTTTCACTAAGTGGTCTATCAGCAACAAGTCATCTAGATATGCCATTATCATTACACCTTGTGTTCTTAGATTGGCCAATAAAGGGCCAGAATTTTTGTAAACACTCGTGGTGCTGTGGCCGAACCGAAGGGTAAGGCTCTGAACTGAAAATGGCGCCCTTCTACTGCAAAGCGTAGAAATTTTTGGTGGACTGGAAAGATGGGAATGCGCAAATAAGCATCTTTGATGTCGATCGCGGCTAACCAATCCTCCCCTTGTAGGGCAGTGGCCACCGATCGGATTGACTCCATTGGAAAGTCCTGATATACAGGAATTTGTATAGCCCTTTTAGAATTAATATGGGCCTCCCGTCCGCGTTTGCTTCGGGACTGTAAAGAGGTTTGAGTAAAACCCGAACCCTCATTCTTCCAGGGGAACCTCCATAATTACTCCTTGGAGCAATAGTTGTTCTAGTGCCAACAGGAGGGACTCTCTCTTCCGGGGATCCCTTGGCACGTTTGACCTCAAAAATGGGAAGGAGGAGAGTCTTTTAACTCCAAACTGTATCCCAAACATACTGCGGAGAGCACCTATCTGTCTTGATCGTGTCCCGCCAGGTCTCTTGCGAACAACTGGAGTCCTCCCCCCACCCGACTGAGTGGGGGCTTCAATGAATTTAACTTTGGGGGAGGTTTTGTACCTCCCCTGACCCAGGGTTTCTCATTACCCTGCTATTGTCCCTGTTTTTCACCCCCGGGAATTGACCGAGGAGGCCGTCGGAACTGTTACACAGCCGATGCCCCAGGGACTGGAGAAGCAGGCCTCTTAAAGAGGGACCTCTAACTCTGTTTTTAACCGGCAAGAGCGTATTTTTACCGCTGGAAATTTTCTGGATATATTTGTCCAGGTTTTCCCTGAATAAGCGTTCACCATGAAATGGGACGCTAACCAGCCATTCTTTACAGGGAGCTTCAGCAGACCAATTTTTGAGCCATAGAAGCCTACGCATATGTACTATAGACAGCGTAAGGCGGGAGGCCTGATGGACTGAATCCTTTATGGCGTCAACCGCAAAGCTTAAGGCTCTAGGTAGATCAGCTAGGGCAAAGCCTGCTGATCTGTCAAGTCCCTCAAGACCTGTTTCAACTGATCCTTCACTGCTTAGCAGACCCCAATAGCTGCTACTGCTGGTTGTGTCACCAAGCTTGCTGTAGAAAGAAGCAGATTTTCATAAGGACTCCAATCTTTTATCTATTGGGTTCTTGAACATTTGGACATTATCCACTGGACATGTCAGTGATTTATACATACAAGAGATGGCTGCGTCCACTGTAGGGACCTTCCATTTTTTTTTTTTTTTTTGATGAACTTATCCTCCATGGGATAGACCACCGGAAATCTCTTGGGGGAATAAATATTTTCTCAGGATGTTCCCAATCCTGGTAAATGAGCCCTTTCAGTAAAGGGTGAAGTGGAAAAGAACAGACAGTCTGGGGCTTCTAGCGACCCCAACGAGGATACAGTAGTGGTTGATGGTTCCGCAAGGTGCATTTTTAAATGCTGATCGGACCATGTTAGTCAGAGACTGAACCCATAATCTTTCAGCTTGAGATGCTGAGAAAAGGTTCCCCCACTGTTGATTCCTCTATAACAGAATCAACCTCATCCTGATCCCCTTCAGGCAGGTCGATCCCTGTATGGGACTGTTGCTCTGCTAACAGGCACTCTGAAGGAGGAGACGGAGATCGGGCGTGCTTTCCCTGACAGGGAGGCAGCGATAAATGTTGACAATCTCTCTCTAATCCTCCCAGAGCTGAGGAAAAAACCTCCTCTGTTACATACACAGGAGCAGGTGAACTGAGGACAGCCACAGTACCAAGTACCCCTGCGGGGTCTCTACGGTCACTTACCTCTGAACTTCAGGGGAGACTGGTGCAGCAGAAGTATGCCCAAGATCCTCCGAGCCCGATGAGACCCCCTTCGCTTCCTGGAAGATTTAGTTCCGGAGCTTCTGGACGGCATATTCCTAAGCCTAAAGCTGAGGTATTCCAGCCGTAATACACCACTTTTACTGAGAATAGTCTAGCACAATTGCTGCTATATCACAGTTGGTGTCTACTAATGTGCCTTTCTAGGGGATGCCTGTATCAACCGCTTGCTGTATGCCCTTTTTTAAATGTTGCCAGCTCTGTCTCTGTACTTCATAGCCAGCTCACCACACAAAACTGTGGTTTTTACATGCTGGGACGCCCGCACATGCGCAGAAGCGCTGCGGCGCACACAGAGCGTCATCCCCCAGGCTCCGCCCCCTTTCCTGGCTCACCTCTATATATAGAGGCGCGTGCACGCGCACGCGCGCGGCCACGTGCGCCTTCGGCGCTAATTTTGAAAAATGGAGACTAGGGACAAGAGCCAGGGCCCCTCTTTGCCGCAGGCCGGGGGATGGACGAGCATTGCAACATGGCAGAGGAAGCAGTTTCCCATAAGAGAACTCACCATCTGCCTGGACTTGCTCTGCTGAGAAGAAACTAGTCCACATGACAAGAAAACATTCCACAGCGGCCTCTAGTGGACAAACACAGGTACCGCAGTCTAATATCTTAAATATATATAAAAAAATATTTTTTTTTTTTCTTGACCACCATTAAAAATTATTACATTTTTTTAGTAGTTACAGGCATGCACAGAATTTTGCGGGAATACCATTAGGTAACAGACAGAAAGACAAATTAGGCTTGGGGTCCCCCAATAGAACCAAGTTCCTGGGGGCCCCCACTTACCTGTTCCCCGCCGCAGGACTTTGTTTGGTCCACAAAAGCCCAAACTTCACCTATCACGGCAGGCATTGTAATCAAACCTTCAGGGACCGGGTTCCCAAGGATTCCACTCCCCTGGACCTGTATAGCACCCTGCACAGAAAACATCTTGGTCGTGGGTATGACCAGAGCTCTGGATCCCAGGGTCCAGCCCTCCTAAGAAAGGCATTACAGGCAAAACCTTGCTCTTCTCTGCAAGGCCCGGGTACCGACCGTTTAGCTATGAAGCTTTTTTGGTCGGATCCGGAATAGCTTACTGAGGCCCAAAAGAACCTGTACGCAAGCTCAGTGAAAAACACATGTTTCTTCTTGGCCAACACCTTAGACACTGGCAAAAAACTGAGGTGCTCCCGGATGGGAGGGGCTTATATAGGGGAGGGTACTTCCGGTTTTGGAAGTTGCCAGTGCCAGCACCTGACGGTATCTATATAACCCATTAGTAATGACTATGTCGCTCTGTGTCCCGTGATGTGCGAGAAAGAAATACTTTTATGGTACTTTCCCATTTTTGTTTAGGTGAATTTTGTTAATGTCCTAGGGTACTCTATTATTCGTGTCCTTTATTTGATTTTTTTATTATATTGCTTTGACTTTCATTTTAAAGTGGTTGTAAGCCCAGGTTCACACTGGGGCTGCGGGAGTGAAGCCGTGCGAGTTCAGCTGAACTCGCACGATTTCACTCCTGCCTGTCAGTCCCGATTTCAGCTCGATTACAGAGACATCTGACACAGATGTCAATGTAAATCACGGCTGAAATCGCAAAAAGTAGTACAGAAACTACTTTTTGAAATCGGTGCAGCGCCGCAGATGCGGCGTCGCACAGATTAGGACGGTGTCATTGCCCGCAATTCGCGGCAAATTTCGCCGATTTGACATGCGATTTGACGTGTCAAATCGCATGTCAAATCGCACCAGTGTGAACCAGGGCTAAACGTCAGAAATGAAACATGAACAAAAGCATAGTGTGTACTTGTCTCAATCCAGAGCACTAAGTATCATTTCTATCTAATGCTTTGTTCCTCTGCTATCAGCAGGAGTCACTTGTTCTGACAAGTTTTCCTGACACCAAGAGAAAAACAGTGACAGGAGAGGGAGCTCCAGCTGATTGTCAGTCTCAGCTCTGTTCCTATGTGGGGTGTGAAGGGGGTGCGTGTCCCTTCCCTTAAATCAGCTCTCAGAGCTCTCCTCACTGATGTAACTATCTGCCCCATTGCTTTTCAGAGCTGAGAGATCCTGTGTAAATTCTGCACTTTGAATGAATGTAGTGGAAAGATGGCTGCAGATAAACAGGTACAATTGATGTAGGAGGATTTGTTTCCTCCCTGTGTATCACCTGAGGCCAGTCACTTCACTGGGTATATGGAAGGGTTTACAACAACTTTAAGCAAAGCATCCTGTAAGTATATAGATGGTCTTATTATTTCATGTGGATTCCAGACAGATGATGCATCCGATGGCATCAATTCTTTGTTTACTCTCAAGTTACCCTCAAAGGTTCTGGTTTGTGACAAGTAAATCAGCTTAAAATCCAGGAAATTTAAAAAAAAATTAAATTCTTAATGTGTGCATGCAGATTTTCCCTTTCTGTAGACAAGATAGATCTTGAGAAAACTCAAGGCACAGATCAGACAGATCTACTCAAATATTCAGAAGAATGAAAGAGTAATTCTTTTGTTTCCGTCATCCCCAGTCTTACCAACTACTGCATACATGCAGTAAGTGGCAACCTGGCAGGCCCGATGTTAAACTATCAAGTAGTTATCAGAGTCCTGTTAGTGCAGCAGGCATGGAGAATCCACTTAAAGTGTTATTAAACCCACAACAGTAAAATCAGTCTGTATATGCAGTAAAACTGAAAATTTATATCAAATACTTACTGTAATTTTCCTTTCCTGATGGACTCCATGGCAGCCTACGTGTGGGTTAATCCCGCCCCTCATACCTCATAGGACCCTTCTCCCATAAATCTTTGCTCTGGGCCAGAGGCCGTGTTCCATAATTTAGCCTACTCCAGCCACTGGGAGGGAACTCCTGCTGCCATGGAGTCCATCAGGAAAGGAAAATTACGGTAAGTATTTGATATAAATTTTCCGTTTTCCTGACAGACTCCATGGCAGCCTACGTGTGGGAAATAACTAGCCATACACACCCGGGTGGGCAGAGTGCTGGACAAAAGAAAAAAGGTTTAACTGGCACCATCAACAGACAAGATACGTAAATCACTACGCAGTAGTGTGCCATGAACGTGTTAATTGAAGACCACAAGGCCACCTTACAAATAACTTCTGGAGACACGTGACGTGATGCCGCCCATGATGAAGACACACTTCTAGTTGAGTGAGCAGTCACCGCTTCTGGAGGCGCCAAGCCCTTGGCTTTATAGGCCCACTGAATGGCCTGAACAATCCATGCTCCGATAGATCTGGAAGAGGCACGCATTCCCTTATACTTCCTGTGAAAAGAACGAGCAGGTGGTCGGTCTGACGGAAAGAAGCTGTAGCTTCAAGATACTGACTCAGAGCTTTTCCAACATCTAAGGGATAAACACTGGAATCCTTGGTAGATCTGAACGTTGGAAGAGCAATCTCCTGATTATCATAAAACACAGATGCCACTTTGGGGTTTGAACCCAACATAGGAATTAAAAAGTTTAGAAATGGCTCCTTGCATCCCTGAGAGCTGATTTCAGAGACCCTCTTGGCCGATGTTATAGCCACCAAGAAGACAACTATTAGAGAGAGTCATTTGACAGAAGATTGATCTTCATGTTCCAACTCTCTACCTAAGAAAAAATCCAGGACAAGGGGAAGATCCCAATTAGAAAAACTTGGCTCTGAGGTCTGAGCCTTATTGCTCCTCTGAAAAACTACTGAGTAAGAGGGTGTCTAGCCCAGGAAAAACCCGTAAAGGCAGAGATTACAGCGATTTGGACTCGCAGCGAGCTGACTAACAATGAGAGATCCAATCCTGATTGTAAGAAGCCCAGGATATCATGTATCTTTGGGTTATTGCAAGAACCTGCAGTGGAAGAGGTGTAGTCTGAAAACTTTTTCCAAATCCTCTGGTAGACCCTGTTGGTGCCTGTTCTTCTGGCATTTAATATTGTGGAGATGGCCCTACTTGGACAGCCTAGGGCCTCCAACCTTCCCCTCTCAAGAACCAGATCATCAGATGTAGATGGGGCCGGGCATGGATGTAGAAATGCCCCTTGTGATAGGAGATCTGGTCTGGAGGGTAGAGGAACTGGGTCCCGGAAGCTGAGTTGCATCAGCAGTGGAAACCATGGCTTGTTTGGCCAGTACGGGACTATTGCCACTATCTCTGCTTCTTCCATCCTGAGCCTCGACAAAAAACGGAGAATGACAGGAACCGGGGGAAAGGCATAGGCCCTGTGGAACCGCCAATGGTCTGTCAGAGCATCTACCCAAAAGCCTGGGGATACCAAGACCTCGTGTAGTATCTCTCTAGTCTGAAGTTGCATGGGGAGGCGAACAAGTCTACTTCCGGAATGACTCCCAGGGACAGGACCCACCTGAAGACTTCGGGGGGGAAGTCCACTCGTTGTCCAGAGAAACTGAACAAAAAATCTGCCTGAACGTTCGGGACTCCAGGGAGATAGACAGCTGTCAGGTTGGCCAGGTTTTTCTGGGCCCAGATCATGATGGGCTCTATTTCCTTTGACAGGGAGAGACTGCGAGTACCCCCCTGTCTCTTGATGTATGCGACTGCCGTTGTGTTGTCCAGTCTTAGGAGGACTGAGTCTCCTGCTGTTAAGTGGTGAAAGGCCTGCAGAGCGCAGAACGCTGCCCGGAGTTCCAGAACATTGGAGACTATCCTGTGAGAGGGAAAATTCCATATGCCTTGGGCAACTTCTGTCAGCCCCTGTTGCTGGCATCTGTAGTGATGGTGACCCAAGACACAGGTGCGATGGAGTGACAATTGAGGAGGTTCCTCTGTTGTAGCCACCAAGTAAAGCTCTCCCGCATGGATGAGGTTATTTGGATAAAATGATCCCGAAGCCCTGGATTATACTGCTGGAGGAAACCCTTCTGGAAGGGCCGCATTTTCCACTGAGCCCACTTTACCATGGGTGTTGTTGCCACCATGGTGCCAATGAACTTTAGGCATTGAGAGGCTTGGAGATGAGAACGACATTGCAAGCCAAACTCTGTCCCGGATCACTGGGATTTTTCCAGGGGTAACAAGATGGTGCTCTTGATAGCGTTGAAGTGTGCCCCGAGGAATACCAGGGACTGTGTAGGATCCAGATGGCTCTTTTACAGATTCAGAAGCCAACCAAACTCGAGTAGAATGGATATGACCTGGGATCTGTGGATTAGCAACTGCTCCTTGTCCCGAGACAACAGCAGGTCGTCTAGATAGTGATACAAACGGATACCTCTGGTCCTGATCAGAGCCACGACAGCCAACAAGTTTTGAAAACACACGAGGCGATGTTGTAAGCCCGAAGGGGAGACAGGTAAACTGCAGACGGATTTGATCGACAGCAAAGCGAAGGTATTTCTGGAATTCTGACGCTATCGGAACATGGAAGTAGGCGTCCTTCCGGTCTATAGAGACAAGCCAATCGCCTGGTTGGATTGCTTGACTGATCATGAGTAGTGTCTCCATCTTGAACTTCTCCTTCTAGATAAAAGAATTCAAGTGGGTTAGGTCTATAACTGGCCTCCAGGAGACGTTTTTCTTCAACACCATGAAGAGGGGCGAGTAGACCCCTTAAAACCTTTTGTCATCTGGAACTGGAATTGCAGCGCCCTGAGCCACAAGAGAGACAGGAGAATTTGCTTTTTCTCTTCCGAGAGAGGCAAGGATGCCGACTTGCTCTGTTTTAGGCAGGTGCAATATCATAAAGACTTAGGGGATTCTTGTCCACCGGAAGATGCCCCTTTTGAAAACTTCTGGCCTGAAGGCTGTTTTTTCTTCCAGGTCTTCTTGAACTCACGGCCAGGCCTATAGTAGCGAGCATTCCTTGCTCGATCTGAACTTTGCCTGGGCTGTGTTCTCTTCTGGTTTAGCAGACGGCGATCCTGGGGAAGGAACCCCGACTTGCCCCCTGTGGCACGGGTGATGGCACTGTCCGATATGTTCCCAAAGAGGGACGAACCCCCAAATGGAATCCTGCACCATGCCTGCTTGGAGGCAGGGTCAGCTACCCATGGGCGCAGCCACAAGGCACGCTTAGCCGTGACAGATGTCAGCATGATCCGAGCCACCAGGCGAATTATGTCTAGGGAAGCCCCACGAGAAAAGCCAACGTCAACCTTAGCCCATGAATAGGTGAGCTCCTGGCCAGTTCTTCCGAGATGTTCCTCAGAGAAGCATCTACGTCATCTGCCCAGACTTCCATCGCTTTAGAAAGGGCTGCGAGAGCTAGAGCTGGTTTGCAGGTCATACCCGCTGTAATGTAGATCCGCTTGAGGGCGGTATAAATTTTCCACTCCAGGCAATCCCTAAAGGAAACAGTATCCTACAATGGGAGTGTGACGTGCCTCACCATCCTCATTAGGGCTGAGTCAATGAGAGGAGCCGACTCCAGGTGTTTTACATCCTTGCTTTTAAATGGGTACATTTTTGATACCTTCATTAACAGGCAATTCTTCCTTTCAACACCACCCCATTCGTCGGTAATTATTGCGCTGAGTTCACCCAAAAAGGAGAAATTAGGATGTTCTTTTTTGAGGTGTTTAAAATATTTCCTCTATTTGGAGGGTGCCTCCACTGGCTCTTCCATCTCAAAGCTTCTTTGACAGCTTTTGACCAGCTGTGGTACTAGGGCAAATTCAAAACCTGCACCAGGGTCATCTACCTCCACCTCACTGTCTGAGGCTTCAATTGAGGAATGGCTCGGCTGTGAAGGGCCTGGAGCCTTGAGATCATCCCTAATAGGGACTGACATAGTGTCGCCAGCAGGGTTGTGGGTATGACCAGAATCCCCTTTACTCAGGGACTCACGGACCACCTTTCTGACCAGTGCTTCCACTTGTTGGTCTCCACCCTCTCTTTCTTATGCGACTTTAGAAAAGCATCGCTTGCAGAGCGATTTGCCTTCAGGAACCTGGGCCCCGCATACCCAGCAGGCTTTCCTCACAGAGCGGCTGGAGTGGCGGTGAGAGTGACGCCCAGAGGTGGTTTTAGACTCCTATCTGTGGTATCCAGATCTAAAGGAAGATCTGACGTCTGGAGCTTGAAGAGGAGTGACAACGTTGAGACCTAGGACGGTCTTTGCCGTGCTTTGGTGTTCAGACCTAGAAGAGCTGAGTGAAAAAGAAAGGGTTAAGAGCTCCTGAATAAGTGAACCCAAGCATCACAGGTAGAAAATAAATAAATCCTACCTGCAGCGCAAGGGTTGGCCACAAGAGGGCGGTGACAGATCCATGGCAAGGCAGTTTGAAAGTGAAATTAATCATTAAAGCCTAATGAGAAACAGGAGTGACAACAGGCATGAGAGAGCACATAACAAAACATAGCCAGCACCCAGGGAGCCTGCAGCAAACAATTTACCTTGTAAACCAGAGCCCAGTGCCTGGATAAACACTGCATAAGCCTGCAAGTCATCCCAAGTAATAGCTACTTTGACAGCTATTTAAATCTGCCACCGTTAACGATGTCACCGCCCCATAGCGGTTGCCATCCGGTGGCGGCCAATCGCATGCGCGACCGCCGCCGCCATTTTGGCGAAACTGCACCTGCACGAACCAAGCACGGAATCTTCGTTTGCAGCTTGCGGATGCGCAGCGACTTCCTGAAACGGCGAGCTGGAACGCAGCTGCGCTCCAGCCACCGTGGCCACTCACTGGAGCTTGATAGAAAATAAGGAGACACACAAAACACAGAGATACGGCTGCCATATAAAAGGAATATCTTTGTACATTACCACCACCACGGCACGATCCGGACCAGAACCTGGGACTGGGGAGCTGTTCGCTCGACCCACCGCACGATCGGGCGTTTACAAAGCCTCCCGCTAATAGCTGGGACGTTTGGCCATATTGCTGCTTGCCTGCCAATGGCCAGGTTAGTAAGCTCTTCATGGTATCACATCATATCGCCCATGTCCACCTGCTAATAGCTAGGATTGCTGGACTGCAGAGAGGATCACCGCTAACCACCAACGTATCGCCGTGCACACCGCCAGGCCTGGATTACAGAAAAACTTCATGAAAAGGTAAGACTATATCTTGGTCCTAGGAGGAGGACAAAAAAAGGAACACGGCCTCTGGCCCAGAGCAAAGATTTATGGGAGAAGGGTCCTATGAGGTATGAGGGGCGGGATTAACCCACACGTAGGCTGCCATGGAGTCTGTCAGGAAAGCATGCTTGTTCTATTCACTGTGGAACCTAAGGGGATAATCTTCTGCATTGTATAAAAAAGGCTGTTTGATCCTATCTTCTCTGATCCTTCCTTTCTTTTACTGTCCCCAATGCATCTGCTGATAGTATAGAGCCTTGGAGGAACTCTGCACATGCTCATTGTGGTGTATTTTGCTAGCGATCTCATGCGGAGGAAGCTATCCAGAGGACACGGCCGACACCGACTGTTAAATGAATGGGAAGTGACGTCACCCATAGAGTTAATATGGGGCGTCTGTTGTCTGTCTCCTCTGCACCCACCTCTACAGTGAAGCCACGGCTGACAGCTCAGTGTGGGATCCAGTCGGATCGGGTCAGATTGGCTTCCAAAAAGGTATGTATACTCGTTTTTTCTTTACAGGGATAAAGAGGTTAGTGTTAGATCCCCGGTGTCTATAGATGCAGGGATTTTAGATTTTGCATGGACTTACACCTTAAAACGGAAAATTTATATCAAATACTTACCGTAATTTTCCTTTCCTGATGGACTCCATGGCAGCCTACGTGTGGGTTAATCCCACCCCTCATACCTCATAGGACCCTTCTCCCATAAATCTTTGCTCTGGGCCAGAGGCCGTGTTCCATAATTTAGCCTACTCCAGCCACTGGGAGGGAACTCCTGCTGCCATGGAGTCCATCAGGAAAGGAAAATTACGGTAAGTATTTGATATAAATTTTCCGTTTTCCTGACAGACTCCATGGCAGCCTACGTGTGGGAAATAACTAGCCATACACACCCGGGTGGGCAGAGTGCTGGACAAAAGAAAAAAGGTTTAATTGGCACCATCAACAGACAAGATACGTAAACCACTACGCAGTAGTGTGCCATGAACGTGTTAATTGAAGACCACAAGGCCACCTTGCAAATAAGTTCTGGAGGCACGTGACGTGATGCCGCCCATGATGAAGACACTTCTAGTTGAGTGAGCAGTCACCGCTTCTGGAGGCGCCAAGCCCTTGGCTTTATAGGCCCACTGAATGGCCTGAACAATCCATGCTCCGATAGATCTGGAAGAGGCACGCATTCCCTTATACTTCCTGTGAAAAGAACGAGCAGGTGGTCAGTCTGACGGAAAGAAGCTGTAGCTTCAAGATACTGACTCAGAGCTTTTCCAACATCTAAGGGATAAACACTGGAATCCTCGGTAGATCTGAACGTTGGAAGAGCAATCTCCTGATTGTCATGAAACACAGATGCCACTTTGGGGTTTGAACCCAACATAGGAATTAAAAAGTTTAGAAATGGCTCCTTGCATCCCAGAGAGCTGATTTCAGAGACCCTCTTGGCCGATGTTATAGCCACCAAGAAGACAACTATTAGAGAGAGTCATTTGACAGAAGATTGATCTTCATGTTCCAACTCTCTACCTAAGAAAAAATCCAGGACAAGGGGAAGATCCCAATTAGAAAAACTTGGCTCTGAGGTCTGAGCCTTATTGCTCCTCTGAAAAACTACTGAGTAAGAGGGTGTCTAGCCCAGGAAACACCGGTAAAGGCAGAGATTACAGCGATTTGGACTCGCAGCGAGCTGACTGACAATGAGAGATCCAATCCTGATTGTAAGAAGCCCAGGATATCATGTATCTTTGGGTTTTTGCAAGAACCTGCAGTGGAAGAGGTGTAGTCTGAAAACTTTTTCCAAATCCTCTGGTAGACCCTGTTGGTGCCTGTTCTTCTGGCATTTAATATTGTGGAGATGGCCCTACTTTGACAGCCTAGGGCCTCCAACCTTCCCCTCTCAAGAACCAGATCATCAGATGTAGATGGGCCGGGCATGGATGTAGAAATGCCCCTTGTGATAGGAGATCTGGTCTGGAGGGTAGAGGAACTGGGTCCCGGAAGCGGAGTTGCATCAGCAGTAGAAACCATGGCTTGTTTGGCCAGTAGGGGACTATTGCCACTATCTCTGCTTCTTCCATCCTGAGCCTCGACAAAAAACAGAGAATGACAGGAACCGGGGGAAAGGCATAGGCCCTGTGGAACCGCCAATGGTCTGTCAGAGCATCTACCCAAAAGCCTGGGGATACCAAGACCTTGTGTAGTATCTCTCTAGTCTGAAGTTGCATGGGGAGGCAAACAAGTCTACTTCCGGAATGACTCCCAGGGACAGGACCCACCTGAAGACTTCGGGGGGGAAGTCCACTCGTTGTCCAGAGAAACTCTCAACAGAAAATCTGCCTGAACGCTCGGGACTCCAGGGAGATAGACAGCTGTCAGGTTGACCAGGTTTTTCTGGGCCAAGATCATGATGGGCTCTATTTCCTTTGACAGGGAGAGTCTGCGAGTACCCCCCTGTCTCTTGATGTATGCGACTGCCGTTGTGTTGTCCAGTCTTAGGAGGACTGAGTCTCCTGCTGTTAAGTGGTGAAAGGCCTGCAGAGCGCAGAACGCTGCCCGGAGTTCCAGAACATTGGAGACTATCCTGTGAGAGGGAAAATTCCATATGCCTTGGGCTACTTCTGTCAGCCCCTGTTGCTGGCATCTGTAGTGATGGTGACCCAAGACACAGGTGCGATGGAGTGACAATTGAGGAGGTTCCTCTGTTGTAGCCACCAAGGAAAGCTCTCCCGCATGGATGAGGTTATTTGGATAAAGTGATCCCAAAGCCCTGGATTATACTGCTGGAGGAAACCCTTCTGGAAGGGCCACATTTTCCACTGAGCCCACTTTACCATGGGTGTTGTTGCCACCATGGTGCCAATGATCTTTAGGCATTGAGAGGCTTGGAGATGAGGACGACATTGTAAGCCAAACTCTGTCCCGGATCACTGGGATTTTTCCAGGGGTAACAAGATGGTGCTCTTGATAGCGTTGAAGTGTGCCCCGAGGAATACCAGGGACTGCGTAGGATCCAGATGGCTCTTTTCCAGATTCAGAAGCCAACCAAAATCGAGTAGAGTGGAGATGACCTGGGATCTGTGGATTAGCAACTGCTCCTTGTCCCGAGACAACAGCAGGTCTAGATAGTGATACAGACAGATACCTCTGGTCCTGATCAGAGCCACGACAGCCAACAAGTTTTGAAAACACACGAGGCGATGTTGTAAGCCCGAAGGGGAGACAGGTGAACTGCAGACGGATTTGATCGACAGCAAAGCGAAGGTATTTCTGGAATTCTGACGCTATCGGAACATGGAAGTAGG
The DNA here is from genome assembly GCA_029206835.1 of Rana muscosa. Classification (NCBI taxonomy): domain Eukaryota; kingdom Metazoa; phylum Chordata; class Amphibia; order Anura; family Ranidae; genus Rana; species Rana muscosa. Next base: position 619,193,705 of record CM055117.1, read on the forward strand.
CGTCCTTCAGGTCTATAGAGACAAGCCAATCGTCTGGTTGGATTGCTTGACTGATCATGAGCAGTGTCTCCATCTTGAACTTCTCCTTCTAGATAAAAAAAATTCAAGTGGGTTAGGTCTATAACTGGCCTCCAGGAGACGTTTTTCTTCAACACCATGAAGAGGGGCGAGTAGACCCCTTAAAACCTTTTGTCATCTGGAACTGGAATTGCAGCGCCCTGAGCCACAAGAGAGACAGGAGAATTCGCTTTTTCTCTTCCGAGAGAGGCAAGGATGCCGACTCGCTCTGTTTTAGGCAGGTGCAATATCATAAAGACTTAGGGGATTCTTGTCCACCGGAAGATGCCCCTTTTGAAAACTTCTGGCCTGAAGGCTGTTTTATTTTTTTATTTTTTTCTTCAGGTCTTCTTGAACTCACGGCCAGGCCTATAGTAGCGAGCATTCCTTGCTCGATCTGAACTTTGCCTGGGCTGTGTTCTCTTCTGGTTTAGCAGACGGCGATCCTGGGGAAGGAACCCCGACTTGCCCCCTGTGGCACGGGTGATGGCACTGTCCGATATGTTCCCAAAGAGAGACGAACCCCCAAATAGAATCCTGCACCATGCCTGCTTGGAGGCAGGGTCAGCTACCCATGGGCGCAGCCACAAGGCACGCTTAGCCGTGACAGATGTCAGCATGATCCGAGCCACCAGGCGAATTATGTCTAGGGAAGCCCCACGAGAAAAGCCAACGTCAACCTTAGCCCATGAATAGGTGAGCTCCTGGCCAGTTCTTCCGAGATGCTCCTCAGAGAAGCATCTACGTCGTCTGCCCAGACTTCCATCGCTTTAGAAAGGGCTGCGAGAGCTAGAGCTGGTTTGCAGGTCAAACCCGCTGTAATGTAGATCTGCTTGAGGTCGGTATAAATTTCCCACTCCAGGCAATCCCTAAAGGAAACAGTATCCTCCAATGGGAGTGTGACATGCCTCACCATCCTCATTAGGGCTGAGTCAATGAGAGGAGCCGACTCCAGGTGTTTTACATCCTTGCTTTTAAATGGGTACATTTTTGATACCTTCATTAACAGGCAATTCTTCCTTTCAACACCACCCCATTTGTCGGTAATTATTGCGCTGAGTTCACCCAAAAAGGAGAAATTAGGGTGTTCTTTTTTGAGGTGTTTAAAATATTTCCTCTGTTTGGAGGGTGCCTCCACTGGCTCTTCCATCTCAAAGCTTCTTTGACAGCTTTTGACCAGCTGTGGTACTAGGGCAAATTCAAAACCTGCACCAGGGTCATCTACCTCCACCTCACTGTCTGAGGCTTCAATTGAGGAATGGCTCGGCTGTGAATGGCCTGGAGCCTTGAGATCATCCCTAATAGGGACTGACATAGTGTCGCCAGCAGGGTTGTGGGTATGACCAGAATCCCCTTTACTCAGGGACTCATGGACCACCTTTCTGACCAGTGCTTCCACTTGTTGGTCTCCACCCTCTCTTTCTTATGCGACTTTAGAAAAGCATCGCTTGCAGAGCGATTTGCCTTCAGGAACCTGGGCCCCGCATACCCAGCAGGCTTTCCTCACAGGAGCGGCTGGAGTGGCGGTGAGAGTGACGCCCAGAGGTGGTTTTAGACTCCTATCTGTGGTACCTAGATCTAAAGGAAGATCTGACGTCTGGACCTTGAAGAGGAGTGACAACGTTGAGACCTAGGACGGTCTTTGCCGTGCTTTGGTGTTCAGACCTAGAAGAGCTGAGTGAAAAAGAAAGGGTTAAGAGCTCCTGAATGAGTGAACCCAAGAGTCACAGGTAGAAAATAAATAAATCCTACCTGCAGTGCAAGGGTTGGCCACAAGAGGGCGGTGACAGATCCATGGCAAGGCAGTTTGAAAGTGAAATGAATCATTACTGCCTTATGAGAAACAGGAGTGACAACAGGCATGAGAGAGCACCTAACAAAACATAGCCAGCACCCAGGGAGCCTGCAGCAAACAATTTACCTTGTAAACCAGAGCCCAGTGCCTGGGTAAATACTGCATAAGCCTGCAAGTCATCCCAAGTAATAGCTGCTTTGACAGCTATTTAAATCTGCCACCGTTAACGATGTCACCGCCCCATAGCGGTTGCCATCCGGTGGCGGCCAATCGCATGCGCGACCGCCGCCGCCATTTTGGCGAAACTGCGCCTGCACGAACCAAGCATGGAATCTTCGTTCGCGGCTTGCGGATGCGCAGCGACTTCCTGAAACGGCGAGCTGGAACGCAGCTGCGCTCCAGCCGCCGTGGCCACTCACTGGAGCTTGATAGAAAATAAGGAGACACACAAAACACAGAGATACGGCTGCCATATAAAAGGAATATCTTTGTACATTACCACCACCACGGCACGATCCGGACCAGAACCTGGGACTGGGGAGCTGTTCGCTCGACCCACCGCACGATCGGGCGTTTACAAAGCCTCCCACTAATAGCTGGGACGTTTGGCCATATTACCGCTTGCCTGCCAATGGCCAGGTTATTAAGCTCTTCATGGTATCACATCATATCGCCCATGTCCACCTGCTAATAGCTAGGATTGCTGGACTGCAGAGAGGATCACCGCTAACCACCAACGTATCGCCGTGCACACCGCCAGGCCTGGATTACAGAAAAACTTCATGAAAAGGTAAGACTATATCTTGGTCCTAGGAGGAGGACAAAAAAAGGAACACGGCCTATGGCCCAGAGCAAAGATTTATGGGAGAAGGGTCCTATGAGGTATGAGGGGTGGGATTAACCCACACGTAGGCTGCCATGGAGTCTGTCAGGAAAGTGGAAGTAAACCCTCCTATCATTTTCAGGCAAGGAAGCTGCTATCTTGGCCTCTGTTTAATCTTCAACTGCCGTGATGCTGCACATGTGACCAGTTATGACACCAGCCATTGGATGGTTTGACAGTTTGGTTGAGAGCACAACCAATGTGACCGTCGGCATTCCCGGCATGCCGGGAATGTAACTGCTTTTTGAAACTATTAGGCCCCTTTCACACAGACGGATAGAATGGTGCTTTTAGCTGCGGATTTTCTAGTTTTCTACCGCAGCTAAAAGCACACAATGCTTTCCTATGGCCCCATTCACACACAGCGTTTAGCTGCGATTTCGTTACATGCGGTTCGGTGCGAATAGAAAAAATAGAATTGAATGCGTCCAGGTGCGATGTAGCGCAGCTATCTGCACATAACTGCAGGTAATCGCAGTGCACTGTGTCAGCTGCGGATAGCAGCGTAAACAAAAGAAAAAAACAACAGGAAGCACATCAAAATAAAAATGGTTGCTATGGGGATGACAATAATGGCCAAACGCAGCTAAACGCAGCCACATGTAAACGCAGCTAAAAGCAGTGTACAAATGCAGCTGATCGCTGTGCCTGGGGTCTTGAATTTCAAAAGAAAGAAACATGCTTTTAACTGCGGCAGAACAGCCGCCCGTGTGAAAGGGGCCTTAAATCGATGGGTTTACTTCCGCTTTAAGCAGTCCCTTTCCCTACAGAAGTCCAACTACCACTTTGACTAATGACAGCATCATGCAAATATTTCATTTCTTGAGCTTCTGCCTTCTGGACTAGTGACTGGAAGTAGGTATAGTATATATCCCCTGATGAAGGGTTGGAACCCCTAAAATGTGTTTTTTTTCTCAGTTATTTTTTATTAAAACTATCAATAATATTTAAACCTGATCATCTGATTGGTACATGCAATGCGCTGCAGTTACTGGCAAAACACTTTCTGTATTGGCAGGTTAAAGAGAGCTCCGCTATTTCTTCTCATGATGTAATATACTAGCTGTTTGTTTTTTTTTAATGGGAAAGTTTTTTACACCACAAAACCAGGGTGTTTTTTTTTTTTTGTGTTTTTTTTTTATTTATTTTTTGTCATTTTTATCTAAACTAGTTTAATCATAGAACAATGCATATTCTTCTTTTCATATTGTTAGAAGTAATGTTTTGAATTTTATTAACAGAAACTGATGGAGATTACGGACAAGATGTCTAAAATATTTGGTACTTTTTTGCAGAAGTTTCTCAATGGGAACTGGAACTGATGTGACACTTTTCCTAGTAACACAGCAGGTAAGATAATAGAATCTTACAGAGAAAGGCAAAAAGTTTATTTACTTTTATAGGCGGTGACCTGAACTTTGCTACTGTGTAACTTGCTTTGTCACGTAACATGAATGTTGTGGTAATCATATTTTACAAGCATCAAGGTAATTCCATGGATCAAAGTTTCATACTCGTACATAATAAGAAAACACAATCCTAACATTTTATCTTTTCAATTTATGAACTGCCATCAGTATCTAGAACAGCAGTAAGGAAGCTGATCTGTAAATTTTTCATGCAGATAACGAAATAACAGGTGCATAAAGAAATGTCTCACACCTAACCAAAGAGAACAAAGGTTTCCCTAACATGTCGTCAGACCAGCAGTGCCTGTTTTGTGAACTTTTTTGTAAAAGCATTGTTAATCCGGTTACTTTTGAAAACGAAAAGTGCTGCTGTATAATAGTAACCATGAGGTGCAATAATTGCTGCAGTGTTTCACTAGCAGGGATGAGCCGAACACCCCCCTGTTCGGTTCGCACCAGAACCTGCGGACAGACAAAATGTTTGTGTGAACTTTAGAACCCTATTAAATACAATGGACTCGAACGTTAGAAATCTAAAGTGTTAATTATAAAGGCTAATATGCAAGTTATTGTCCTAAAAAGTGTTTGGGGACCTGGGTCCTGCCCCAGGGGACATGTATCAATGCAAAAAGAAGTTTTAAAAACTGCTGTTTTTTCGGGAGCAGTGATTTTAATAATGCTTAAAATGAAAAAATAAAAGTGAAATATTCCTTTAAATTTCATACCTGGGGGGTGTGTATGATATGCATGTAAAGTGGCGCATGTTTCCCGTGCTTAGAACTGTCCCTGCAAAAAATGTCATTTTTGAAAGAAAAAAATGCATTTAAAACTGACTCGCGGCTATTAATGAATTGTCGGCTCCCGGCAATACATACAAAAGTCATTGATAAAAAAAAAAAAAAAAGCGTGGGGGTTCCCCAGAATTCAATTACCAGGCCCTTCAGGTCTGGAATGGATATTAAGGGGAACCCCGCCGCAAATTAAAAAAAAAAATTGACGTGGGGTTCCCCCAAATATCCATTCCAGGCCCTTCAGATCTGGCATGGATTTTAAGGGGAACTCCACCCCAAATTTTAAAAAAAATGGCGTGGAGTCCCCCTAAAAATCCATACCAGACCCCTTATCCGAGCACGCAACCTGGCCGGCCGCAGGGGAAAAGGGGGGGACGAGAGAGCGGCCCCCCCTCCCTCCTGAACCGTACCAAGCCACATGCCCTCAACATGGGGAGGATGTCCCCATGTTGATGGGGACAAGGGCCTCATCCCCACAACCCTTGCCCGGTGGTTGTGGGGGTCTGCGGGCGGGGGGCTTATCGGAATCTGGAAGACCCCCTTAACAAAGGGGACCCCCAGATCCCGGCCCCCCCTATGTGAATTGGTAAGGGGTACATTGTACCCCTACCATTTCACGAAGAAAGCGTAAAAAAATGTTTAAAAAAACACACAAACACCTTGAAAAAGTCCTTTATTTAAAAAAAAAAAAAACATTCCAGCGGTGAAATCCAGTGTCCCGCGGCGATCCCGATGTCCAGCGCTGTCCTTCATTGGTTGTGCCTGAGCGGACCTGATGGGGAACTCCCTCTCAGTATTTTAAATGTATAGACCCGCCCCTTCTAAAGTTCCCCATCAGGTCCGCTCAGCGGACCAGATGCGGAACATGAGAAGGGGCGGGTCTATACATGTATTACCAAAGTGAGAGCAGTTCCCCATCAGGTCCGCCCCCTCGGTATGTCGGACCCGCCTACGTCATTGGCTTGAGCGGGGAACTTCCTTCACTGTGTAATTTAAATTTACATAGTGAAGGAAGTTCCCCGCTCAAGCCAATGACGTAGGCGGGTCCGACATACCGAGGGGGCGGACCTGATGGGGAACTGCTCTCACTTTGGTAATACATGTATAGACCCGCCCCTTCTCATGTTCCGCATCTGGTCCGCTGAGCGGACCTGATGGGGAACTTTAGAAGGGGCGGGTCTATACATTTAAAATACTGAGAGGGAGTTCCCCATCAGGTCCGCTCAGGCACAACCAATGAAGGACAGCGCTGGACATCGGGATCGCCGCGGGACACTGAATTTCACCGCTGGAATGTTTTTTTGTTTTTTTTTAAATAAAGGACTTTTTCAAGGTGTTTGTGTGTTTTTTTAAACATTTTTTTACGCTTTCTTCGTGAAATGGTAGGGGTACAATGTACCCCTTACCAATTCACATAGGGGGGGCCGGGATCTGGGGGTCCCCTTTGTTAAAGGGGTCTTCCAGATTCCAATAAGCCCCCTGCCCGCAGACCCCCACAACCACCGGGCAAGGGTTGTGGGGATGAGGCCCTTGTCCCCATCAACATGGGGACATCCTCCCCATGTTGAGGGCATGTGGCTTGGTACGGTTCAGGAGGGAGGGGGGGCCACTCTCTCGTCCCCCCCTTTTCCCCTGCGGCCGGCCAGGTTGCGTGCTCGGATAAGGGGTCTGGTATGGATTTTTAGGGGGACTCCACGCCATTTTTTTTTTAAATTTGGGGTGGAGTTCCCCTTAAAATCCATGCCAGATCTGAAGGGCCTGGAATGGATATTTGGGGGAACCCCACGTCAATTTTTTTTTAAATTTGCGGCGGGGTTCCCCTTAATATCCATTCCAGACCTGAAGGGCCTGGTAATTGAATTCTGGGGAACCCCCACGCTTTTTTTTTTTTTTTTATCAATGACTTTTGTATGTATTGCCGGGAGCCGACAATTCATTAATAGCCGCGAGTCAGTTTTAAATGCATTTTTTTCTTTCAAAAATGACATTTTTTGCAGGGACAGTTCTAAGCACGGGAAACATGCGCCACTTTACATGCATATCATACACACCCCCCAGGTATGAAATTTAAAGGAATATTTCACTTTTATTTTTTCATTTTAAGCATTATTAAAATCACTGCTCCCGAAAAAACGGCCGTTTTTAAAACTTCTTTTTGCATTGATACATGTCCCCTGGGGCAGGACCCAGGTCCCCAAACACTTTTTAGGACAATAACTTGCATATAAGCCTTTATAATTAGCACTTTAGATTTCTCCCATAGATTTTTCGAATTTGCCGCGAACACCCCAATTTGTTCGCTGTTCGGCGAACGGGCGAACAGGCAATGTTCGAGTCGAACATGAGTTCGACTCGAACTCGAAGCTCATCCCTATTCACTAGCCACCTACCCTTCTCCTTCCTTATTAGATCCTTAAAGTGGTATTAAACTCAAAAGCAAATATTCATTATATTGCAGCTTACCAATTTTTGGATGGGGTGGCTGTATTTGTTTTTTTTTAGGCTTACCTTTCTTTATTTTTACCTGGAGATGCAGCCAGTAAGTCTGTTGTTTTTCAAAGGATCAAGCTGTCTTGCAGATGTAGCATTTAGAGCAGGGGTCTCCAAACTATGGCCCTCCAGTTTTTCATGCCTAGTCATGTCTGAATGTCAGAGTTTTATCAATGCCTCATGGGCCGTAGTTTGGAGATCCCTGATTTAGAGGGTTGAGACAAACCATTTACCACTGAGAGGGGTACTTGCAATGGTCAGCTTTTATTTTTGTATGTAAAACCCTTACCCAAAAAAAAAATATATATATATATATATATATATATATATATATATATATATATATATATGTATAAATATATATATATATATATATATATATATATATATATATACATACATACATACATACATATATATATATATATACACACACACACACACACACACACACACATACAGTGTAGTGTACCGGGTGCGGAGCTCAGGGGTGCGCAGTGTACAGGGTGCAGGGCTCAGGGGTACCCGGATTCTGGGATTGTAGGCAGCATCACACAGCCAGTGCTTCATCTGGTCTTCACGCCACGCCAGAGCCTAGAGAAGATGGAGGGAGGAGGTGGGTGGAGCCAACACTAACACTAGGCAAAGGAGGAGGAAGAAGGCTCTACTCTGAATGTTGAGGCTCTCCTTCTCAGCAGGGGCTCGGACGTGACTGATGTCACTGGTTGCTAGACGCCAAGCGGCACAGGCGCTAGCAACCAGTGCAGCGAACAGTAGAGGCCAAGCCAGCGGTGCTGCTCCACCCACCTCCTCCCTCCGTCTTCTCCAGGCTCCAGCGGAGACAACAGGGTCTGCTGCTGATTATACTGATGTGAGAGAGAGATTCAAGAGTCAGTCAGTAATATTTCGGGGGTTGCCCCCCCCCCTGGGTCCGTCCCTGCTCCCAGACCAACAATGCTGCTTTTCAAAGGTGTTGCTTTTTCATCTAGAACAGGGTCTCCAAACATTCTGAACAAAGAGCCAGTTTACTGTCCTTCAGACTTTTGGGGGGCGGATTGTGGCCAGTGGGAGTAGAAAATGCCTGAGCATCAGTGGGAGTAAACAATGGAGGAGATTTACTGGTGCAGCTGTGCATGGTAACCAATCAGCTTTTAACTTCAGGTTCTTCAATTAAGGGCCCTTTCACACGAGCGGACCGTTCAGGACCTGTCAGTTTTTCAGGCGGGCCTGAACAGACGCTCCATACATCTCTATGGAGCGACGGATATCAGCTGTGACATGTCTGCTGACATCCGATCCGACCCGCTCCGCTAAATCCAGACGGATGGAAACCCTACTTTCCATCCGTGTGGTGTATCGGATCGGATGAAAACGGACAGATGGTCCGTTTTTATCCGATCTCCCCATAGAGGAAAGCGGAGATCTGACAGCGTGTGTTTTCTTAGCAAAAACTGACTTCTGTATTTGTAAATGATCTCCAGGGGCTTCGGTAGTGCTCTATAGATTCTTTTTGTAATGCAGAAGATATGATTCGACACGTTATGGCCCCTACTATACAGCAGCAATTTATGCTTACATGATTTTTGCGCATTAGAGGCGTGATTTAGATTTTTGTGCATTAGAGGCGTGCTTTAGTTCAGTCAGTGCAGAGATGATCAAATACCACCAAAAGAAAGCTCTATTTGTGGGAAAAAAAGGACATAAATTTTGTTTGGGAGCCACTTCGCACGACCGCGCAATTGTCATTCAAAGCATGACAGTGCTGAAAGCTGAAATTTCGCCTGGGCAGGAAGGGGGTATACAGTATGTGCCCAGTAAGCAAGTGGTTAAGTAGATGTAAACCCTAATTGAATTCCAATTACTTTTATGAGGCATTTTGTATCTTAAACAATTGCCTTGTTTCTATTTAATAAAATACTTCTTTAACCTATTTTTTAATTTGTTGCTTCTCAGCACTAATAATCTCCTGCTGCAGATTCTTTCAGCCACTTCCTATCTACAGGCACTTCAGGCACCCATGAGACAAAACGACAATGCAAGAGCACAATTGGGAGACAGGGACATTGATGTTCCCCCCCCCCCCCCCCATAATAAGAAACGCCCGAATAAGGACCTTCATGAATAGATCACCAGCTATGATTTTAATGAAAGCTGAAGATCTAAAATGGGTGAAAATTATTTCAAAATGTTAACATGTTCAAATACTATATATGAGATTTTAGTGATTGGGTTTACATATACTTTAAAGTGGTTGTAAACCCTTACAGACCACTTTTTGCTACAGGTAAGAGCGGTGTGTCGCAGTGTGTCGCTCCAGGTCAGCCCACGTTTGTCCACTCTATGCCATTTACCTCGTGGATGAGGAGATGAGGAGGCACCTCCTGCCTAACACTCCTGAAGGTGGTGATAGAGAGTGTGAGAACACAGGGTGACGCTAGTGTTGGTGTTTGCAAGCCAAGCTGGATCTGTGTTTCAGCCAGATGTGCAGAACTGGGAGCTGAGGATCAAGGAGTCTGAATCCGGCAACAACATGGCACTTTATCAAAAACCAAACAGACTCCAGGAAACAAGCCACAGTCATTACCAGCTGGGCAGCGATGTATTGAATCAGGAGGCAAAGCCAGAGTCCAGGAAACAAGCCAAAGTCAGTAACAGCTGGCCAAACAGGTTACAAGGCAGAAGGCAGTAGCAGAGTCCAGAAGGCAAGCTGGGCAATACACAGTAAGGCAAAATCAGTAGACCAGGTCTCAGCAAAAAGCAAGAACTAGCTTAAGAGTGCTTACAGTTGATATAGGCCCCAGAGCGACAATACCGGTGCCGAGTGTGCGCGCTAATTTTTGCACCCACCCTGGTTCCCTTTTACTGACAAGTATCCAGCCTTCCTTACAGACAAGTGCCCATCCAGCTTGTTTGCTGACAGCCACTGTACAAAAAAAATTGGATAACCGTCCACCAGCTATTTCTGAACTCCACCCTTATCCTTTCCTAAAAGCAATACACAAGAGATAAATGGAGATCATGGATGCTTTCAATCGCACAGATGCTTAACCACTTAACGACCGCTCACTGTATATATACGTCGGCAGAATGGCACCGACAGGCACAATCACGTAGAGCATACGTGATTGCCTTTGTACAGTTGGGGGGTCCGATCGGACCCCCCTCCTATACAGTGAGCGGTGGCTAAGTGTCCGGGAGCGTTCCGGGATGAGGGGGCAGCCATTCGTTTCTGGCCACCCCCTCGCGATCGCTCCCGGCGAATGGAAATGCCCCCTCTGTCTGTGTCAGACAGAGGGAGCAGGAGGAAGTGATGTCATCTCTGGTGCGGCGCTCACATATACCGAGCGCCGTACAAGAGAAGATATCAGGTTAGTGCACACAACACTACACTGACACCAGGACACATAGGGACATAAATCGCCCCCCCCAGGCCCCCCAGATCACCCCAGATCACCCCCCCCAGCCCCCAGTCACAGTGTCACTGATTGCAGTGACCATTTATTTAGTGATCACTGCAATCAGTGACATTTGTGACTGTAAAAGTGTCACCAAAGTTTAGTCTTAGGTCCAGTGTAGCCCCCTAACCCCCCCTAATAAAGGTTTAACCCCCTGATCACCCCCCAGATAACCCTTTCACCGCCTATCACCACTGTCGCTTAGCGATCATTTTTCTGATCGCTGTCTTAGCGTCAGTGATGCAGATCGGCAGCCAGTAATTTTTTTTAGGTTTGCCGCAGGTTTTTATAGCGTCAGGTACCCCAATATATTATCTAATAAAGGTTTAACCCCCTTGATCGCCCCCCAGGTAACCCTTTCACCCCCTATCACCACTGTCGCTAAGCAATTGTTTTTCTAAACGCTGTCTTAGTGTCGGTGATGCAGATCGTAGCCAGTAATTTTTTTTAGGTTCGCCGCATGTTTTTATAGCGTCAGGTACCCCAATATATTATCTAATAAAGGTTTAACCCCCTTGATCGCCCCCCCAGGTAACCCTTTCACCCCCATCACCACTGTCGCTAAGCAATCGTTTTTCTAAACGCTGTCTTAGTGTCGGTGATGCAGATCGGTAGCTGGTAATTTTTTTTAGGTTCGCCGCAGGTTTTTATAGCGTCAGGTACCCCCATATATTATCTAATAAAGGTTTTAACCCCCTGATTGCCCCTAGTTAACCCTTTCACCAGTGATCACCATATAAGTGTTACGGGTGACGCTGGTTAGTTAGTTTGCTTTTTATAGTGTCAGGGCACCCGCCGTGTATATAACCCAATAAAGGTTTAACCCCCTGATCGCCCGGCGGGTGATATCAATTAGGTTTTAGCGTCAGAGAGGGTCTGAGTCACACCCCAGGCAGCGTCAGGTTAGTGCCAGTAACGCTAACACCCACGCGTGAAGCATACACCCCCCTTAGTGGTATAGTATCTGAACAGATCAATATCTGATCTGATCAGATCTATACTAGCGTCCCCAGCAGTTTAGGGTTCCCAAAAACGCAGTGTTAGCGGGATCAGCCCAGATACCTGCTGGCACCTGCGTTTTGCCCCTCCGTCCAGCCCAGGCCACCCAAGTGCAGTATCGATCGATCACTGTCACTTACAAAACACAACACACATAACTGCAGCGTTCGCAGAGACAGGCCTGATCCCTGCGACTCCAGTGCTGTAGGAGGTGATTTCACCACCACAGTTAAAAAAAAAAAGCATATATGCCGAAGCATTGGGGCAGCAGGGGCGGAGGAGCGATTTTGCTCCTAATGCCGCGTACATACGGTCGAAATTCCGACGGAGGCTTGCCCGTGGAAAAGTCAGACCATGTGTGTGCGGCATAACTTTTTTGCGGGAGGATGCCCCCATGCTTCGGCATATATAAATGGTGCGTGTATGCCCATTATTGGAAGTGGGTGGATGAAGGGCGGTATTCTAATGGTGGGCATACCCACCGATCAATCTCTTTTTTCGTTCAGCCAACTGGCTGCATGAAATAAAAAGATTACAATACATGTCCAACAAGGACCAGCAATGTACTGGTATGTTGCTGGACTTTGAATGTTTATACCAGAATGATGCCTGCGGGTTTAGGTATCATCTTGGTATCATTCTTTTCAGCCTGCGGCCGGCTTTCATGTAAAAGCAATCCTAGCGGCTAATTAGCCTCTGGACTGCTTTTACAAGCAGTGGGAGGGAATGCCCCCCCCCGGATATAAAAAGCGCCATTGGGAAATTGGGAAAGCATTTTATCACACCGATCTTGGTGTGGTCAGATGCTTTGAGGGCAGAGGAAAAATCTAGGGTCTAGAAGACCCCAGTTTTTTCAAAAAAAGAGTACCTGTCACTACCTATTGCTATCATAGGGGATATTTACATTCCCTGAGATAACAATAAAAATGATAAAAAAAAAAAATACTTGGAAGGAACAATTTAAAAATAAAATAAAAAAGCAAAATTAATAATAAAAAAAAAAAAGCACCCCTGTCCTGCCCTGCTCTTGCCCAATGGCGAACGCAAGCGTCGGTCTGGCGTCATATGTAAACAGCAATTGCACCATGCATGTGAGGTATCACCGCGAAGGTCAGATCGAGGGCAATCATTTTAGCAGTAGACCTCCTCTGTAAATCTACTGGGGTAACCTGTAAAGGCTTTTAAAGGCTTTTAAAAATGTATGTAGTTTGTCGCCAATGCGCGTTTGTGCGAAATTTTAAAGCATGTCGTGTTTGGTATCTATGTACTCGGCCTAAGATCATCTTTTTTATTTTATCAAACATTTGGGCAATATAGTGTGTTTTAGTGCATTAAAATTAAAAAAAGTGTATTTTTTAACCCAAAAAATGCGTTTGAAAAATCGCTGCGTAAATACTGTGTAGAAAAAAAAAATGCAACACCCACCATTTTAATCTGTAGGGCCTTTGCTTTAAAAATATATATAATGTTTGGGGGTTCAACATAATTTTCTTGCAAAAAAAAAAATGTTTTCATGTAAACAAAAAGTGTAAAAAAGGGCTTTGTCTTCAAGTGGTTAGAAGAGTGGATGTAAGCTTCCTAATGTTGTGTATAAAATGCCAGAACAGTTCAAAACCCCCCCAAATGACCCCATTTTGGAAAGTAGACACCCCAAGCTATATACTGAGAGGCATGTCGAGTCCATGGAATATTTTATATGTTGACACAAGTTGCGGAAAAACGACAATTTTTTTTTTTTTTTTTTTGCACAAAGTTGTCACTAAATGATATATTGCTCAAACATGCCATGGGCATATGTGGAATTACACCCCAAAATACATTCTGTTGCTTCTCCTGAGTACGGGGATACCACATGTGTGAGACTTTTTGGGAGCCTAGCCACGTACGGGACCCCAAAAACCAAGCACCGCCTTCAGGCTTTCTAAGGGTGTAAATTTTTGATTTCACTTCTCACTGCCTATCACAGTTTCGGAGGCCATGGAATGCCCAGATAGCACAAAACCCCCCCAAATGACCCCATTTTGGAAAGTAGACACCCCAAGCTATTTGCTGAGAGGTATTGTGAGTATTTTGCAGATCTCGCTTTTTGTCACAAAGTTTTGAAAATTGAAAAAAATATATATATATATATATATATATATATATATATATATATATATATATATATATATATTTTCTTTCTTCATTTTCAAAAACAAATGAGAGCTGTAAAATACTCGCCATTCCTCTCAGCAAATAGCTTGGGGTGTCTATATTCCAAAATGGGGTCATTTGGGGGGGTTTTGTGCGATTTTGGCATTTTCTGGCCTTCGAAACTGTGATAGGTAGTGAGGAGTGAAATCAAAAATTTGTGCCTAGAAATCCTGAAGGCGGTGCTTGGTTTTCGGGGTCCCGTACGCGGCTAGGCTCCTAAAAAGTCCCACACATGTGGTATCCCCGTACTCAGGAGAAGCAGAAAAATGTATTTTGGGGTGTAATTCCACATATAACCATGGCATGTGTGAGCAATATATCATTTAGTGACAACTTTTTGTAATTTTTTTTTGTTTGTTTTTTTTTTGTCATTATTCAATCACTTGGGACAAAAAAAATATATTCAATGGGCTCAACAGGCCTCTCAGCAATTTCCTTGGGGTGTCTACTTTCTAAAATGGGGTCATTTGGGGGGGTTTTGTGCTATTTTGGCATTTTATGGCCTTCGAAACTGTGATAGGTAGTGAGGAGTGAAATCAAAAATTTGCGCCCTTAGAAATCCTGAAGGTGGTGCTTGGTTTCCGGGGTCCCGTACGCGGCTAGGCTCCCAAAAAGTCCCACACATGTGGTATCCCCGTACTCAGGAGAAGCAGCAAAATGTATTTTGGGGTGAAATTCCACATATAACCATGGCATGTGTGAGCAATATATCATTTAGTGACAACTTTTTGTAATTTTTTTTTTTTTTTTTTTTTTTAGTCATTATTCAATCACTTGGGACAAAAAAATAAAAAATTCAATGGGCTCAACATGCCTCTCAGCAATTTCCTTGGGGTGTCTACTTTCCAAAATGGGGTCATTTGGGGGGTTTTGTACTGCCCTGTCATTTTAGCACCTCAAGAAATGAGATAGGCAGTCATAAATTTAAAGCTGTGTAAATTTCAGAAAATGTACCCTAGTTTGTAAACTCTATAACTTTTGCGCAAACCAATAAATATACGCTTATTGACATTTTTTTTACTAAAAACATGTGGCTGAATACATTTTGGCCTAAATGTATGACTACAATTGAGTTTATTCGATTTTTCTTATAACAAAAAGTAGAAAATATCATTTTTTTTCAAAATTTTCGGTCTTTTTCCGTTTATATCGCAAAAAAAAAAAATCGCAGAGGCAATCAAATACCATTAAAAGAAAGCTCTATTTGTGGGAAGAAAAGGACGCAAATTTCGTTTGGGTACAACATTGCATGTCCGCACAATTTACAGTTAAAGCAGCGCAGTGCTAAATTCTGAATTCACCTCTGGTCCTCTAGCTACCAAATGGTCCGGGGCTTAAGTGGTTAATCATACAGTGTTTATCGACAGGCCCTATTTTGTCTAAAATAGCAAAGCAATTGACCCCATGCCTATGATCTGGCAACACTCACAAGTGTTCACCCCCTGTACCTATTCAATAGTTTTAACCTTAAGAAAAAAAAACTATCCATAACTCTAAATACTCATCTACCTAATATGATGGTTATGTGACGTGCTGGATCCCAGGTTTCCATTCTTCTGTTATATAGGGGGAGATTTACTAAAACTGGAGCCCTTAGAATCTGGTGCAGCTGTGCATGGTAGCCAATCAGCTTCTAACTTCAGCTTGTTCAATTAAGATTTGGCAAGAAAACCTGGGCTCTGATTGGTTTCTATGCAGAGCTGGACCAGATTTTGCACTCTCCCGTTTTAGTAAATAACCCCCATAGTGTCTGAGGATTGGGTCTTCAGCACCCACAGCACTTCCTGGAGCTGCCTATTGGATGTCAGAAGGGTCCATTGCCTAATCTTGCAGCATTTAGAAGTTGAGAATGTTCACACAATACATTTTTATTGAATATTCACTTCAGTTATAAAGTCATGTGCAGATGAAAAAGTGAACAGGGATTTTTATTTAACGTGACTGGATAATTTAAGAGAATCTTTACACTTTTGTGAATACCTCTTTCTTTTTTTCTACCGGTATAACTAAGTGCAAGTGTGTGCCTTTCCACACGTTCTGAAAGGAAAGGATGTAGAAGTGTTCCCTTACATTGGTGATCAGTGTAGAAGTGACCCCTTACATTGGTGATCAGTGTAGAAGTGACTCCTTACATTGGTGGTCAGTGTAGAAGTGACTCCTTACATTGGTGGTCAGTGTAGAAGTGACCCCTTACATTGGTGGTCAGTGTTGGGGTCGAGCATGGGTGTCAGGAAAGACGTTCTCTCACTCATCCCAGCAATCGGGGTCCCAGAATCTCTATGCACAGGCAGACCCGTTCGGCGCATGCGCGATAGCGGCAAACGAGCGTGCGTGGGCACGCGATAGTGGCGAGCAGGCGCGCGCGGGTGCGCGATAGCGCGCGCGCGCCTATGACGCAGTTTGGCGCCAAAGACTGCCTATTTAAAGAGAGCTGTCACTCTGCATCCTTGCTGTCCGGTCTACAGCGTTTCCCGAAGACCCTTGTTACCTGAACCTCTGATCTAATTGCTCTGGTACCTGACCCGGCTTCCCTTGGCTTCTCCAGTCTGCTGCCCGCCTCTGACCACGGCTCGTCCCGACCTCTCTTCTGCCTTCTCCTCTAACCAGTTTGCTGCCCGCCTGATACACTGACCCGGCCTGGACTTTAACTATTCTTGGATCCTGCTTTGTACTCATCTGCCCGCTTGTGTCTGACCCGGCCTGTCTTCACCAAGTCTGCTTCCTGATCATCTGGTGCCTGCTGCGGACCACTACACGTCTCCCACCAGTTATCCACCGCTGCAGTCTGCTGCTTCTACTTCCACCTGCCTCAGTTCCTGCCAGGCACTTGCGCTCCTTTGCCCTCCTGAGCCCCTGTCTGCTCTATCAGGGGTTCTCGAGTCAGAGGTCTACGAGAGGCCACTCCCTGCACGTCGGGCTCACCTACCAGGTACGTGACAGTACCGGACAGCCATGTCTGAGCCCACGCAGGGAGCCTCTCCCATGGAGGAACTCTGCCGTCATCTAGATGGACTTACTACGGCAGTCAGGAACTTACAGGAGGGCTATACCCGCCTAGAGGAGCGTGTCCAGACCCTGTCTAACACGGCACCTGCCGCACCTGGAGCTTCTCCCGCACCCTCAGTCGTCATGTTACCACCTGAACCCCGGGTTCCTCCTCCCGAGAGGTTCTCTGGGGATCGTAGTAAATACAGAGCTTTTCGTAACGCCTGTGAGCTCTTTTTCGCTCTGCAACCCAGGACCTTTTCCCTTGAAACCACCAAGGTGGGCTTTGTCATCGCCCTACTATCAGGCGAACCTCAGTCTTGGGCCCACCGCCTTCTGGAGCATAAAGACACCTGCCTCAACCTCTTGCGCATGTTCTTTGAAGCCATGGATCTTCTCTACGAGGATCCCCAACAAGCAGCCACCGCGGAAGCAGCATTATGTTTCCTGCAGCAGGGTCGCAGGCCCGTGGAGGACTACGTGTCCGAATTCAGACGTTGGAGTTCGGACACAAATTGGAACGATGCTGCCCTGCGCCACGAGTTCCGTATGGGCCTTTCCGAGCCCCTTAAGGATGAACTGGCTCGAGTTGGCATCCCAGCAACACTGGACGCTCTAATTCTTCAGTCTACCTTAATTGACAGGCGGTTAAGGGAACGAAGAGCTGAACGTACCACTGGTCCCTCTCGTCCTGTATGGATGCTACCTCGTGTGTTCAACCCTGCTCACTCCGCTCCTCTGGCTCCCGCTCACCCGTCTGCTGATACTTCGGAACCCATGCAACTTGGCCTGCTTCGCCCCTCGCTCACCCCCGAAGAGCGCCAACGGCGGCGATTCAACAATCTCTGCCTCTACTGTGGGGAACCAGGTCATTTCGTGAGGTCCTGTCCTGCTAAGACCCGTAAGTGCTCCTCTATCTTTTCTACATACTCACCTACCTCGTTTGACAACTCAACTCATCTGGCTGTCTCTGTCTCCTTACAGCTTCCAGGAAGGAATATACTAACTACCGCAATAATTGATTCCGGAGCATGTAGCGGTTTTATGGACGCTTCCTTTGCCAACAGATTCCAGGTCCCCTTGCAACCCCGAGCTAAGGGACTTTCTGTACACCTGGCCGATGGATCAGCTATTAAGTCAGGGCCAGTCATACTGGAAACCGTCCCTTTAAGTGCAACCATCTCCGGTAATCACCGGGAGTTACTTTGCCTGGACATCATTGAATCCCCCCTGTTTCCCATCATACTGGGTATGCCCTGGCTGAGGGCACACAACCCACAAATTGACTGGACCACGAGTAAGATCAGCTTCCCCTCTCCTTACTGTCGTCAGCACTGTGTGCCAGAAGTTGCTGACGCTCCCTCCTCACTGCTCTGCTTAGACGCTGACTCCGAAACCCGCCAGTCCGTTCCCGAAGTTTACCATCATTTTTTGGATGTATTCAGCAAAAAAGGTGCAGAAACACTTCCCCCGCACCGATCCTATGACTGTCCGATTGAGCTCCTCCCCGGGGCAGAGGTGCCATTCGGAAGGATCTTTCCTCTAACCGAACTAGAGCTCGGGACCCTCAAGACCTATATCGACGACAACCTGGAGAAGGGGTTCATCCGCCCTTCTACTTCACCAGCAGGAGCAGGAATCTTTTTCGTCGAAAAAAAAGGGATTTTTATAACAGCTTACCTGTAAAATCCTTTTCTTGGAGTACATCACGGGACACAGAGCGACTTAGTCATTACTAATGGGTTATATAGATTACCTTCAGGTGTTGGCACTGGCCAATTCCAAACCGGAAGTACCCTCCCCTATATAAGCCCCTCCCATCCGGGAGCACCTCAGTTTTATAGCCAAGCAATAAGTGTCCCAAAAAGAGGGGTGGGAGCTCTGTGTCCCGTGATGTACTCCAAGAAAAGGATTTTACAGGTAAGCTGTTATAAAAATCCCTTTTTCTTTTTCGTACATCACGGGACACAGAGCGACTTAGTCATTACTAATGGGACGTCCCAAAGCAATGCCAAATGAGGGGAGGGATACATAAGCTGGGCGCCATCAGGCATGAGGCTCTTTTGCGGCCTGCAACACACTGCGCCCAAAGGCGACATCCTCCTGACTTCTGACGTCTACCTGGTAGAACCTAGTAAACGTGTGTACTAAGGACCATGTTGTGGCCTTACAGACTTGAGCCAGGGAGGCTTGGTGATGCACTGCCCATGAAGTTCCAACTGCTCTTGTGGAGTGCGCCCTAACTTTGAACGGAGGCGGTCTCCTTTTCAAGCCATAGGCTTGTATTATGACCTGTCGAATCCACTTGGCTAAAGTAGATTTTTGATGCTGCCTGACCCTTTCTGGGGCCTTCCGGCAGAACAAACAAAGTATCCATTCTACGAATCTGAGCAGTGGCTTTAAGATAAGCTTTAACTGCTCTTACTACATCCAAAGAATGCAATAACTTTTCCTCTACCGAACTAGGTTTGGGGAAAAAGGAAGGAAGAACCACATCTTGGTTCAAATGGAACCTCGATACCACCTTAGGAAGAAGGCTGGATGAGGACGTAACACTACTCTGTCCTTATGGATAACCAGATATGGCTCCTTACAGGACAAGGCGGCTAATTCCGATACTCTTTTAGCCGTACAAATGGCTACTAAGAAAATCAATTTCCTGGTGAAAAGAACCAAGAAAATGTGCCGCAATGGTTCAAATGGTTGTTTCTGTAGAACCGACAGAACCAGGTTTAAGTCCCATGGACATATGGGAATACTAACCGGAGGGCTAATACGCATCACTCCTTGTATGAAAGCTTTGACTAATGAATGCAAAGCCAAGGGCCTTTGAAAAAAATATTGACAAGGCCGTCTGACCCTTGATAGTACTCAAGGCAAGCTTCCTATGTACAGCCCACTGTAGGAAGTCCAGAATCCTACCTATTACGTACTTACGTGGATGCCATTTCCTGGCCTCACCCCACGTGATGTACGCCTTCTAGATCCTATAATAGATCTGCCTGGATACCGGCTTCCCGGCATTGATCATGGCAGATACCACAGGACCAGAGAGCCCTCTCCCTTTCAGAATGTGGGCCTCTATAGCCAGGCCGTCAAACCTAGGGCTGGTAAGGAAGGGTAGTATATCGGTCCTTGCGAAAGCAGGTCCGGACGATGTGGGAGGGTCCAAGGACTTCCCACTGACATTTTTACAATCTCCGCGTACCATGCCCTTCGGGGCCACGCTGGAGCCACCAGAATCACTGGTTTCTTTTCTACCCTGATTCTGCGGATTAATCGCGGTGGGAATGCATATATCAGCTTGAACTGATCCCAAGGGAACACTAGGGCATCCGAACCGCAAGCTAGGGGATCCTTTGTGCGAGACACAAATCTGTCCACCTTTGCGTTGAATCTGGATGCTAGCAGATCTACATCCGGTGTTCCCCACCGCTGGCATATTGCCTGGAAAACCTCGGGGTGAAGAGACCATTCCCCCGGGCATAATTGCTGGCGACTTAAAAAGTCCGCTCTCCAATTTTCCACTCCTGGGATGAAAACCGCGGATATGGCTGTGACATACCTTTCTGCCCATTCCAGGATGCAATTCGCTTCCCTCTGGGCTGCACGACTCCTGGTGCCACCCTGGAGATTGATATATGCCACTGCTGTGGCATTGTCTGATTGAATTCTGACAGGTGACCCTTGGAGTTTGGATGTCCATGCTACTAGGGCATACCGGGCTGCTCGTATCTCTAAGAGATTGGTGGGCAGGGCCTTCTCTGCTTCTGACCACTTGCCCTGGAGAGACCATTGCTCCAGTACTGCCCCCCAGCCTATGAGGCTGGCAACTGTAGTGACCACCTTCCAAGAAACCGGACTGAAGGGTTTCCCTTCCCAGATTCTGGGGGACCAACCACCAATGGAGGCTCTTGCGAACGGAAGGGGACAGGGACATTGGTAAGTCTAAAGCCTGAACTTTTTTGTTCCAGGCTGACAGTATGGCCCTCTGCAAGTTCCTTGAATGGAATTGACCGTAGGGTACCGCTTCGAATGAAGCCACCATTTTTCCCAGCAGCCTTATACACAGGCGTATGGATGGTTTTTCTTTTTTGTACCCACTAAGTGGGTCAAATCTTTCAAAGACGACACCTTCTCTGGAGGTAAGAAAATCTTTCTCCGATTTGAATCCAGTCTTAGCCCCCAAGTATTCCAGGCTTTTGACTGGTTTTAGGGCTGACTTGTCTCGGTTGATAATGCAACCGTGAGATTCCAGATACTTGATTATCTTGTGAACGACCACTTCTAGTTTTTTTCACTGAGTGGTCTATCAGCAACAAGTCGTCTAGATATGCCATTATCGTTTACACCTTGTGTTCCTAGTTTGGCCAATCGTAGGGCCAGAATTTTTGTGAACACTCGTGGTGCCGTGGCCAGACCGAAAGGTAAGGCTCTGAACTGAAAATGGCGCCCTTCTACTGCAAGGCGTAGAAATTTCTGGTGGGCCGGACAGATGGGAATATGCAAATAAGCATCCCTTATGTCGATCGAGGCTAACCATTCCTGCCCTTGTAGGGCGGTGGCCACCGATCGGATCGACTCTATCCGAAAAAGTCCTGATATGTAGGAACTTGTTTAGCCCTTTTATATTTAATATGGGCCTCATGTCCCCATTTGGTTTGGGGACTGTGACAAGGTTCGAGTAAAACCCGAACCCGTTTTCTTTCAAGGGAACCTTCATGATTACCCTTGGGGCAATAGTTGCTCTAGTGCCAGAAGGAGGGATCCACTCTTCTGGGGATCGCTTGGCACGTTTGACCTTATAAAATGGGCAGGAGGAATGTCTTTTAACTCCAGCCTGTATCCCAGACTTACTGCGGAGATCACCCATCTCTGATGGTGTCCCGCCAGGTCTCTGTGAATAACTGAAGTCTTCCCCTCACCTGACTGAGTGGGGGCAACCCTTCATGACTTAGGGGGAGGTTTTGTACCTCTCTTGACCCAGGGTTTCTTGTTACCCTGTGATTGTCCCTGATTTCTGCCCCCTGGATTTGACCGCGGAGGCCGTCGGAACTGTTTCACAGCCGATGTGCCAGGGACTGGAGAAGTAGGCCTCTTAAAAGAAGGACTTCTACCCTTGTTCTTAACCGGTAAGAGTGAACTTTTACCGGCAGAAATTTTCTGGATATATTTGTCCAGATCTTCTCCAAATAAGCGTTCTCCATGAAATGGGAAGCTAACCAGCAGTTTTTTACAGGGAGCTTCAGCAGACCAGTTTTTGAGCCACAGAAGCCTACGCATATGTACTATAGACAGCGTAAAGCGGGAAGCCTGTTGGATTGTATCCTTTATGGCGTCCACCGCAAAACACAAGGCTCTAGGTAGGTCAGCTAGGGCAAGAGCCTGCTGATCTGGTAAGTCCCTTAAGACTTGTTTCAACTGATCTTTCACTGCCTGGCAGACTCCAATCACTGCTACCGCAGGTTGTGTCACCATGCTTGCTGTAGAGAAAGCAGATTTTAGTAAAGACTCCAATTTTTTATCTATTGGGTCTTTGAACATTGGAACATTATCTACTGGACATGTCAGTGATTTGTTAACAGAAGAGATGGCTGCGTCCACTGTAGGGACCCTCCATTTTTTTATGAACTTATCCTCCATGGGATAGATCACCGGAAATCTCTTGGGGGGAGCAAATATTTTATCAGGATGCTCCCAATCCTGGTAAATAAGCCCTTCTAATAAAGGGTGGATTGGGAAGGAACAGACAGCCTGGGGAGCTTTTAGCGACCCCAGCGAGGAAACCGTAGTGGATGGTGGTTCCGCCAGAGGCATTTTAAATGCTGATCGGACCATATTAGTCAGAGACTGAACCCATAATCTTTCAGCCTGAGATGCTGAGAAAGGTTCTTCCACTGTTGATTCCTCCATAACTGAATCAACCTCATCCTGATCCCCTTCAGGTAGGTCGATCTCTGTGTGGGGCTGTTCCTCCACTAACAGGCACTCTGAAGGAGGAGACGGAGATCGGACGCGCTTTTCCTGTGACAGGGAAGCAGCGATCAATGCTGTTAATCTCTCTTCCAATCCTCCCAGAGTTGAGGATAAAACCTCCTCTGTTATATATACAGGAGCAGGTGGACTGGGGACAGCCGCAGCACCAGGCATTCCTGCGGGGTTTCTACGGCTACTGACCACTGAATTCTCAGGGGAGATTGGTGCAGTACAAGCATGCCCAATATCCTCAGAGCCCGATGGAGACCCCTTTGGCTTCCTGGAAGACCTATTTCCGGAGCGTCTGGACGACATATCCTTTAAGCACAAAGCTGAGGTATTCCCGTCGTCATACACCAATTTTTGCTGGTAATAGTCTAACATAGTTGCTGCTATATACCAGCTGGTGTCCACTAAAGTGCCTTTCTATGGGGATGCCTGCATCAACCGCCTCTGTGTGCCACTGTTTGTTGCTAGCTCTGTTTGCATCCAGCTGACACTTGTACTGTGTCTTTTAACCATGCTGGGACGCCTGCACATGCGCAGAAGCGCCGCGGCGCGCATCGAGCGTCATCCACCCGCCCCGCCCCTTTTTTTTCATAGGAGGCGCGTGCACGCGCCCGCGCCCATGCGCCATTGGCGCCCTTTTCGAAATCAAACAGGGACTAGGAGCCAGGGCCCTTTTTGCCGGAGGGCCTGTGCGGTGGATGAGCGCAGCAACAGGGCAGAGGAAGTGGATTCCCACAGAGAAACTTACCAACTGCCTGGATCTTTTGACTTGAGAAAACCAAAGATCCTCATGACAAGAAAAATGGACTACAGCGGCCTCTAGTGGTTTAACACAGGTACCGCGGTCCCTTTTTTTTTTTTTTCTTGACTACTATTAAAATTTTACATTTTCAGTAGTTACAGGCAAACACAGATATTTAGCGGGAATACCGTTAGGTAACAGACAGAAAGACAAATTAGGCTTGGGGGTCCCCCAATAGAACCAAGTTCCTGGGGGCCCCCACTTACCTGATCCCCGCCGCAGGACTTTGTTTGGTCCACAGAAGTCCAAACTTCACCTATCACGGCAGGCATTGTAATTAAACCTTCAGGGACCGGGTTCCCAAGGATTCCACTCCCCTGGACCTGTATAGCACCCTGCACAGACAACATCTTGGTCGTGGGTATGACCAGAGCTCTGGATCCCAGGGTCCAGCCCTCCTAAGAGAAGCATTACAGGCAAAACCTTGCTCTTCTGCTGCAAGGCCCGGGTACCGACCGTTTAGCTATGAAGCTTTTTTGGTGGGATCCGGAACAGCTTACTAAGGCCCAAAAGAACCTGTACGCAAGCCCAGTGAAAACACATGTTACTCTTTGGCCAACACCTTAGACACTGGCAAAAAACTGAGGTGCTCCCGGATGGGAGGGGCTTATATAGGGGAGGGTACTTCCGGTTTGGAATTGGCCAGTGCCAACACCTGAAGGTAATCTATATAACCCATTAGTAATGACTAAGTCGCTCTGTGTCCCGTGATGTACGAAAAAGAAAAGACCATTCCTTACGTCCTTGCGTAGACTACCGTGCGCTAAATAAGATTACAATTAAAAACCGGTACCCTCTCCCTTTGGTGCCAGAACTATTCCAGAGACTCGGGGCTGCAGCCATATTCACTAAATTGGATCTTCGTGGGGCCTACAATCTGGTCCGGATTCGTAATGGGGACGAATGGAAAACTGTCTTCCGTACCCGATTCGGGCATTTTGAATATCTTGTGATGCCCTTCGGTTTGTGCAACGCCCCTGCCACATTCCAACACTTTGTGAATGACATTTTCAGAGACTACCTAGACTTGTTTGTGATAATTTACCTGGACGATATCCTTATTTTCTCCTCGTCCTTGTCCACTCACCGAGAGCATGTCAGGAAAGTGTTAACCCGACTCCGTCAGCATGGCCTTTACGCGAAACCCGAGAAATGCGAGTTCGAACAACAGAGCATTCAGTTTTTGGGACTAATTATCTCCATAGAAGGTATCAAAATGGACCCACAAAAAGTTTCCGCCATCTTGGATTGGCCAATTCCTACAGACAAAAAAGGGATCCAACGCTTTGTAGGATTTGCAAATTTTTATCGCAAGTTTATCCGGGGATTTTCTACCATCATCTCGCCCATCACCAGTTTGACGAAGCAAGGCATACGATTCCATTGGACCCCGGAAGCCCAAGTTGCCTTCTCCACCTTAAAGGATCAGTTTGTCTCGGCCGCGGTCCTGAAACATCCAGACCCCGCTCTGCCTTACATTTTGGAAGTAGATGCCTCTGAGATCGCAGTGGGGGCGGTGCTCTCCCAGAGACAGGGTCCCAAGTCGCAGTTGCATCCAGTCGCATTTTTCTCTCGGAAGTTGTCCGAAGCTGAGAGGAACTATGATGTGGGGGACAGAGAGCTACTCGCAATTAAGGCCGCGTTGGAAGAGTGGCGCTACTTACTAGAGGGGGCAGCACATCCTATTTTGATCTACACAGACCACAAAAATCTGGAGTACTTGAAAGTAGCCAAAAGACTGAAACCACGTCAAGCCCGATGGGCACTTTTTTTTACCAGATTTTCATTCCATATAACCTACAGGCCCGGGTCCAAGAACACCAAGCCAGATGCGCTGTCACGGATGTTTAGCGGAGCTGAAGCTCTCTCACCCCCAGACACCATCCTGACTCCCGGAAATTTCCTTCTGCTGCAAGGAGACCTACTTTCTCAGATTAAGCAGGCTTCTACCAATGAGACCTACCCACTGGATGTTACCCTACAGTTGAAAGACGACCTGCTGTGGTTCAAGGACAAGATCTTCGTGCCTCCACAATTACGGATTAACGTTCTCAAATCTTGTCACGATCATGAACTGGCTGGCCATTTTGGGGTGCACAAAACATCTGAACTTCTCCAGCGCACGTTTTGGTGGCCTCAACTGTCCAAGGACTGCAAGGACTATGTGGAATCATGCATTACGTGCATTCGGAACAAGGGCAGCAAGACCAGAGCTTGGGGTCTGTTGAGGCCTTTGCCCATTCCAGACAGACCTTGGAGAATGATTTTGATGGACTTTATTGTGGAACTACCATCATCAGAAAATTGCACTACCATTTTTGTGGTAGTAGACAGACTTTCCAAGATGGCCCACTTTCTGCCCATGAGATGTACACCTTCTGCCCCCGAGACCGCAAAATTATTCATCAAAGAAATCGTAAGACTGCACGGCATTCCTGTGAACATTGTATCTGATCGGGGGGTGCAGTTTACATCCAGATTCTGGAGGGCACTCTGCGAATCTTTAAAGATTGACCTTTCCTTCTCTTCAGCTTACCATCCCCAGACCAATGGTCAGACGGAACGCACAAATCAGACCCTGGAGCAATATTTGCGCTGTTTCTCTTCCTTCTCTCAAGACGACTGGGTACCACTATTACCCCTCGCCGAGTTCGCCTACAACAATTCCGTTCATTCAGCAACCAAACAGTCACCGTTCTTTGCAAACTACGGCTTCCACCCTCTGTTCCTGTCTAATAATATTCCAGAGTGTGCGGTCCCAGCCGCCCAGGAGACCCTGAACTTCCTCAGTACCAACAGTAAGTTGCTTCAGGAGACAATGGCAAGGACTCAGGCGCATAATAAGGAGGTGTTCGACAAAAAGAGGAGGGGGGAACTTAACCTTACACCCGGAGATCTAGTCTGGCTGTCCACAGTGAATCTAAAAATGACATGCCCTTCTAAGAAACTGGGCCCCAAATTTGTGGGTCCTTTCCCTGTAACAAGGAAGATTAATGACGTGGCATACGAGCTGAAATTACCGAAATCTTTTCGGATACACCCGATATTCCATGTGTCGCTACTCAAACCTGCAGTCCCAGATCCCTTTCCCAATCGAGGTATTGGCCCTCCTGAGCCCGTGCTCATCAATGGTGAGGAAGAGTTTGAAATCGAGTCTATCCTGGACTGCAGGAAGAGACGCAACCAAACCCAATATCTGGTTAAATGGAAGGGCTATGGCCCCGAGGAAAATTCCTGGGAACCGGAAACCAACATTCATGCCAAAAGGTTGATCACGGCCTTCAAAAGGTCTCACCCAGGTAGGCTGGCTCAGTTGGGCATCCGGAGGCTGCCCGTAGGAGGGGGCAATGTCAGGAAAGACGTTCTCTCACTCATCCCAGCAATCGGGGTCCCAGAATCTCTATGCACAGGCAGACCTGTTCGGCGCATGCGCGATAGCGGCAAACGAGTGTGCGCGGGCACGCGATAGTGGCGAGCGGGCGCGCGCGGGTGCGCGATAGCGCGCGCGCCTATGACGCAGTTTGGCGCCAAAGACTGCCTATTTAAAGAGAGCTGTCACTCTGCATCCTTGCTGTCCGGTCTACAGCGTTTCCCGAAGACCCTTGTTACCTGAACCTCTGATCTAATTGCTCTGGTACCTGACCCGGCTTCCCTTGGCTTCTCCAGTCTGCTGCCCGCCTCTGACCACGGCTCGTCCCGACCTCTCTTCTGCCTTCTCCTCTAACCAGTTTGCTGCCCGCCTGATACACTGACCTGGCCTGGACTTTAACTATTCTTGGATCCTGCTTTGTACTCATCTGCCCGCTTGTGTCTGACCCGGCCTGTCTTCACCAAGTCTGCTTCCTGATCCTCTGGTGCCTGCTGCGGACCACTACACGTCTCCCACCAGTTATCCACCGCTGCAGTCTGCTGCTTCTACTTCCACCTGCCTCAGTTCCTGCCAGGCACTTGTGCTCCTTTGCCCTCCTGAGCCCCTGTCTGCTCTATCAGGGGTTCTCGAGCCAGAGGTCTACGAGAGGCCACTCCCTGCACGTCGGGCTCACCTACCAGGTACGTGACAATGGGGAATAGGTTAAGGTGGGGGAAAGGTTGAACTGATACGGCAGAACAGATGAGAGTATTGATGTAAATGGTCTTTAATTAGCTGGGATGACCCTTTTTTTTTTATAAAAGAAGTGGGATGACCCTTTACATTTTCAGTCAGTGCACAAGTGACCGCTTATGTTGGTGCTCAGTGGAGAAGTGTCCCCTTACATTGGTGCTCAATGGAAATGTGTTCCCTTACATTGGTGCTCAATGGAAATGTGTCCCCTTACATTGGTGCTCATTGGAGAAGTGTCTCCTCACATTACATAGTTGGCAAGGTTGAATAAAGACACTAGTCCATCCAGTTCAACCTGTGTGGTATTTCTGCCACATTGGCGGTCAATGTAGAAGTGTTCCCTTACATTGGTGGTCAGTGGAAAAGTGCCCCCTTACACTGGTGGCCAGTAGGGAAGTGCCCTCTTAGTATAGATGTGTGCAGCCAACTGCATTAGGGTGTGCACCTCAAAGCTCAAGCACACGTGTGTGTGTGTGTGTGTGTGTGTGTGTGTGTGTGTGTGTGTGTGTGTGTGTGTGTGTGTGTCAGTGTTAATTTAGTCGACTAAAATTACTAAAACATTTTAGTGGACTAAATTAATACTATTTTAGTCGACTAAAATACGACTAAAACTAAAACAATTGAGATGACTAAAATATGACTAAAACTAAAACAATTGAGATGACTAAAATACAACTAAAACTAAAATGGCATTTTAGTCAAAAGACCAAAATGGGACTAAAACTAAAATGCCATTTTAGTCCTAAGACTAAGACTAAAACTAAATTGAAATTTGACTTCAAAATGAACACTGGTCTATAGTGCATGTTCATACCTCAATAAGATAAATAATAAGATATTAGATTTTTCATTCCAGCAGTATATAAGGAGTTTGGAAATTGTAGAGAAATGTTAACTAATGCATTACAATTTAATTACACTCATTAGATTTTTGACGACTAAAATAAGTTTTAGTCGACTAAAATGCACTGGAGGTTTTAGTCGACTAAAATGTAGGACATTTTAGTCGACTAAAATGTACTGGAGATTTAGTCGACTAAATACGACTAAAACAATTGCAGAAGGGGGGCGTGGTCAGCAAGGCATGGAGTAGGTCGCACAGAGAGGGAGCTCCGTCCTACGATCCTGTAAGGCACCATATCCTGGGACATACAGCCATACTTTTTTGACCCCATCGCCTCCGGAGGACCCCCAGGCACTCCTAGCTCCATGTCTCCGTCCAAAGCGCAGAAGGCGGCAAAGGACAAGCTGGCGCAGTTCCGCCGACTGAACGAGGAGGAGGGGGGGGAAGATGGCGGCGCCGCGTGCGGCGGCCCACCTGCACAGAGTGCAGACACAGTCACACTCCTTGAGGCCATCACCCTCTGCCGCACTGCGCTGACCGCACAAATGGAGGAGGTGAAGGTGGACATCTCCCTCCTCAGGCAAGATCTCCAGGCCCTCCGCGGCCGGGTCACAGAGACAGAAGATAGAATCGGCCTGGTGGAGGACGCGGTGCAGCCACTCCAGGCAGGCTCAGATAGGATGCAACTCCAAATCAATCAAATTCTTGCAAAGCAAGATGATATGGAGAATAGGCTGAGAAGGTGCAACCTCCGGTTCATCGGCCTGCCTAAAGGTGCAGAGAGGGGAGACCCCACTGGGTTTCTTGAACAACTCCTGGTTACTACTTATGGCCGTGAGGCCTTTTCGGCCATCTTGGTGGTGGAGAGGGCCCACCGCATACCTGCTAAGGCCCCGCCGCAGGGAGCTCCCCCCGCACCTTTATAGCTAAGTTCCTAAATTACAAGGACCGTGATGCTGTTCTGCGTCTGACAAGGGAAAAGGGAACATTCCGTTTGGAAATGGCAGAGTGGCAGTGTTTCCGGATTTCTCGGCAGAGGTGCAGCGTCGCAGACAGACCTTCATGGAGGTAAAACGCAGGCTCCGAGTGAAGAATATGAAGTACGCCATGCTATTTCCAGCGAAGCTGCGGATAGAAGCCGACGACAAAGTCCTCTTCTTTGAAGACCCTGGAGACGCTGCTCCTTGGCTGGAACGCAGGGAAGCTCGAGGTGAACCGCCACGCTAATAGCCCTGCTCCTACATGATGAGCATCTGGAGGCCCCGACCCTGATTTCTCTCCTTGGTCCCCGTGAGTACTTTTTCCTTTTGCCCTGTCTTGCTTTGCAGCCATCTTACCCCTGCCCCCCTTCTCCCCACATGGCTGCGTTCCTTTATAAATTGTCACTTGCGGGGTACTTGCAGCGACCCTTGGTCCCCTCGGGTGGGGCCCTACACTGTCCTGGACTCTGCACCCCACTCTCGTGTTAACCGATACCCCCGCTCCCTATTCCCCTATCACCGTCAGGGAGGACATGGCTGCAGCCCGCAGTAATGTTTTATCACCCCCCGAGTAACTTTATTATACTGCCTACATGTGGGGTCCCACTAACAGTCACCTATACACCCCTTGCTCTTACATCCTGACTATAATGGATCCTTTTTTGGAATCAAAACTCTTACTTTTTGTGCTGCCATACCTATTTGATAATTTGAGCGAGCCCCCGGCTCGCATTGCGACACGACGGTTCCGTGTATGGAACAGCGTGGATTCGCCCGTCCGTCCCCTGAGTCATTGCTCACACCATCCTGTATCTACTTGAAGAAGACTCCATTAGTGTATTACAACCTCTGGTGCTTGTTTTCATTGTGCTCATTTCTACTATTTTCACAGCCACTGACATGCCCCTATGCTGACCTCTGGGATAGCTTTTGTTTTTTGGTTCTAAGTTTCCCTATCCCATACTGCCATCTAGTGGTTGTTTTTGAGTACACTGCATTGGAGTTCAACTTTGTTATCAGGACTGGACACACCATGTTCTGGGTTGAAGCCCGCACCAGTTTGGGAAGGTGTAGGGCGGGGTGGGGGGGGGGGGGGAAGTTTGTGCTTAGGTTTGGCAATGCTAAGTTTCACATGCAGTCGATGATTATATACTGTTCTACATTTTTTTATGCTGGTGGGGTACATCTTGATCTACTACTCATTATGCTGATTATTTACTTACGGTCTCCCTTTTTCACCATATATTATTATGATACTCCTCCGCTGTATATTTCTTTCTTTTTTGTATGCTACCCCATTGCACCCCGAGTCCACTAGATCTAAGGGGATCTGGCAGACCCATACTGCATTTCATGCACATCCGCCTGACCTATGGCGAGTATTAAATTTCTTACCTGGAATGTGAGGGGCGTCAGAGACAAAATTAAGCGCTCGGCGGTCCTCGCATATCTCAAGAAACAGAGGGCTGATGTAATTGTGCTCGTTGAAACCCATGTTGAGGGCAGGTTACAGCTGGCACTCCGCAGGCCATGGATAGGGTGGGCCTTCCACTCCACCCATACGTCTCATACTCGCGGAGTCTCAGTCCTGGTGGCCAAATCACTACACTTCGAACTTTGTGACATTTGCACCGACCCGCAAGGCCGCTATGTGTTCATGCATGCCAAGCTGTATGGTGAACCCTTCCTCATACTCTCACTGTATGTCCCGCCCCCCTTTAATACCAAGATCATTGTGGATGGCCTTGCATATATGTCCCGTCACCCCACGGTCCAGGCTATATGGTTGGGTGACTTCAATGAAATGCTTGATCAGTCCCTAGATAGGCTCAGACCCTCTGACCCACGGGCCCCTAGTCCACAAGCTACCAGATTTTCTAGGATCCTTGCTTCATTTGACCTGGCTGACACATGGAGACACCTCTATCCTCAGACGCGGACATACTCCTGCTTTTCCTCCACACACGGCACCATGTCCCGCATTGATTTTATACTGACCTCAAGACAATTACTGCCCAGAGTGCGGGCTGCAGGTTTTGGCCCAAGACTTCTTTTGGACCACTGCCCGTACTGGGCGTCGCTTTCTCTCCCTGTTAATAAGCCCCCGGGTTCCTGGCGTCTTAACCCCTTCTGGCTCACTTTGTTGCCGGAGGAGGACCCCCTCCCGACTGAGCTCGATCAATACTTCACAGATAATGACACTTCCGCGTCCCCCCTTGCGGTCTGGGAAACCTTCAAAATGCATGCCTGTTCACTCCTTAAACACAAGATTAATAAAATAAAGGAAGGGTCGGCTGATACTCTCGAAAAAGCTGGGGCTGAACTGACTGCAGCCGAACGTGGATTTGTAGGTGACCCTTCCCCTGCCCAGGCAGATCTTATGAAACTGAGGGCCCGAGAGGTTAGTCAGTTGCACTACGAAAAGTCCCGCCGTAAGCTGTTCTTCTCCAGACAGAAGCTCTTTGAGCATGGAGAAAGGGCTGGTAAGTTATTGGCTTATATGATTCACAGAGAAGATAGACCCCCTGTTGTAATTTCGCTACATGGCCAGGGGGGAGGACGCATAACGGATCCCCAGGGTGTCACCGAGCAATTTCGTGAGTTCTTTGTAGACCTTTACACCTCTAGGACTCCCCCTGATGATGTAGAGATGGAACATTTTCTGGCGGGCATCCCGATCCCTAGGCTAACTGATGAACAAGTAACCCTCCTAGAAGAACCTATTAAAGTAGAGGAAATTACTGGGGCTATAGCGGGTTTTGCCAAGTCCAAGGCTCCGGGATCAGACGGATTACCTATTGAGTTCTACGCGCAGTTTAGTGACATACTCGCTCCAAAGCTCCTTACCCTATACAACTACTTATTTGATAACCAGGTGCTCCCACCATCCATGAGAGAGGCCATAATAGTACTAATCCCCAAACCAGGGAAGGATCCGGGATATCCGGAATCTTATAGGCCCATCTCCCTCCTCCAGGTGGATATCAAGATCCTAGCTAAAATCCTTGCCAATCGGTTGAATCAAGTTATTCTATCCCTGATACACGCTGACCAGGCGGGTTTCATGCCTGGCCGTAACACCTCCTTTAATCTCCGAAAGCTGTATATTAACCTTCAGGCCTCGCATGACACGGTTGGAGAACGCGTGGTGGTGACGCTTGACACCGCCAAGGCGTTTGACTCCGTGGAGTGGAGGTACCTCTGGGCTTGTCTCGAACGCTATGGATTTGGCATCAGATTCCTCACGTGGGTCCGTCTCCTATATCGGGATCCCACTGCCAGAGTGGTGGCGAATGGATGGTCCTCTGACCCCTTCGGGCTCACCAGGGGCACCCGTCAAGGGTGTCCCCTCTCTCCCCTGCTGTATGCCCTTGCGGCAGAACCATTGGCCATTTCCATTCGAGAGAATCCTGAGATACGCGGACTGACCTCTGGGGGACTGGTGGAAAAGATTAGTATGTACGCGGACGATACCCTGTTATACCTGGCCGATTCAGGCCCCTCCCTGCGACACGCGCTCGACACCATCGAACGATTTGGGACCTTTTCGGGCTTAAAAATTAATTGGGGTAAGTCACAAATCCTTCCTATAGATCCCTATGCACCCGCTCGGGCGCAATCGGAACTCCCGCTAATGAGAGTGAGCACTGTGAAATATCTGGGAATTCAGATCACTAAGTCACCGTCAGATTACATCGCCCTTAACATAGACCCTCTCTATTCTCTAGTGAAGGATAAAATACAAATATGGTCACGATTGCCTCTTGGAGTATGGGGCAGAATAAACCTGATAAAAATGGTGTTGCTCCCCAAAATGCTTTATGTCCTTTGGCATTCCCCGATATACATCCCTCTCAAATACTTTAAATGCTTTGATTCCCTGCTTAAACCCTTTGTATGGGGTGGAAACAGACACAAGTTGGCCTGGCGGACCCTTAAGAATCCCACGGATTTGGGTGGAACTGCCATGCCCGACTTACACCTCTACTACACTGCATCACAGCTCTCCCAACTGTTCCACGTTGATAAAACCGACAGGGACCGGTTCGGGACCCTACTATGCCCTCGCATAACGCACCACACACGAGACCCTATTGCCACAATTGCACTAGGAGTACGAGGCACCCGCTCTACACAGGCCAAATCCACTCTATACCAATATAGAAAAATCTGGGACATTGCTATGGGTAAGCTGACCATAGACCCGATCAATGACTACACTCCCCTCTGGCATAATGACCACCTGCCTGAACTCTCTCGAATTCCTGACCCTGAACTGTGGTGCTCTCGGGGGGTGATTCACCTCTCACACGTCATTGCGGGAGGCAACATTAAATCTTTTCCTGCTCTCCAAGATGAGTTTGCGCTCCCCGACAATATGTACTTTAGATAAATTCAGGTACACCACGCCCTCACTACACAATTTCGGGGGGCATTGCCACAGTCTTTCCCCAACTCCGTCATGGCCATAGTTAAGGGCACAGACCCCCAAAAGCTCATCTCCTATTTCTACAATATGATGCTCATACCTTCCTCTACGAAACTAGCGTATGCTCTTACGCCCCGATGGGAGGGGGAGGTAGGGGACCTCGAGGATGAGGAATGGAGTGAGGCCCTGGACACCTGCAGGGAGGCTTCCCCAAAACTCTCGGATAGACTCACCCAAATATACATTACTCATAGATCTTATCTTACCCCGCTCCGAGTGTCCAAATATAGGGGGGACCTCCCCAGCACCTGCCCCATGTGTATGCGGGAGCTGGGTACGTTCTTCCATTTAATCTGGGCCTGCCCTGTGATCCAGGGCTTCTGGAAACAAATAGTGGACTTC
This sequence comes from Rana muscosa, assembly GCA_029206835.1. Classification (NCBI taxonomy): domain Eukaryota; kingdom Metazoa; phylum Chordata; class Amphibia; order Anura; family Ranidae; genus Rana; species Rana muscosa. The sequence continues at coordinate 619,228,306 of CM055117.1, forward strand.
CTCCATGACACCATGGGCTCACCTCTTACGCTGAGCCCACGGTCGTGCCTACTGGGTATTTACCCTGGCCCTGAACTAGATAAGTTTACTAAGGCGTTTCTTCAGGAAACACTTTTTTCAGCAAGAAAAATGATAGCGAGGAAGTGGATGAGATCATCCCCACCGACTATGGCTGAATGGAAAGCAGATGTTAATGGTGCTCTCTCCTACCGTAGATTTATGTATATTAATAGAGGGTGTCCGACTAAGTACAATAAAATCTGGGACCGGTGGCTGGGAGTTTCGGACACCCTATTTTAGTGATTCTCAGTGTACCCCTCAGACATATATGTGGCCCCCGTACATTATACTCCAATTAAGTTTGCCATTTATGTTTACATGTTATTGACCTGCATGTATAATCTGTATGTACACATTGCCAAATAAAAACCTTTTTTTGTTAAAAAAAAAAAAAAAAACAATTGCAGAAGACTAAAATGGGACTAAAACTAAAATGCCATTTTAGTCCCAAGACTAAGACTAAAACTAAATCGAAATTTGCTGCCAAAATTAACACTGGTGTGTGTGTGTGTGTGTGTGTGTGTGTGTGTGTGTGTGTATATATATATATATATATATATATACACACACACACACACACACATACAGGGTTCAGAGCTATGGGGTGTGCATTGTACAGAGTGCGGAGCTTAGGGGGGTGCGCACTTTACAGGGTGCGGAGCTCAGGGGTGCGCAGTGTAGAGAGTGCGGAGCTCAGGGGTGCGCAGTGTACACGGTGCAGAGCTCAGTGGTACACAGTGTTACAGTTGTGCGTGGTGTCCAGTGTACAGGGTGCAGAGCGCAGGGGTGCAGAGTGTGGAGCTTAGGGGTGCACAGTGTGCTGAGCTCAGGGGTGCACAGTGTACAGGGTATGGAGCTCAGGGGTGTTCAGTGTACAGGGTGCAGAGCTCAGGGGTGCAGAGCATACAGAGTGTAGAGCTTAGTTAGGGGTGTGCAGTGTACAGGGTGTGGAGATCAGGGGTACTCAGTGTTACAGGCGTGCGTGGTGTCCAGGGGTGCGCAGTGTACAGGATGCAGAGCTCAGGGGTGCAGAGTGTACAGAGTGTGGAGCTTAGGAGTGTGAAGTGTACAGGGTGCGGAGCTCAGGGGTACTCAGTGTTACAGGGGTGCATGGTGGTGCGCAGTGTACAGGGTGCAGAGCTCAGGGGTACAGAGTGTACAGAGTGTGGAGCTTAGGAGTGTACAGGGTGCAGAGCTCATGGGTACTCAGTGTTACAGGGTTGCGTGGTGTCCAGGTATGAGCAGCGTACAGGGTGCGGAGCTCAGGGGTTTGCAGTATTCAGGGGTGCGTGGTGTTCAGGGGTGAACAGTTTACAGAGTTCAGGGGTCAGCAGTGTACTGCCTCCCACCCCCACATCCTTGATTGGATTGGCATCTCAATCATAGCACATGTCCCCCAATCCCCCCATCAACTGTAGATCATCTTCTCCCTTCTTCCCCTAGCTGTATAAATGCCACCAAACCCCCCCCCCCCCCCCCCCCCTCTTCCCCAACACAGATCTCAGATACAGCACGGCTCAATGAGGGGGAGATATTCTTTCCCCCTGGCTCCTCTGCAAGGTCTGTGATTGGGCAGGATAAGAGCCGAGAAGCTTATTGGAAGCTTCCTCGGCTCTTTTACCAAGGGAGACAGGCAGTGGTAAGTGGGGAGAAGTTCTGAGGATGCTGGCAATTGCAGCAGGGCAAATGCCTGGATGCCCGGCCGGCACTAGCAATGCCATCGGCGCCTCCCCACCTTCCTGTATGTCATAGCACAGTGCTCAGGGATGGCGGGGAGGGTGTGGTGCAGCTGCTCAGAGCAGCGCTGTCATTTCTAAATACAGAAGCCATGCTTCTGTATTTAGAAGTGACAACGCTCCTCGGAGTGGAACGCACAGAGCTAGTGCCAGAGCCCTATGTGCATGGGCTGATTAGGGTGCGCCCAGGAATACCCCGTGCCCACGCCTATTCCTCTTAGGATGGTGTCAGTGGAAAATTGTCCCTTTGCATTGGTGTTAATTGTAAGGCTCCATCAGGGCTGGACTGGGACAAAAATATGGCCCTGGATTTCATCCAAACCGGCCCACTTTAACCCTTTCCCGCCGAGCGTACGCATATATGCGGTTTACTCGGCTGCCAATGGCGCCGGATTTAAAAAGATATACAGTATTCAGAATCGCCATTTTCGGCGATCTGAATACTTTGAAGTGTAAAGGAGGGATTTGGGGTCTTTTAGACCTCCGATCCCTCCATAAAGAGTACCTGTCACCACCTATTACTGTCACAAGGGATGTTTACATTCCTTGTGACAGCAATAAAAGTGATCAAATTTTTTTAAAAACACATTTTTATAATGTAAAAATAAATAAGAAAAAAATAATAATTTTAAAGCGCCCCTGTCCCCGCGAGCTCGCGCACCAAAGAAAACGCATACGGAAGTCGCACCCGCATATGTAAACACTATTCAAATCACACATGTGAGGTATCGTCAGAGCGAGAGCAATAATTCTAGCCCTAGACCTCCTCTGTAACTCTAACCTGGTAACCGTAAAAAAAATGAAAGCGTTGCCTATGGAGATTTTTAGGTACCGTAGTTTGTCGCCATTCCACGAGTGCTTGCAATTATAAAGCATGACATGTTTGGTATCTATTTACTCGGCGTAACATCATCTTTCACATTATACAAAAAAATTGGGCTAACTTTACTTTTTCATTTTTTGTTTAATTCATGAATGTAAATTTTTCCCAAAAAGTTGCGTTTAAAACACCGCTGCGCAATAACCGTGTGACATAAAATATTGCAACAGTCGCCATTTTATTCTCTAGATTCTCTGCTAATATATATATATATATATATATATATATATAATGTTTGGGGGTTCTAAGTAATTTTCTAGCAAAAATACGGATTTTAACACCAAATGTCAGAAATAGGCTTTTGCAAACGTGCACAAAAACAGTATATAAACTATACGCAATTGTGCAAAAAAACATAAGTAAAAACATTCCACTATTGGGCATAGGACAGGGCATAGCCTCACCAGTGCCCATTAATGCAGCCTCACCAGTGCCCATTAATGAAGCCACACAAGTGCCCATCAGCTCGGTCACACCAGTGCCCATTAATGCAGCCTGATCAGTGCCCATCAGCTCAGCCTCATAAGTGCCCATCAATGTTAGTTCTACCCAGTACCTGGTCTGCATAGCTTCTTCTACCTAGGTCTCGGGTGCAGTGCTTGTCCTGCAGGTGGTTCCTCTGGAGCTGGGAGCCTGGGACCAGCTGTGCACTGCTGGTACATCTGGTCCTCTCTCTTCCTCCTGGGCACCACAGAGCTGGGTAACTAGGGCTGGAGGAAACTGGGGGGGGGGTGAGGTAAGCGGGCGGGGACTCCCAAACCCTGTCCACCAATCACCTAATCTACCGTCTCCCGCTGTGTAGCTGCTTAGAGAAAAAACGTATCTGTGTCTCCCTTGTGTTTTCAGTTGGGGGTGGGGGATAGAAAGCGGACTATTTCATCACTTTCGGCTTTTGGCGGATTAATCCACAGCAGTGCACTACACAGTTGAAGGCGGGCGTGTGCTATATTAGTACACTGGTACCGGCCAGGAACGCTGCTGCAGATTAATCCACCTAAAGCCGAAAGTGATGAAATAGTCCGCTTTCTGTCCCCCACCCCCATTTCATCACTTTCGGCTTTAGGTGGATTAATCTGCGGCAGCGTTCCTGGCAGGTACCAGTGTACTAATATAGCACACACCCGCCTTCAACTGTGTAGTGCACTGCTGTGGATTAATCCGCCGAAAGTGATGAAATAGTCCGCTTTCTGTCCCCCAGCCCCCACTGAACATAGGGGGCTACGAGAAGTTTTTTTTCTAAACAGCTGCACAGCGGGAGATTAGCTTATTGGTGGACAGGGTTTGGGAGTCTCTACCTCCGCTGTCACTGAAAGCGGCCCACTGAGCCATCGACCCACGGGAAACTCCCGGTAGTCCCGATGGTCAGTACATGCCTAGGCTTCATGCACACTGGCTTAAAAATCACTGCTTTTACAGGAATTCTGTCTGTAGAAGCAGCTCAATGTTATCCTATGTGTCCATGCACATTAGGACGTTCAGCAATTAGAGGCAGGAAAAAAAAAACCTGGTTTGTGTTTCTGATTGGAGCTTTCTGGCAGAAAAAACGTTAAACTCTCCTAAACTATGTACACAAACTCTCTATATGAGCGTTTTTTAACCCCCGGGTGCATGGAGCCTAAGCAGATCAATCCATCCCTACTGGCTATTCTGGAAGAACCCTAGCATTCCACAGAACCTTGCTTGAGAAAGCGTGGTCTATAGCAGCATTTCACAACCTCTTCCTTCACCCCATAGAAATAACTTTTCTTTTTCAGGGAACCTCTTCTAAAATGAATCCCTCAGGGGTCAGTGAGAACAAGGCCCCTTACATTGGTGGCTAGTGTAAAGAATTCCCTTCTTACATACAAAGGTTTATAAAGATCATTGGTGTTATACTTGTGGGGGAATCCTGGGATTCCACAAAACCACTGAGAATGGAGGCTCCATAGTGATCAATGTACAGCATGTTATGCAGAAGGCCGGCTTTTCCTCTAGGTGGCAGCACTCTCTAGCTTGTAGCGTGTAGTGACCCTCGGCTTGCAGTACCCGGAAGGAGCAGGTGTTTCGGAGAGATCTTGCGGCGCCATTGATTTGGTGGTATTAGTGCCCATGCTCGGGTACCTGGCAGCCGCTGCGCTGTGTGTGGCAGCAGTATTACTTGTACGGACAGACGTGAGGTTTTTGGCCGATGTCCCCGGTCTGAGCTCTCTGTGGTCCGAGCAATGTATGGTGAGCGGGGGAAGGCTGATGAGTAAAGAGGAGCTGTCCAGCTATGATGGGGGAGCGGCCAGTCCTGGGCTATACCTGGCTGTGCTGGGACAAGTCTTCGATGTGTACAAGGGAAGCAAGCACTATGGGCCTGGGGGGTCCTACAGCTTCTTTGCAGGTACCAGGGGGCTCATTCACGTGTCATTTAATGCACCATAATGCTATCCACATGTCATTCAATGCACCGTACCGTCATTCACATGTCATTCAATGCACCGTACCGCCAATCGCGTGTCATTCACTGCACCGTACCGCCAATCGCGTGTCATTCAATGCACCGTACCGCCACTCGCGTGTCATTCAATGCACCGTACCGCCACTCGCGTGTCATTCAATGCACCGTACCGCCACTCGCGTGTCATTCAATGCACCGTACCGCCACTCGCGTGTCATTCAATGCACCGTACCGCCACTCGCGTGTCATTCAATGCACCGTACCGCCACTCGCGTGTCATTCAATGCACCGTACCGCCACTCGCGTGTCATTCAATGCACCGTACCGCCACTCGCGTGTCATTCAATGCACCGTACCGCCACTCGCGTGTCATTCAATGCACCGTACCGCCACTCGCGTGTCATTCAATGCACCGTACCGCCAATCGCGTGTCATTCAATGCACCGTACCGCCAATCGCGTGTCATTCAATGCACCGTACCGCCAATCGCGTGTCATTCAATGCACCGTACCGCCAATCGCGTGTCATTCAATGCACCGTACCGCCAATCGCGTGTCATTCAATGCACCGTACCGACACTCGCCTGTCATTCAATGCACCGTACCGCCAATCACGTGTCATTCAATGCACCGTACCGACACTCGCCTGTCATTCAATGCACCGTACCGCCAATCGCGTGTCATTCAATGCACCGTACCGCCACTCGCGTGTCATTCAATGCACCGTACCGCCACTCGCGTGTCATTCAATGCACCGTACCGCCACTCGCGTGTCATTCAATGCACCGTACCGCCACTCGCGTGTCATTCAATGCACCGTACCGCCACTCGCGTGTCATTCAATGCACCGTACCGCCACTCGCGTGTCATTCAATGCACCGTACCGCCAATCACGTGTCATTCAATGCACCGTACCGCCAATCACATGTCATTCAATGCACCGTACCGCCAATCACCTGTCATTCAATGCACCGTACCGCCAATCACCTGTCATTCAATGCACCGTACCGCCAATCACGTGTCATTCAATGCACCGTACCGTCATTTGCGTGTCATTCAATGCACCGTACCGCCACTCGCGTGTCATTCAATGCACCGTACCGCCACTCGCGTGTCATTCAATGCACCGTACCGCCAATCGCCTGTCATTCAATGCACCGTACCGCCACTCGCGTGTCATTCAATGCACCGTACCGCCACTCGCGTGTCATTCAATGCACCGTACCGCCACTCGCGTGTCATTCAATGCACCGTACCGCCACTCGCGTGTCATTCAATGCACCGTACCGCCACTCGCGTGTCATTCAATGCACCGTACCGCCACTCGCGTGTCATTCAATGCACCGTACCGCCACTCGCGTGTCATTCAATGCACCGTACCGCCACTCGCGTGTCATTCAATGCACCGTACCGCCACTCGCGTGTCATTCAATGCACCGTACCGCCACTCGCGTGTCATTCAATGCACCGTACCGCCAATCGCGTGTCATTCAATGCACCGTACCGCCAATCGCGTGTCATTCAATGCACCGTACCGCCACTCGCGTGTCATTCAATGCACCGTACCGCCACTCGCGTGTCATTCAATGCACCGTACCGCCACTCGCGTGTCATTCAATGCACCGTACCGCCACTCGCGTGTCATTCAATGCACCGTACCGCCACTCGCGTGTCATTCAATGCACCGTACCGCCACTCGCGTGTCATTCAATGCACCGTACCGCCACTCGCGTGTCATTCAATGCACCGTACCGCCACTCGCGTGTCATTCAATGCACCGTACCGCCACTCGCGTGTCATTCAATGCACCGTACCGCCACTCGCGTGTCATTCAATGCACCGTACCGCCACTCGCGTGTCATTCAATGCACCGTACCGCCACTCGCGTGTCATTCAATGCACCGTACCGCCACTCGCGTGTCATTCAATGCACCGTACCGCCACTCGCGTGTCATTCAATGCACCGTACCGCCACTCGCGTGTCATTCAATGCACCGTACCGCCACTCGCGTGTCATTCAATGCACCGTACCGCCACTCGCGTGTCATTCAATGCACCGTACCGCCACTCGCGTGTCATTCAATGCACCGTACCGCCACTCGCGTGTCATTCAATGCACCGTACCGCCACTCGCGTGTCATTCAATGCACCGTACCGCCACTCGCGTGTCATTCAATGCACCGTACCGCCACTCGCGTGTCATTCAATGCACCGTACCGCCACTCGCGTGTCATTCAATGCACCGTACCGCCACTCGCGTGTCATTCAATGCACCGTACCGCCACTCGCCTGTCATTCAATGCACCGTACCGCCAATCACCTGTCATTCAATGCACCGTACCGCCAATCACCTGTCATTCAATGCACCGTACCGTCATTTACGTGTCATTCAATGCACCATACCGTCATTTACGTGTCATTCAATGCACCGTACCACCACTCGCGTGTCATTCAATGCACCGTGTCATTCAATGCACCATACCGCCAATCACGTGTCATTCAATGCACCGTACCGCCACTCGCCTGTCATTCAATGCACCATACCGCCAATCACGTGTCATTCAATGCACCGTACCGCCACTCGCCTGTCATTCAATGCACCGTACCGCCAATCACGTGTCATTCAATGCATGTACCGCCAATCGCCTGTCATTCAATGCACCGTACCGCCAATCACGTGTCATTCAATGCACCGTACCGCCACTCGCCTGTCATTCAATGCACCGTACCGCCAATCACCTGTCATTCAATGCACCATACCGCCAATCACGTGTCATTCAATGCACCATACCGCCAATCACGTGTCATTCAATGCACCATACCGCCAATCACGTGTCATTCAATGCACCGTACCGCCAATCACCTGTCATTCAATGCACCGTACCGCCAATCACCTGTCATTCAATGCACCGTACCGCCAATCACGTGTCATTCAATGCACCGTACCGTCATTTACGTGTCATTCAATGCACCGTACCACCACTCGCGTGTCATTCAATGCACCGTGTCATTCAATGCACCATACCGCCAATCACGTGTCATTCAATGCACCGTACCGCCACTCGCCTGTCATTCAATGCACCGTACCGCCACTCGCCTGTCATTCAATGCACCATACCGCCAATCACGTGTCATTCAATGCACCGTACCGCCACTCGCCTGTCATTCAATGCACCGTACCGCCAATCACGTGTCATTCAATGCACGTACCGCCAATCGCCTGTCATTCAATGCACCGTACCGCCAATCACGTGTCATTCAATGCACCGTACCGCCACTCGCCTGTCATTCAATGCACCGTACCGCCAATCACATGTCATTCAATGCACCGTACCGCCAATCACCTGTCATTCAATGCACCGTACCGCCAATCACCTGTCATTCAATGCACCGTACCGCCAATCGCGTGTCATTCAATGCACCATGCCGCCAATCACGTGTCATTCAATGCACCGTACCGCCACTCGCCTGTCATTCAATGCACCATACCGCCAATCACGTGTCATTCAATGCACCGTACCGCCACTCGCCTGTCATTCAATGCACCGTACCGCCAATCACCTGTCATTCAATGCACCATACCGCCAATCACGTGTCATTCAATGCACCATACCGCCAATCACGTGTCATTCAATGCACCATACCGCCAATCACGTGTCATTCAATGCACCGTACCGCCACTCGCCTGTCATTCAATGCACCGTACCGCCAATCACGTGTCATTCAATGCACCATACCGCCAATCACGTGTCATTCAATGCACCGTACCGCCAATCACCTGTCATTCAATGCACCGTACCGCCAATCACCTGTCATTCAATGCACCGTACCGCCAATCACCTGTCATTCAATGCACCGTACCGCCAATCACATGTCATTCAATGCACCGTACCGCCAATCACCTGTCATTCAATGCACCGTACCGCCAATCACCTGTCATTCAATGCACCGTACCGCCAATCACATGTCATTCAATGCACCGTACCGCCAATCACATGTCATTCGATGCACCGTACCGCCAATCACATGTCATTCGATGCACCATACTGCGATTCACATGTCGTTTAATGCAACATACCGTCATTCACATGTCATTTAATGCACCACACTGCCATTCACATACATGGAAGTCATCACTGTGCTGTTAGATTTGTGCTCTCCAGAATGGATCAAGGATGGGTCTGAATACCCCAAACTAGGTAGCTGTAGTCCTTATTAGGGGGAATAATGGATAAAACTGATAGCGCAAAAGACTAATGCATGATAGATGGCCAGGAATTGGATCTCAAAAAGTCCAGTCACAGTTCTTTTTAGTCCATTTGCTGGTATATAATGACCATTCCTATAACAGGGGGAGCAATGGAAGGATGATAGGAGGCAGCTGTCTTCAGAGAAAGTCGGCTCTGCACAAGGAAGACAGGGGAACAAAACAGGAAGCGCCACCTAAGTGCAATATTTTAGTCACAATTTATTAAAGACAGAGGAGATGCACTTACAGACATATGTAAAAAACGGGCTCATCTGTGTGTGTAGTTCGGGCTCGGGCTACACACACAGATGAGCCTGTTTTTTACATATGTCTGTAAGTGCATCTCCTCTGTCTTTAATAAATTGTGACTAAAATATTGCACTTAGGTGGCGCTTCCTGTTTTGTTCCCCTGTCTTATTAGGGGGAATGTTCATATTCAGAACACACATCCTAGGGCTCATTCACATGGTGGGGGGGTCCTAAAAAAGCACGCTCGTCTGCCATTGTTTTACCACCCACTGACCATTCACCTAAATACAAAAATGCAACCACTTAGGGCTGTACCCATGCCACAGCCATGATGCTTTCTTTCACGGCTGCATTACAGATAATTAAACGGCAGTACCGACACCAAGCGTAACACATTCAAGTGAAGGGGCCATGCCAAAGCACATGCAGTTGCAGCATAGTAACTTGCCATTTGGAGGGTCACTACAGTGCATTTCTTTGGACGCAGCATGTCCTATTACACTGCATCTGAGCACCACAAACCAAAAACATGATTTAACCACTTGCTTACTGGGCTTAAACCACCTGCTTACTGGGCACTTAATTTTTTTTTTTTTTTTACAAACAGGTAATTTTTCTCCTTCATTGATATGCGCTGATGAGGCTGCACTGATGGGCGGCACTGATAGGTGACAATGACGGGCACTGGTAGGTGACAATGATGGGCAGCACTGTTTGAGGCACTGATTAGTGACTTTAAGATTTTGCACTGTGGGCACCGATAGGCGACACTGGTAGGTGGCACTGACAGGTGGCACACATTGGCACATATGAGCTGTCTGCAGCTCTCCCTGATCGGGACCGATGTCCTGCTGTCTTCTGCCGGTGATCGGCTTTTTTTTTCCTCCTCACGCTATCAGCGTGAGGAGAAAAAATAGCCGATTACCGGCTCTGTTTACATCACATGATCAGCTGTCATTGGCTGACAGCTGATCACGTGGTAAGGGGTCGGGACCGACCCCTTATTCCGATCTGTGATCCAGCAATCTCAGACTCGCTGATCACAGAGCGAGCCGCGCACGCACTGCAGGGGGCGCACAGGCCACTCGAGCACGGGAGGACGTCTATTGACGTCCTCCCGGCAATTCAAGTCCGCGCTGTAGCCGCCAAGAGGTTAATTAATTTTTAATATTCAAAGCAAACTCTCCCATCTATCCATGCTTTATTTTGTTGAGGAATCACTCTAAAAAAATACCCACCTTAGCAGTTCTGGCCATGGCCGTCTTGACTAAAGGCAAATGATTCACGTAGCATTTACTTCCTGGAATCCATCTGCTCTTAGCTCAAGCATGCATGTAGGAGAGTGTACTTAGATGAGAAAACCCCTCCCCCTCCTAAAGACTCCTGTGATGTATCACATCATTTGACAGGAAGTAACTGAAGAAATTAAAAACAGTTTAAAACAAGTAAATATGATACACTTTCCTATCTAATAAAAAAAACAGAGAGCTGTGCTAAACCATACACCTAAAAATACCATAACTTTAAATTAGTAGACATGAACACCACTATGTGATAAAATATGCATCACTTTTAAGTCCTCTCATGATGCTATTAATTCACAACATAACGTGAAAAATCCCTCCACCACACAGAATGAACGCTTACCAAATAGCAAGCGTTATAGAGCTTGTGGTTTATTACCCACCCCGGGCCTTTATCTGCAGAGGGGAAGTCAAGTGGCAGCTCACATCTAAAAAGCCTCTCCTGTATTGGAGCAGGGCAAGATGGTCTGAGTCCTTGTATGGATCCAATGGAGCCTATCTCTTTCAATAGGTAAGCTCAGAAGAATAACCCAGAAAAAGAAAACTCACAATGTAAAAACCAACTACCATTTAATTAGAAAAAGTAATGCACTTGCATAAAGGAGCACATAAAAGAGCATGTGTAAAAAGCCTGCCAGCTGCTATAAATGCCCATCCTTCCGGGATCATAACAGAGCGGTTATGTCAGCACATCCCTCTTTCCGACGCATTTTGTCACAATCTGACGTCATCCTAGGGCACACTGTTACGATCTTGGTACGACTGCCGTTCATACTAGCCAGGCAGCTTTTTACACATGCTCTTTCTCCCCCACCCCTTTATGTAAGCGCATTACTTTTTCTTATTAAATGGTAATTGGTTTTTACACTATGGCGAGTTTTCTTTTTCTGGGTTATTCTTCTGAGCTTACCTATTGAAAGAGATTGGCTCCCTTGGATCTGTACAAGGACTCAGACCATCTGCCTTGCTCCACTACAGGAAAAGCTTTTTAGATATGAGCTGCCACTTGACTTCCCCTGTGTGGCTAAAGGCCCGGGTGGGTAATAAACCACAAGCGCTTTAAGGCTAGCTATATGGTAAACGTGCATTCTGTGTGGTGGAGGGATTTTTCACGTCATGTTGTGATTTAAAAGCATCATGAGAGGACTTAAACGTAATGCACATTTTCTCACTTTTTTCCCATATAGTGGTTTTCATGTCTACCATGGACTTTAAAGTTATTGTATTTTTTACATTCAGGTGTATGGTTTAGCGCAGCTCTCTCTCTCCCTTTTTATTGTGTTTGACTGTGTGTATCTCGCAGCAGAGCTGCTTCTTTTTGTTATTTGGGGACACTTAGGAAAGTGTAAAAAACAAACTGTGCTATCTATTTACTAACAGCATAAGGATTAAAAATGTTGATTGGGAGAGTGAAATTCCACTTTAAAGCAGTATTAGTGGTGCACCGAAATTTTAGCCGCCGAAAACTGTTTTTGTCATTCGGCCGAATGACAAAAACAGCCTATACCGAAAGGGGGGCGTGGTCCGCCCCGAATGCCGTCCATTGTGGGAGTGTCCCTCTGGCCCGCCCAGTCCTCCCCTCCCTCCTCTCCTCGATCTCCGTGTGTCATGGAGCTGAATTGTCCGGGCCTTAGTAACAATGTCCCGCCTCCTGTGATGGACGACACACTGATCCAATGGCGGGACACTGAATCAGTGTGACGTGTCACAGGAGGCGGAACATTGTTACTACGGCCCGGGCAATTCAAATACTCTCTGTGACACACGGAAATCGCTGCTTATCTGGGCACAGGCAGGCTGCATATGCTGGGCACTGGTGAGGCACAGGCAGGCTGCAAATGATGGGCACTGGTGAGGCACAGGCAGGCTGCAAATGATGGGCACTGGTGAGGAACAGGCAGGCTGCAAATGATGGGCACTGGTGAGGCTGCTGGGCACAAGCAGGCTGCATATGCTGGGCACTGGTAGGCTGCTGGGCACTGGTGAGGCACAGGCAGGCTGCAAATGATGGGCACCGATGAAGCTGCTGGGCACAAGCAGGCTGCATTTGATGGGCATTGGCAGGCTGCATATGACAGGCACTGGTGAGGAACAGGCAGGCTGCATATGACGGGCACTGGTGAGGCTGCTGGGCACAGGCAGGCTGCATTTGATGGACAGTGGTGAGGCTGCATTGATCTCCTGTACCATGTCTGCAGTCTCTGACCATCTCCTGTACCATGTCTGCAGTCTCTGACCATCTCCTGTACTATGTCTGCAGTCTCTTTTTTTTTTTTTTTTTTTTCTTTAAAGGGTACATTTTTTTTTGTCCTGCATCATATCTGCTAGAGGTGCACCGCATGGAAATTTTGCTAATACTATTAGCAATGTGTTATATAAAAATGTATACATTTTATTTAAAATATATAAATACATTTTATTTAAAATATATCAAAATAAAAATATTTTTAAAAACAGTAATTTTCGGTTTTCGGCCTAATGTATTCTTCATTTTCGGTATCGGCACCAAAAATTTCCTTTCGGTGCACCCCTAGTATTAATCCCAAAGCCAAAAATGTAATATCCCTCTGTTTTCACCTAGTGATTTGGCCAGAAGCACTCCTGCATTAGAGTGCTTACACTTTGGATCAGAGGTCTCCAAACTTTCTAAACAAAGGGCCAGTTTACTGTCCTTCAGACTTTAAGGGGGGCTGGATTGTGGTCATTGGGAGTAGAAAATGGCCCAGCATCAGCTGGAGTAAACAATCCCCCATCTTTGATGTCAATGAGAGGAACTGTGCCCCAACGTTTGTGTCATCAAGTGGAATTGTGCCATCATTGGGCCCCATTGTTGGCGTCATTGGGAGGAACTGCGCCCCATCATTATTGTCATTGGTAGGAATTGTGGCCCATCGTTGGTGTGATTGGTAGGAATTATGCCCCGTCATTGGTAGGAATTGTGCCCCATCGTTGGTGTCATTGGTAGGAATTATGCCCCATCGTTGGTGTCATTGGTAGGAATTGTGCCCCATCATTGGTGTCATTGGGAGGAATTGTGCCCCATCGTTGGTACCATCAGTGTCAGTAAAGGGAATAGTGCCCCAAGGATCGGATGAAATTAAACAAAGGGCTGCATCTGCATTTTCAGTCACCGCCAGATTGTAACAGGTATATCAATAAAATGTGAGGAAAGAAACATGGGAGCTGCTAGTGTTGACTTGTTTTTGAAGTTGTATACTTTAAGGCTGTGATCCCAATCTTGGATGTTACTTAGGGGTCAACTTATAAAACATTTGTTGCATGAATGTCAAAAGCATTTGTGCAAGCTGAATTAATTTTCACTATATGTTTTAAAATCAAATAATTCCTGTATCATCAGCGACCTCTAGTTGTAAAAATGCAGTACAAGTTTTTGAAATACCTAAATGAGAAAATATATCACATTTTGCCCACTAGATGGAGCCGATGATAGTTAATCTATTTAAAAACATACTGTGAACTTTCATTCAGCTTGCACAAATGTTTTGTAAATGGACCCTTTAGTTCAGGGGTAGGCAACCTTAAAGAGGTGGAGATCTACCTGAACAACATGGGAGAAGTCAAAGATCACCGGGCACAGTGTCACCTCCTTACACCTGATTGCTGTACTACCGTTACACAATCGCTTGCATTGCACAGCAATCGTGGGTTTAAATCAGATAGTGAGAAGGCAATATATCGCCTCCTCCCCCACCTGTCAAATGCTCTCAAATCACTTTTCAGGGGAGCAGCAGTGCCTGCTGCACTTGTGAATGAGCCCTTAGTTGCATTCAGCAATGGCCCCCCTAATGCTTGTTCACACGTAAAGTTGGGGGGTGGTAAAACCCTGCGGTTAAGTTGGCTTATGCGGCTCTTGCTCATACTTCAGCTCCAACTTTACAAGTTGTCCCTCTGAATTGTACTCTGTTTGATGCTCTTGAATGGCGTGTCAGCAAGTTATTACTTGAAAGCCGACCGCCAGCTCTAAAAAAAAAAATCGGTAACGGGGTGATGCCTCTGGCTGCAGGAATCACCCGGTATAACCACTTCAACAAAAATTACGTACGGATACGTGATTTTACGTGAAGTGGTTAAAACACATTTTGAGGTATGCTTTGTGAATAGGAAGATGAATACAGTGGGATTTTCTCAAATCTGACTGCAAATGTGGTAATACGCTTAAAAGTAAAAAAATAAGTCAGAAATTGGCAAAAGTAGATTACAATAGAAAAGTGTCACTTGCATGATCCATTTCCTTGCGTTTAGTTCCTTTTACTTAATTATTTCTTTTATAAATATGCCTTTTTTATTTTTTTCTTAACAGCAAGAGATGCATCTCGTGCCTATGTAACTGGGGACTTTGCAGAGCAAGGCCTTGTAGACGATGTGTCGGAATTGTCACCCACACAGATGCTGCACCTCCACAACTGGTATAACTTCTATCAGAAGAATTATACTCCAGTCGGTAAGTTTTCACCTGGCCATAGGGTCCTCTAATTTAGAGCTATTCACTGTGTGTCTTTTCAGATGTTGCATGGCTAGAACTGGGAATCCTATTTCTACAATAGCTGGAAAGCCACAAGTTTCCAATTCTGAGCTCTGCTATACATGTTCAACAAGAGATATCCTTATAGAAATGTTTTTCTTTTAGGGAAACTCATAGGGAGGTTTTATGATGAGCAAGGAAATCCCACAAAGGCATTGGAGGATGCACTAGGAATCATTGATATTGGATTAAAGCTGAAAGAGCAGAGGCAAGAGGAGAATAAACAATTTCCACCCTGTAATTCAGAATTTAGTGCTGGTGTCACTAAAGTATGGTGTTCTAAGCACAGGTAAGACTAAGTACAAGTCTGTCTGATAATAAACCTAAAAGAATGTATGTGACCCATAGAACTGGTTTAGACATGACATGTCAGATAACTATAAGGACAGGATGAGAACAATTTATTTTCTCGCTTGTGTTGTTTTCTGCAGTTTTATTAGACGTCCTCTTTGCTTCAGTACTGGCCTGAAGCAAGCATTCTCTTGGTACAGGTTTACATTGAATGTTACCTGTGCTTTCAGTTCAGATCACTTATTTGGCATGTTTGCATGTACCTAATTTGTAGAGTAAATTGTGTGCACTTTACTTCAGTAAGTAGTCTCTGCACCCAGCAGAGGGAGCCAAGGCAGTAGATGGGGCCTGTACCAACAGCCTTGGGCTTGTGTTGATGGGAAATTGTAGCTTGCCTTCAGGTACAATCTACTTGTATTGCTCTGCTTTGCCATAACCTTCTTCCATTTGTCCACACTTCTGTGTGGAGAAATGCCGTTTTGATGCAAAACAAAAGCCCATTGACTCCGGATCTTAGACAGTTCATGCAGTCTAATGCAGAGCCTGTAGTGCTGTGTTAAAAAAGTGGTCTTATAGAATTCTGCAGACAGCTACTCCAGGTGTGTGCCGAGGATTGGGGGCGGAATGTAAACAAAGAGGCTCAAGACATGATTGCAAGTGGTTGTAAACCTCTTACATGAAAAATGAACTAAAGTATATCCCTTGATAATGTGTACCTGTCTCAGTCCAAAGCACTGAGTGTCATTTCTCTCTGCTGCCTTGTTCCTCTGCCATCTGACAAGCTTTCTGGACACTAAGAGAAAAACAAATGACAGGGGAGGGACTTTCAGCACATAGCCTGTGATTGGCAGCCTGATCTCTGTTCCTGTGTGCCTTTTGGAGGGAGGGGGATGTCCTTTGCCTCCAATCTAATCTCAGAACTTTTCTCACTGAGCACTGCAGAGTGTAATTTCAGCACCACCCCCTGCTTTCTAAAAGCTCAGACAAGCTGTATAAATTCTGCACTTTGAATGGATGTAGAGGAGAGAGGACTTAAAAAAAAAAAAAAACAGGTCCAACTTACATAGGAGGATTTGTTTCATCTCTATGCATCGCCTGAGGTCACTAATTTCACTGGATATATGTAAGGGTTTACAACCACTTTAAAGTGGTTGTAAACCCTTTTGTCGTTTTTTTTTTTTTTTTTTTTCCTAACCTGCAAGACAAAGCTATAATGAGCTAGTATGACTAGCATACTAGCTCATTATGTACCACTTACCTTCGATCGGGGCCCCCGAAGTCGTCCGTGTCCCTCCTCTAGCCGCATCCATCGCTGCGGCGATAGCCGGAATGTTACTTCCGGGTATCGCCGCTGCAGCCAATCACAGCGGCGAAGACGTGACTCCGCGCATGCGCGCGTGAGCTGTCAAATTCGGTTACGTCGTCGAATGTTGCGACCTAGCCGAATTTGTGAATGGGGTGACGTCAGCGTCGCCGCATTTACATACAAATATCTCCTTAACCGTGTAGGTTAAGGAGATATTTCTTGCACCTACAGGTAAGCCTTAATCTAGGCTTACCTGTAGGTCTTTGTTTAAAAAGTGGGTTTACAACCACTTTAAGTATATATCTAAGAAGGGGACTGGGCTAGCAGTGCACAGTGGGGGGCATAGAGTAGAAGTGCACTTAGTTTTAAAAATATATCACTGGCTTTACCTCTTTTTGCTTTTGCCATACGTGGAAAACAAAACACACTTCTTAAAGACATTTTTACAAAAAAAGCCTCGTTTGCCCCACCCCACAAAAAAAACATTTTTTTTAGCAATAAAGAAAATATTTCCCATAGCTTAAATAATGTTAAAATTAAAATAAAAAGTGACTCAGTATTCATAAAGAAATGTGTTACTTTGTCTTCTTACACTGATTCTGTAATTCATCACCCGTGTTAATTTTTACGTAAAATTTCGATTTAGTTTTAGTTATAGTCTATTAACTAAAATGCCATGTCGTATTTTAGTCCATCTGATTTGTTTTAGTTTTAGTCGACTAAAATAGTATTAATTTAGTTGATGAAAATATTAATACGAAATTAACGCTGTTCATCACACTATGCAATATACATCAGTGATGCAGCTAAATCAAGGATTATTAGGACTATTAAGGGGTAACTACACTTATGCAGAAAAAAATAGCACATTTAAAATATATATACCGGTATATATTTTTTTTTCTAATAGTGGTTTCAATTATAATATT
Source organism: Rana muscosa (assembly GCA_029206835.1). Classification (NCBI taxonomy): domain Eukaryota; kingdom Metazoa; phylum Chordata; class Amphibia; order Anura; family Ranidae; genus Rana; species Rana muscosa. Next base: position 619,246,274 of record CM055117.1, read on the forward strand.
TGATCACAGTGGCAAGAAAATTCCAAGGCGCAAAATTGAGTTTTTTCTTTCTCAAAGAAATACCTGTCGGGAGCTCCGTGACCACGGAGCTGAAGAACGGGGAGAGGTAAGTGTAAACAAACATCTCCCCGTTCTTCCTAGTGACACTGTCAGTGATCGTCTGTTCCCCGTCATCGGGAACAGCGATCAGTGACGTGTCAACGCCAAGCCACGCCCCCTAACAGTTATAAACACTCCCTAGGTCACACTTAACCCCTTCAGCGCCCCCTACAGGTTAACCCCTTCACTGCCAGTGTCATTTTTACAGTAATCAGTGCATTTTTATAGCACTGATCGCTGTAAAAATGACAATGGTCCCAAAATGGTCAAAAGTGTCCGATGTGTCGCAGTCACGATAAAAATCGTTGATCGCCGCCATTACTAGTAAAAAAAATTTTTTATAAAAATGCCATAAAACTATTTTGCAGACGCTATAACTTTTGCGCAAACCAATCAAACGCTTATTGCGATTTTTTTATTTATTTTTTACCAAAAATATCTCACTGTGCGGAGATGGACCTGTCAGAGCCCCGCTGTTCTATATGGAGAGATCGGATGAAAACAAACCGCCTGTCTGTATTCATCTGATCTGCCAGACAGATGGAAATTTGGTTCACCATCCGTCTGGATTTCACGGACAGGATCGGATCTCGGCGGATGTCAGCGGACATGTTGCCGCTCCATACGAGTGAATGGAGTGCCCGCGCAGGTCCGCCTGAAAAACTGACAATCGAACCTGATCGGAAAGCCCGTGTGAAAGAGACCTAAGTAACAAAACAATATGCACAGTGACTGTTTGGAATTTGTATAGTTTTACCAGTTTGCAGTTGAAATATTTTAATTTTTTTCCATATGTCTTTTACTTAGTGGTGGAATACAGAGGGACTGGGTTGGCGTTCCCAGGAAATTGTATTTAGCTGGCTATGATGGCTATCGCTGTGTTTGTGTCAGGACGACTGGGCCTCCATCAGAACATCTAGGATCTAAAGAACACAATGATAAAGGAGATCTAGATAATCCTTCCCTTCAGGAATATAAAGACTGCAATCCACTATTTGACTGGTGTCTACTTAAAGAATAAGGAGTTCATGTTGTAATCATTTATAACCACAAATAAACACTGACTTTGAAGAAACAATAGACTCTGTGTGGTCTGCACTCCATTGCATGGGCAGGTCTAGCAAGAAATGAGTGCCAGTAAAACAAAGGAGTTTTGACTATGTTCCTCGATTATTTGCTCTTTGTTAATTTAAAGAATAAATAAACATGCTTTTTTTAAATGGATTTTCTTTGTGATTTTTTGACGAGCTTTGAAGTCCTCGGTGTTATATATTATAAGTCCTGCATTTCCACCACAAATTTGACAGCTTTTACGCTCGTTAACACATATGCAGAACGGGAAACACAGCGAATCCTGTGCGTTTCCTGCACCGGATTGAAATCACACAGTATTCATGCGAACCACAGCAGGTGTCAATGTTAACAATACCCCAAAACAGTTCACAAAACACAGTGCGATTGACAGAATTGAATTGCATAGGTTTGAACACCCATGCGATCCGATTCCTGTGCGGGAGGAAAAAAGGGTTCTGCCCTTTTTTTTGTCTTGATGCAATGCAATTTGAGCCAAACGAATGGCTCAAATCGCACCGCACAAACATTGCATTGGGGCAGCACAATGGTGTAGTGGTTAGCACTTCTGCCTAGCAGCAGTAAGGTCATCGGTCCGCTCTCAACTACGACACTACCTGCCTGGAGTTCTCCCTGTGCCTGCGTGAGTTTCCTCTGGTACTCTGGTTTCCTCTCACACTCCAAAGACATGCTGGTAGGTTTATTGGCCCTAGTATGTCTATGTATGTATGCGAGTAAGGGACCTTAGATTGTTAGCTCCTTGAAGGCAGAGACTGATGTGAATGTATAATATATATGTAAAGCACTACGTAAATTGACGGCGCTATATAAGTACCTGTAATAAATAAATGTGATTTGCCCAGGAATTCAGTGTAAATCGCATGCAATGTGCCGTACTGCATATATGTAAACTGCGTCTTAAAGTGTTACTAAACCCAGGACCCTGCATTCACTATATCTGGTCTCCCCCAGTACACAGGATATGGAAATGCAATTATTTTAGTAAATATAAACTGCTAAAGACCTTTTCTCATCAGCAGTATATAGCAGTCTTGTGACTTCTATCAGTGTCTGGCCGCTGCATGACCCCTGAGACTTTGGACAGTGCTGATTGGCCCTGTGCTGATCACATGCACCCTCCCAAAAAAAAAAAAACCTCTAGCAATACACACCTAACTGAGCATGTGCAGAGTGCCTCCTAGGGCTTGGTTCTTTTAGCAGATGGATAGGGGACAGTAAAAAAAAGGGGAGAATCAAACAGGATTAAACTGTGTTTTCTCTTATCGTCCATGGACTGACACAGCCTCTCTTACACTTTACACGTGGGTTATGTCCTTGCTTGCAGGAGACCTAGGCAGAATGTGAAATGTTATACATACATTCTAAAAAGCCAGAGCTGAACAGCCCCGCCCAGGGGGGCGGTCCCTCCGGACATAACCCTCCCACTGCAGTCAGCAGACCTCAGTTTTTTTCTGCCTAGCAGAAGGAGAAGACGTGGCTCTCTCAGGAGCCAGTCTCCTGGAAGATTTTATTTTTACATTTTATTCCTTTTGGGAATTTTATTTTTGAGACCTTCAATCAACTGTCGGTTGGGCAACAGGTTGGGTACACTGGTATCCTCGTAGTCTTCCCTGTCCGACCATCGAGCGTGCTGATCCTCGCCTTGTGTGCATGAGACTCAGTTCACGACATGCCCCATGACTCCAGGGGTGGCCGGGTTGCTTTTATGCTCCCGCGGTCCTCTCAAGATTGAACAGTACCTGTCTGTATCTTTCGTGGTGGACCGGGCCGACAGCTACTCAGTACTACTCTGTGATAGGTCTGTCTGAAACAAGCCAGTGGGTCCCTCTGGGATGGGTAAGTAGTTTCTCCTGCTGCAGGTGAGTAAATGCTGGCTGTGTTTCTTTCTATAGGGGGTTCCCCCTGTCTCCCCCCTGTTATGCTGCTCTCTGCACCCTGTACTGGTGCTGTGTTGTGTGGGGGTACTTGGGGGTCGCTCTGGCCTGGCAGGGGGCGCTCATGTCTGTGTAGTGGGTGGACTCTGGGAGAGGAGCAGTGTTCTGGTGTGTGAGTGTTTGGTGACTTCTTTGTGCGCCATTAGCGCTGTGTGGTGATTTTAAAAAATGCGCTCGGCGGCCATCTTGCCGTGGATCAATGGCGCAGTAATACATACGGCCAGCGGCCATTTTCTTGAAGCAGCAGCGCTTTCGGTTTCGGCCTCCATCGGCGCTGCTGCGGCGCGAATCTCCTCACATTCTCCTCAGGCTTCACTCGCGCTGCAGCGCGGTTTCATACAGCGGAACGGAGCGGGTTGGTGAGTCCTCTGGGTATCCCCTCCTCAGCCTCAGCGCAGCCAGTGGGTGGACTGTATTATTCACTGTAATAGTGTATAAGGTCTCAGAGGGTGGCAGTATAGAGTCTGGTTCACCTGCTTCTCCACACTTGTCAGAGGCAACTGGCAGTGCTCCTGCGGGTCCCTATGGACTAGTTGTCGGCAGTCCTGGAATCATCCTTGTCAGGATGGAAGCGGTGTGAGAGCGCAAGGGAGCTATAAAGCGCCCCCTCCCCACACATTTTCCTGTAGGGGAGTGCTCTGTCTCAGATATGGGCCTAGCTACTGCTGCTCAGGACCCTAGCTCTGAGGATTTTAATGTTTTTTGAACAGGATATTCCTTGTAAGGAAGACCCCAGTTCTGAATAACTGACAGGGTGCTTGTAAGTGAACTAACTGATGCTGTGAGGGACACTCAATGCTGAATGTTAAGGCTGAGGAACCTCAGGTGGAGGCTGTCTTCTTTGGTTCCTTTAAAGCCGTTTCTTCAAAAAAGGTCTTTCCATATGTGCCTTTTTTTTTTTGATACATTCATTGACCAAGTCTGGGATAAGCCGCAGAAGAGTGACAGTCGCGCGGCGCCTAGCCTTACGGTACCTCTTTGAGGAGGACCTGGTTAAGAAGTGGGCTCTCCCCCCCAGTGGTCGACCCCCCGGTCGCCCGTTTGAATAAGGCTACCACGCTCCCAATGGAAGGGACTCCTGCATTTAAGGATCCCACTGACAGGTCAGAGGTGGTGAGTAGAACTATGTTTACCTTATTGGGGTCTGCCTTACGCCCTATAGTGGCGGCGACACTTGTGTCTCAGACACTCACAGGATGGGCAAATATTTTGCACCAGACAGTACTGGAGCATAATCTTCCTCCTGAGACCATGCCCTGGCTCATTAACTTGCGCAGGGTTTAGTCTCTGTGTGCGATGCCACTTTGGATGCGGCCCTTTTAATATCTGGGGCCTCTATCTCTGCTGTGGTGCTGCGTCGCCTTATCTGGCTGAAATGCTGGTCGGCCGACCTAGTTTCCAAAAGCTCCTGGCTGACTTGCCCTTTAAGGGCGGTAAACTGTTTGGGGCTGCCCTGGATGACATTATTATGGATGTCACAGGGGGTAGAAGCACCTTCCTTCCTCAGTCTGTTAAGGAAAAGGAGCCCCATCGTAGGCCAGGCCCTTCCTTTCTGGCGAAGAAGAAGTTTTTTCGTCAGTCAGAATCCACGGGTAAGCCCGCCCCGACTGAAAAAAGTGCGGCTGGGGGACATAAGCGTCCCTGGGTGCGTAAGCCTACCAAGCAAGCTCCCAAGCCCGCCGCCGCATTAAGTCTTGCCCCTGCCGGACTCTGGGGTGGCGGGATGTCTTTACAGGTTCACGGTTCGGTGGACCTCCTGGATCTCCGACCGGTGGGTGTGCGAGGTGGTCACCTCAGGATACCCGATAGAGTTCCGCCCCTGGCCCTCAGATTCTTTCCCTCAAATCTCCCTCTCCTTCCTGCCCAGATGGATAAGGTCTGGAGTGATTGTGCCGTTTCCGTCACAGGGGAGGTTTTAGGGGTTCTACTCAAATCTGTTTGTAGTCCCAAAAAAGGACGGGGTTCAGCCAGTCCTGGACCTCAAGGCCTGAATGCCTTTGTGAAGGTGCAAAAGTTCCGCATGGAATCCATTCGCACGGTGATCGCTACACTCCATCAAGGGGATTTTCTGGCATCCTTGGACATCAAGGACGCCTACTTGCATGTTCTGATCTGCGCAAATCACCAGAAGTTTCTGCTCTTTGCGATCGGCGAAGTCCACTATCAATTTGTGGCTCTTCCCTTCGGCCTAGCCTCGGCACCAAAGGTGTTTACCAAGGTGCTTGTCCCAGTTCTAGCTTTGCCGAGACAGCGAGGCATTGCTATCGTGGGCTGGACAATCTTCTTCTAAGAGCAGACAATGGTTCAGAATTAGAAGTAAGTGTGACTATCGTCAGTCAGACCCTCAGGGACTTCGGGTGGCTCCTGAACATTCAGAAGTCGGTCCTGGTCCCGACTCAGCATTCAGCGTATCTAGGTCTGATCCTGGACACCTTAGAGGCAAAGGTATTCCTACCCCTGGAGAAGTTACTGACATTTCAGTCTGCAGTGCGGGTCCTGACGTCCTGAAAACGGCCGTCAATCCGTTTTTGCATGAGAGTCCTGGGACTCATGGTGGCCTCGTTCGAGGCCGTTCCGTATGCCCAATCGCACACACGGGCATTACAGAAAGAGATCCTGTCCACTTGGGACAAATCCCCGTTGTCCTTGGATCTTCAGATCCAGGTGAGTCACACAGTCAGGGCGTCCCTGGCGTGGTGGTTGAGGTCCCCGGCTCTTCGGACCGGAAAGTCGTTCCTCCCCATCCAGTGGACGGTGATCACAATGGACGCCAGTCTGACGGGCTGGGGTGGAGTCTGGGGAGTAGGGCTGCAACTAACGATTATTGTTTCGATTAATCGGTTAATAACCGTAAAAAAAAAAAAAAGGTAATTTTGCTGCATTTTTACATATTTTTTTTTGGCCAATTTGTTGTTGGGCAGACTAAAAAACACAAATTGCCGCAAAAAACACATTATTACATGCTTTTCTGCAGCTTCTCTATTGAAGTATATTGAACCAAAAAAACAAAATAGCACAGTTTTGCGTTAAAAAAAGTACTTGCCCTTTCCATGCTGAAAAAATCATGGATGTGAACATGTCCCATAGGAAACCATGACAATGAGCTGTAGTGTGTTTCTGCAAAAAGCACCAAAAAAAACAGAGGTGTGACCCAGGCCTGAGATGTTTAGTAACATAATGGTGGTTCTTGCAGCGTGGCGTGACCCAAAAGCTTGCTTTGAGTACCATTAGGGGTCAGATTTCGGCCTTGGCCGTCTTCTTTCAGCGACCGCTAGCGGGTCATTCCTTGGTTAGCACCTTTGTGCAGAAGGTTCACCATGTGCTCCTTCCTGTTACACCTCCTCTCCCTCCTTGGGATATGACTTTGGTGCTCTCGGTTCTCCAGGAACCTCCCTTTGAAGATATCAGAGATATTCCCCTCTTGACCTGGTCTCTGAAGGTGGCCTTCTTAGTGGCCATTACTTCTGTTAGACGGGTGTCTGAGTTGGCGGCCTTGTCCTACAAGTTGCCCTATTTGGTCATCCATAAGGATAAGGTGGTGTTGCGTCCGCGACCTTCTTTTTCGCCAAAGGTGGTCTCGGCCTTTCACCTAAATGAGGACATTGTCCTCCCGTCCTTGTGTCCTCACCCATCGCATCCCAGAGAGTTTGCGCTTCACACATTGGATGTGGTACGTGCCTTGTGGGTGTACCTGTCTGCTACTGCTTCTATTCGGAAGTGTCTATCTCTGGTCCAAAACAGGGCCAAGCGGTTTCGTCTGCCACCATTTCTAGGTGGATCAGACAGACTGTTATACAGGCCTATGCCCTCAAGGGGCGGGTGCCTCCCCTTCCGGGTTACGGCGCATTACACCAGGGCAATTGGTGCTTCCTGGGTTTTCCGGCATCAAGCGTCGGTTGCACAAGTGTGCAAGGCGGCGACCTGGTCTGTCCATTCATACCTCTTCTAAGTTCTATGAGGTTGATGTGGCTGCATCTTCGGATGCTTCCTTTGGCCGCAAGGTGTTGCAGGCCGCTGTTTAATGTTGCAACTCCTCCGTTGAGGAGCTCTGCCTTGTTTGGAGTGAAGTTTTTGGTTTTCCATTTATACTGCTCCCATCCCTCTTGACACTGCTTTGGGACATCCCACGTGTAAAGGGTAAGAGAGGCTGTGTCAGTCCGTGGACGATAAGAGAAAATAGGAATTAACCCCTTAGGTTCCACAGAGAGTATAACAAGCATACTTTACTGCATATACAGACTGATTTTTCTATATTCTGTCTAAATCTCCATTGAAATTGTTCAAAGTTCAACTTAACAAATGGTGTAAAAGATTTGAAGTTATGCAAGTCAGAAACATTTTAAAAAATACCTACATGTTATTATAAGTCATTCGAATTCGGTATGATATTGTAGGTCACAAAGATGATTCCAATTTTAGTATCTGGGAGACACACACACTCCCACACAGACTGACACTCACACACTCAGATACACATGCACCATGCATCAATACATATTTTGACATTCATGAAGATTCCTGAACATCTGATACTTGGAACTCAGAGGTCGCAAGAAGTAATTCCTCTAAGAGTATCCATCTTGAAACCCACGGGAGCCTATTTAACTCTGGTAACCAGGAATTCGGAACAGTAGCCATTTTGGAATGGGTAATTATGTCATGTCGATTTTATCTTGTATTCATTTGTGTTCTCTAAAATATTGAATTATTGAATGTTATACAATTGATAATTATTCTCCCGAATCAATCAAGCCTTGTAGATTCTCTAAAGATTACATTTTTCATTATATATTTCTTTTTGCATAGTTTCCATCTTAATTGACAAAACAAACGTCTAATTTATTTCACTCAAACACTTGCTAAACGGAAATCCCTACGCCCCTTAACTAGAGCACTAGTCGAGGCTGAGATCAAGTATAGTTGGAGATACCCGCTTCATTTATTGGCGCGTAAAAATGGTCGTGCCCATATTCTTCGTTCACCAAAGGATCTCCCCGCCTTCTGTAAAAATTTGGGCATCCAACAAGTGGAATTAGACCCATGGCCCGACCCCCCCATGCCCAGGGCCCTGGAGTTCCCTGTGTGGGAACCATGGAAACCAGCAAGATCTCCAAGGCATTGAAGGAACAAGCCCGAAAGGGAAGAGATGAGAAGGAATGAGAATTTTTTTATTTTTTTTCCTATAACTGCGCATTTATCAGTCATCAAAATGAATAAATGTCTCATCATAGTGTTTTTTATCTATTTACTTATTTTTTCTCTCTATCTCATGTCTGGGACATATATATTGATAGATGTATTGCTATGAACATCAATTTTTTTCTTTTTCCCTCTTTATCTCATGTCTGGGAGCGGGTTGTGTTTTATTTTGCATAGGTTTGTTCTTACAGGAAACCCATTTTAAATCTTCATCGGTCCCTACAATGCCCACTAGGTACTATTCTAGATGGCTCATGAGTCACAATCAAATAGGGAAATCTAGAGGGGTGGCGATTGGCATACATTCCTCTATTGCAATCTCTGATATTCAGGCGCAGACTGACCCTGAGGGCAGATATTTGTTTGTTAAATGTAAAATCTTTGATCAGCTATTTACATTAGTGAATATATATGCACCAAATCAGGGACAAGGCACTATGATGTCAGGGGTTCTAAGGAAACTTAGAGCTTTCGAGGAAGGAGTCTTGGTTATGGGAGGGGATTTAAACTTAACTCTGGATCCTGCTATGGACACCTCAACTAGCAACCTACATATCTCACGTGTGTGCCTGAATAGATTAAAGCGGACGTTCCATTCGTTTTAACTAGTAGATGTTTGGTGTGCTTTACACCCCCGGGATAAAGATTATACGCGTTACTCTGGGACCCATAACACGTACAGTAAGATAGACTTTTTTATGGTTTCACATCGCTTGTTGGACTGGGAACCGTGGTCCGAGATAGGCATATAAAAGTGGTCTGATCATTTTCCCGTATAATTTACAGTGAAGCTCCCTAACTCTATAAAATCTAAATTTACTTGGAGATTAAATGAGAATTTGCTGAATGATACGCTGACAGTGGGGAGCATAGAGGAAACAATTTCAGCTTTCATTAATGATCATAAAAATGATACAACAGCTTCCCCTATAAAGTGGGAGGCGTTAAAATGTGTGTTGAGGGTAATACTAATATCACATGGCACAAGACTAAAGAAGGAAAAGGCTTTCACTATGGCCTCCCTGTTGAAAGAGATTCATGAACTAGAATTGGAACATAAACAACATTAAGGGGGTTGCTATTTTTCAATCTCTTCAACAAAAGAGATCAAAATTGTATTCATTACTTGACCAGGCCTATGTGAAACATAAGGAGTGTACGCAACACATGATGTATGAACATGGAAATAAGTGTAGTAAAGCACTCGCCCGTTCAATCTCTAAAACAATCTAGAACATATATCCCAAGGGTGCAGTGCCCTCAGCGCGGCCTTGTATGTGCCACAGAACAAATCGCTTCCACCTTTTATAAGTACTACTCCTCATTATATAATTTAAAGGACGCAAATTCACTAACTCCAGATAGAATTAGTTTTGCGCAACTCGGCGACTACATACAGAGCACTGGCCTACCAATTGTGCTGAAGAAGAGGGTAGAGTGCCTATCGATTCCATTTACACTGGCGGAAGTCACCCAGGCTAGTAAATCTTTGAAGTTAGGTAAGAGTCCGGGGCCTGACGGATTTTCAGGAACATTTTACAAACAAACAATTTGGAGAACTTCTTAATCCTGTTCTGTGTAATTTGTTTAATGATATCACAGCAGACTGCCCATTCACTAAACAGACTCAGGAGGCACATATTGCCCTTATAGATAAACCTGAAAAAGATCCCACTCAGTGTTCCAGCTACAGGCCCATTGCTCTGATAAATGTGGACCTAAAGATATCTGCTAAAGTGCTGGCCGCATGTTTACAAACAGTGATACCAAGTTTAATAGGGTTAGATCAGGTGGGATTCGTACCAAAGAGGGATAATATCTTGAAGACTAGCCTATTGATACACTACGCCCAGAGATCAAAGAGCCCGCTCTGTTCGTTAGCCTTAGACGCTGAGAAGGCTTTCGATCGTTTAGATTGGAAGTTTATGTGTCATTGGAACAAATAGGACTCCCAGGAGAATTTATACAGAAAATAATGGCCCTTTATACAGCACCCATCAGCAAGAATAAATGTTAATGGGACATTATCTTCACCTGTTGAAATTTCTAATGAGACCTGCCAGGATTGTCCGTTATCACCATATTTGTATATCCTGGGCATGGAACATTTGGCGGTGGCTCTCCGGTCAAATTGTTAAATTCAGGGGGTTCAGGTGGGCAATAACTCATATAAACTTAGTATTTTCGCAGATGATCTACTTCTATATGTATCTAATCCAATAATAGCCTTTCCGAATATTCTCCATGAATTGGAACAATTTGGCCTATATAGCAATTTTAAAGTAAACGTAGCAAAATCTCGATGTCTCAATATTACGCTATCAGTAATGGATAAAGAAACGCTAGAAAATAACTTCCCTTTTCAGTGGGAATCACAAGCTCTTAAATATCTAGAAGTGACGATTACTGCGTTAGAAGAAAAAATGTATATGAGTTTAATTATCTCCCTCTACTTAATTATACAATTAATAGACTGCAGCTTCTGTCTAAAAGGAAACATTCATGGCTAGGGAGAATGGCAATATACAAGATGGATATTTTGCCGCGCTTCCTATATCTATATCAAACATTGCCTATAGCTCTTCCACTGAATTTTTTTTGATCCTTAAGATCAAGCTTACTTCGCTATCTCTGGCGGAATTCATCAGCAAGACTGCAATATGATATTCTGGTAAAGTGGAAGACAGAGGGGGGAGTAGGATTACCGCAGATGGAACTATATTCTACAGCCTCAGTACTGGCTAGAATATTGGATTGGTTCCACTGTGGGAGTACAAAACTATGGGTAGCCTTAGAACAGCAAATAGAGCTCCCGTTGGTCTCTCTTCCGTGGATTTCACTGAAATTTCGTTTTTTGGAACAAACACTTCCTCCTTTGACCCAGTCCTTATTGAAAGTATGGGATAGGACGGTAAGAAGGTGGGGAGTTTCTTCAATACCAGGTCCATTAACCTCAATAATGGGTAATCCAGATTTCCTGCCTGCTCTGTTACCAGATAGGTTTCTAAAATGGATAAGGCAGACTCCCTCCCTGATCATACAAGCTTTGTCATCAAAAGGACTCCAGCCACTTAACATGATAATGAACAATGAACGTAGATATGCTGGTCAGTGGTTTCATTATCTTTAGCTTCAACATTTTTACAGTCATCTAACTAAAATAACTACATTACACAGGGACTTAACACTGTTCGAGTCCCTGTTTAACGGGGCAACAGGTTGTTCGAGTAATATCTCCACGATTTATGACTTACTTCTATCACACGCTACCCCATAGACCATATTACATCAGAGATTGGGAGAGAGAATTGGGCTATTAAATTCCTCTAGAAGAGTGGAAGAAAGCTTATGTGTTAACTTTTAAATCTAATTCTGCAACCTTTACACAAGAAAATAATTATAAAATCTTAACTAGGTGGTATAGGATGTCCGGCGAGGTTACATAGAATTTCCCAGATTTATCCTAGGGAATGCTGGCGATGTGGGTACAATGATCCATATTTGGTGGACATGCCCTCAGATTCGAGAATTTGGGGATTCTGTATTCCAGATCTGCTCCTATGTCACCGGTGTACCGTATCATAAATCTCCAGAAATAGCCTTACTATCCATATATCCAGGGGCTCTACGAGAGGCTATAAAAGGATTGTGTCCTAATCTAATATCTGCAGCCTAAATAATTATACCCAGATACTGGAATACAAGAGTTGTACCCACTATCCAAGAGTGGGTAGCCGAAATTAATCAAGTAAAACGAATGGAGGAAATAATGCCCCTGATTACTTGCTGTTATCATAAGTTTAGGGAAACGTGGTCACCTTGGATTGAGTTTTTAAATTCGGATACCCTGAGACTATATTTGTTTAAAGGAGTATGATTTGGATTTGGCTGGGCTGAGCAGGAGTGGCATGGTGTGGTAGAGAGTCGGGAAGGGGCCTCCCAGGGGAATGTGTAGGTATGTCTAGGTTTGTATCTGTTTGTAGTCGTCTATGTCCGTTTTCTGCCCCCCCCCCTTTTTTTTTTCTTTTTTTATGTGTTTGGGCAGATATGTTTCAGGACCACATGATAGCACTAAGAATTCACTATGGAGGATTGGGTAAAAATCGATAAATACCCAGGATCTTGAGATTCATCGTTTTTTTTTTTCTCGCTCTCTGTGTTGTACATCTTCGTTTTTCTTTATCTAGAGGTTATGCAATAGAGAGTAAGATCCTGAGTTATATCTCTTGGGAATAATCCAATCCTAAAATGGTTATATATACATGACTATGTTTTCTATGTGTTGTAAGTGGAACCTGTGTGTGTTCATTTAATTAAAAAACTTTCAATAAAATATGATTAAACAAAAAGAATGCACAATGTTAAGGATTTTCTCATAAGTAAAAAAAAAAAAAAATTATTTCACATTGTTAACCACTTACTTACTTGCAGTATAGTAATGGTTGGACGTGTGAAATACAGACATTCTGTTTAATTGTCATTGCACAAGGTTATTGATTCTACCGAGAAGTTATCATGGTGGTATTACATCAAAGTTACTACACTCCCATTTTGCGTATGTTTCTATTGAATTTTAAGGCGTTCATGTAATGCTATCGGTATTTTAATTTATTGTAAACATTTGTTTTTTGTCAACCAATAGATGTAACTATTTTGTATGATTACATGTCTCCGTGAATAAATTTCCTATACAGTGGGTATAGAAAGTATTCAGACCCCCTTAAATTTTTCACTCTTTGTTATATTGCAGCCATTTGCTAAAATCATTTAAGTTCATTTTTTTCCTCATAAGTGTACACACAGCACCCCATATTGACAGAAAAACACAGAATTGTTGACATTTTTGCAGATTTATTAAAAAAGAAAAACTGAAATGTCACATGGTTCTAAGCATTCAGACCCTTTGCTCAGTATTTAGTAGAAGCACCCTTTTGATCTAATACAGCCATGAGTCTTTTTGGGAAAGATGCAACAAGTTTTTCACACCTGGATTTGGGGATTCTCTGCCATTCCTCCTTGCAGATCCTCTCCAGTTCTGTCAGGTTGGATGGTAAACGTTGGTGGACAGCCATTTTTAGGTCTCTCCAGAGATGCTACATTGGGTTTAAGTCAGGGCTCTGGCTGGGCCATTCAAGAATAGTCACGGAGTTGTTGTGAAACCACTCCTTCGTTATTTTAGCTGTGTGCTTAGGGTCATTGTCTTGTTGGAAGGTAAACTTTTGGCCCAGTCTGAGGTCCTGAGCACTCTGGAGAAGGTTTTCGTCCAGGATATCCCTGTACTTGGCCGCATTCATATTTCCCTCGATTGCAACCAGTCGTCCTCTCCCTGCAGCTGAAAAACACACCCACAGCATGATGCTGCCACCACCATGCTTCACTGTTTGGACTGTATTGGACAGGGGATGAGCACTGCCTGTTTTTCTCCACACATACCGCTTAGAATTAAGACCAAAAAGTTCTATCTTTGTCTCATCAGACCAGAGAATCTTATTTCTCACCATTTAGGAGTCCTTCAGGTGTTTAGCAAACTCCATGCGGGCTTTCATGCGTCTTGCACTGAGGAGAAGCTTCCGTCGGGCCACTCTGCCATAAAGCCCTGACTGGTGGAGGGCTGCAGTGATGGTTGACTTTCTACAACTTTCTCCCATCCCCCGATTGCATCTCTGGAGCTCAGCCACAGTGATCTTTGGGTTCTTCTTTACCTCTCTCACCAAGGCTCTTCTCCCCCGATAGCTCAGTTTGGCCTGATGGCCAGCGCTAGGAAGGGTTATGGTCATCCCAAGGATTATGGAGGCCACTGTGCTCTTAGGAACCTTAAGTTCAGCAGAATTTTTTTTGTAACCTTGGCCAGATCTGTGCCTTGCCACAATTCTGTCTCTGAGCTCTTGAGGCAGTTCCTTTGACCTCATGATTCTCATTTGCTCTGACATGCACTGTGAGCTGTAAGGTCTTATATAGACAGGTGTGTGGCTTTCCTAATCAAGTCCAATCGGTATAATCAAACACAGCTGGACTCAAATGAAGGTGTAAAACCATCTCAAGGATGATCAGAAGAAATGGACAGCACCTGAGTTAAATATACGAGTGTCACAGCAAAGGGTCTGAATACTTAGGACCATGTGATATTTAAGTTTTTATTTTTTAATAAATCTGCAAAAATTTCAACAATTCTGTGTTTTTCTGTCAATATGGAGTGCTGTGTGTACATTAATGAAAAAAAATGAACCCAAATGATTTTAGCAAATGGCTGCAATATAACAATGAAAAATTTAATGGGGTCTGAATACTTTCCGTAGTGAGTGTGTGTGTGTGTGTGTGTGTGTGTGTGAGACTATGGTCATATAGATTGGTTTTGTATCTTAAAAAATTACTTAATAAATACTGTGCGGGAAAACTGTCCTTAAAAAGCACAACTCTAAGCCCAAGAACTGAGCAATCACATGACCGCAGATCACTCAATTCTTGGTCTGCTTATTGGAGTGCCATGCTAGGGAAGGGGTAGGAGTGGCTGGCTCCAGCTGTGCACTAAAGAGCAGAGCCAGCTGTCAGGCAAGTGGATGAATATACACAATATTATTGGGATGCTTTCAGCTAATAGCAGGCGGTATTCCACTATCAGCTAGGTCTGGGTCAATGGTGGAGAAGAAAGTGTACTCCTGTGACCCAAAAGTATGGCCAAAAAAAAGCTTCGGCCATACTTATTTTTTAAATAGGTTGAGTCAACAGTTGGTATAGGTAAGGTACATAACAAGGCCGTAATTATTTGTTGGTGAAAGCAGGGGAAGACTGTGATTAGGCACAACTAGTTCAGTTATTAGTGATGCTGATCAAGTACAAATTAATGCATCCAGGTACCACTGTTGCAGCAAAGGTTTTTGGCTGCTTTGTAAACAAGCGCAACACTTGTAGATACAGTATATGCACTTGTTGAAACGTCTATTTCACAGTTTTACGAATGGGTGAACTACAACTAGCATCAGCCAGTTCTCAATGAACTACCCGGACGCTGATGAGCACTCTATTTAGTTCATTGATGCTTCTCGTCATTCATATGAGGTATGGGCAGACAGCTACACTGACAGTCTGCAGGAGCCTGAGATTGAACCTGTAATCTGCTGATCATGGGGATAATGTTCTGCAGGCTCATAATAAAAAAAAAAAACATAATTAATGCAAATTTTTTTACCTGCAAAAAGATGTGTATTTATTTAAAAAAGTTTCTACAAAAGGTGAACTTATCCTTTAGACTGGGTTCACAATATTGCGAATTCTCCACATCCAATTCACAATAGCAGGAGATTTTGACCGGCTCTCTATGGAGCCGGTTCACATATCTTCGCTGCGTCTTTTAGTCAGTTTCAGGTCTGTATTCTGCCAAAAATCCAGGCTGAAATCGGACCTGAAACGGTAAAGGGGGATGCACCGGACCTGTGAGCCCCATGCGAAGATGGTATGAACCAGGGTTGCCAACTTTCAGTAAATTTACGAACAGTTTGTAAAATCCGTACTTTTTGCATCTGTCCTTGAATGTCCATTACAGACATGTAGGTTGCATGTCTGTAACTGACATTCATGGACAGATGCAACAATTATGGATTTTACAAACTGTTTGTAAATTTACTGAAAGTTGGCAACCCTGGTATGAACCCAGGGCTTAAGCACTTCCCGCCCAGCCTATTGTAAAGCAGCTGAGCGAGAGCACTGTTATCTTGGGTGGACATCTTATGACTTCCTCCTGGTGCGTGCCCTTGGTGCCACAGAGCAGGGTCTTCCGGACACAGCGGAAGACAAATCATTGTACTGGGCCAGCCCTGGTACACAATGGCTTTCATTATTGGCCAATCATTGTGTACTATTGTGATCTCTGATTGATCACATACAGACAGGGTCAATCACTGTGCCCCTGTGTGATAGCTGGGGCAAATCACAGTTATCACAATTGTACACAGTGGCATATGAATGGATGCCATTCATAAAAATAATGGTTTATAACAGTGATCATCAATATAGCAAGCAATCAGTGTAAAAAAAAACAAAAAAAAAAACAAAAAAACTGATCACCTCCCCAGAGCAGTACAGTGTCACTATGAAAAATAAAACCTTAATTTATTTTTTACATACTGTCACCAGTCAGTGTCCCTGATCGCTGCCACAGCAGTCATATAATGGAGCTGTACTGTTCTGGTGATAAGTGTGTAAAAGTAAAAAAATTTAAATTATTTCTTCTTTCTCCAAAAAATTGTGACAAAAAAATTACAACTTCAAAAAACTCACCATGCCTGTTGCCAAATACCTTGGACTGTCTACTTTCCTAAAGGGAGTCATTTGGGGGTTATTAATACTATCTCAATAAATGAGATAGACCGTCAGTACATTAGGATTGATCAATTTTCAAATGTATATACTATAGTTTGTAGACACTATAACTGTCACACAGGCTAAATAATATACACTGATTAAGGTTATTTTTCATCAAAGAAATGTAGGAGAAAAATATTATTTCCACAATTTTATAAGAAATTTGGTGATTAAAGCAGCAGTAAATTTCACTTTTTTTATTTATACCTACAGGTAAGCCTATAATAAGACTTACCGGTAGGTACAGTATACATCTAGACATGCACCAAGGAAATATTTAGTTTAGTAGCAGCCGGTGATGTCACTGGCATGTGCGCACAGTGCTCTCAATTGAGGGCATGCTGTCCATTGAGAGAGCTGTGCAGCGGGAGTGACATCATCACAGCACGTCCATTCAAACGCCTGGAGCCCAAGAACCCGGTGTTCTATCGAAAAGTGCCCGCGCATGCGCAGGACGGAGCCACACTCCAGCTGATTTGCAGATCAGGTGGAGTGACGTGACCATTGCACAAGCGCACATCACAGGAGGCAGTTTGACGGGCGAGAGAATATCATGAAAGCTATTCACAGAGCTGAGGGACACTGTAGTTCTCATATTGTGCCTCGCTGTTGCAGGGCGGGGTTTCAGTCTGCTCAAGGTCGCCTTTGGTCAGTGTTGCATGGCGGCTTCAGTGTCTTAATTGGCGCCTGTTGTCTGTGTCTAAGGGCGGGTTGCAACAAAGCCACAACCCGCCCTGGAACAGCGAGGCATAATGTAACAACTACGGTGTCCCTCCGCTCTGTATATTGCTTTCAATAGTGTCCATGAAATTCCGTCTCCCCTCGAAAACTGCCTCCTGTGATGTGCGCTTGTGCCATGGTCACGTCACTCCAGCTGATCAGCAAATAAACTGGAGTGCGGCTCCGTCCTGCGCATGCGCGAGCATTATTCAATGGGGGGCACTTCTCGCTAGAACACCGGAAGGAACACTGTGCAGATGGAAGCCCTTTCAGCGGTGAAAGCATGCCCCGCTGGAGGGCTTAAATTTAAGGCAAGTCTGTTATAATGTGCTGGCATGCAATGCATACTAGCACATTATCCTGCAGGGGCCCATATTTTTTGGGTGGTTTACTATCGCTTTGAATGCCACCAAAAGAAAGCTCTATCTGTCTCAAAAAAATTATAATTTAATTTGGGTACAGTGTTGCATGACTGAGTCATTGGCAATCAGTGAGTCAGTGCTGAAAGCTATAAATTGGCCTGAGCAGGAAGGAGGTGAAAGTGGTTAAAGTAATGCAAAGCGCATGGTTAATATATAAAGTGTAGTAACCCATCAGCAGTTTCAGTTTACAGAACTCAGGTTAGTAGAACAAGTTCTAAACTCTTATGCCGCGTACAGGGTTGCCAACTTTCAGTAAATTTATGAACAGTTTGTAAAATCTGTACTTTTTGCATCTGTCCTTGAATGTCCATTACGGACATGTAGGCTGCATGTCTGTAACGGACATTCATGGACAGATGCAACAATTATGGATTTTACAAACGGTTTGTAAATATACTGAAAGTTGGCAACCCTGGCCGCGTACACACGACCGTTTTTCATGACGAGAAAAATATAAATTTTTAGATTGGTCGTGAAAAACGGTAGTGTGTATGCTCCATAGCATTTTTCTAGATGAGAAAACTGCCCAAATTTTTTTTAGAACCAGCTCTATTTTTTCTCTTCGTTTTTCACGTCGTGAAAAACTATCATGTGTACGCTTTTACGAGGGGGAAAAAAACGCGCATGCTCAGAATCAAGTATGAGACAGGAGCGCTCGTTCTGGTAAAACTAGCGTTCAGAATGGAGATAGCACATTCGGCACGCTGTAACGGACTGAAGAACATGAGGCTGAAAAGCGCGAATCGTCTCTCACCAAACTTTACTAACACGAGGATCAGCAAATGCAGCCCAAAGGGTGGCGCCATTCGAATGGAACTTTCCTTTTATAGTGCCGTTGTACGTCAGCGCTTTGCTCGAGCGTTTTTTTCATGAACGTGTGTATACAAGGCAGGCTTGAGAGGAATCACAACGAGAAAAACTTCGTTTTTTTGCATGACATGAATAACGGTCGTGTGTACGCGGCATTAGAATGGAAATAAAAACCATTATTCTCTGCGTGCTTCAGAGACTGGATCTGTATCATACTCAACTGGGTGGAGACCCTCCTATGGAGTTAATCTTATGCCTCGTACACACGACCGGTTTTCCTGACAGGAAAACTGCCATGAGAGCTTTTGGCCGGGAATCCCGGCTGTGTGTATGCTCCATCGCAGTTTTCCCGACAGGAAAACCGCTGGGAAAAATGAGAACGTTTTCTTTTTTCCCGACGGGATTCCCGGCGGTTTTTAAGCCGGCAGTTTTTCTATGGGGAAAGCCTGCGGTGGAGCATACACACGGCTGGGTTTCCCGACCAAAGCTCTCATGGCAGTTTTCCTGCCAGGAAAACCGGCCATGTGTAGGGGGAAAAAGCTACCGAGCAGGTTCTCGGTTTTCCCGATCGTGTGTACTAGGCAATAGAGCTCATTGTGGTCACAAATTCCTGCACACAATCTTCATCACTTACAGCTGTTCAGAAATGCCAGGGACTTTGGCCCAAGAGTGGACAAATATTGTTGATTGGTCACTATGAGCTACTACATTTTTCGCTTTCCATCGAGACCAAAAAATAGGATTTTTATAACAGCTTACCTGTAAAATCCTTTTCTTGGAGTACATCACGGGACACAGAGCGACATAGTCATTACTAATGGGTTATATAGATACCGTCAGGTGCTGGCACTGGCAACTTCCAAAACCGGAAGTACCCTCCCCTATATAAGCCCCTCCCATCCGGGAGCACCTCAGTTTTGTAGCAAAGCAATAAGTGTCCCTAAAGAGAGGCGGGAGCTCTGTGTCCCGTGATGTACTCCAAGAAAAGGATTTTACAGGTAAGCTGTTATAAAAATCCTATTTTCTTTCTCGTACATCACGGGACACAGAGCGACATAGTCATTACTAATGGGATGTCCTAAAGCAATGCCAAATGAGGGGGGGGATACACCATATATAAGCTGAGCGCTATCAGACATGAGGATCTTTTGCGGCCTGCAACACACTGCGCCCAAAGGAGACATCCTCCTGACTTCTAACGTCCACCTGGTAGGACCTAGTAAACGTGTGTACCGAAGACCATGTTGCGGCCTTACAGATTTGAGCCAGGGAGGCCTGGTGATGCACTGCCCATGAAGTTCCAACTGCTCTCGTGGAGTGCGCTCTAACTTTGAACGGAGGCGGTCTCCTTCTCAAGCCATAAGCTTGCATAATGACCTGTCGAATCCACTTGGCTAAAGTAGACTTTGACGCTGCCTGACCCTTTCTGGGGCCTTCCGGCAGAATAAACAAAGTATCCGTTCTGCGAATCTGAGCAGTGGCTTTTAGATAAGCTTTAACTGCTCTTACTACATCCAAAGAATGCAATAACTTTTCCTCTACCGAAGTAGGTTTGGGGAAAAAAGAAGGAAGAACCACATCTTGGTTCAAATGAAACCTCGATACCACCTTAGGAAGAAAGGCTGGATGAGGACGTAACACTACTCTGTCCTTATGGATAACCAGATATGGCTCCTTACAGGACATAGCTGCTAATTCCGATACTCTTTTAGCCGAACAAATGGCTACTAGAAAAATCAATTTCCTGGTGAGAAGCACCAAGGAAATATGCTGTAATGGTTCAAATGGTTGTTTCTGTAGAACCGACAGAACCAAGTTTAGATCCCATGGACATATGGGAATATTAACCGGAGGCCTAATACGCATCACTCCTTGTATAAAGGCTTTGACTAGTGAATGCGAAGCCAAGGGCCTTTGAAAAAATATTGACAAGGCCGAAATCTGACCCTTGATAGTACTCAAGGCAAGCTTCCTATCTACAGCCCACTGTAGGAAGTCCAGAATCCTACCTATTACGTACTTATGTGGATGCCATTTCTTGGCCTCACACCACGCGATGTACGCCTTCCAGATTCTATAGTAGATCTGCCTGGATACCGGCTTCCTGGCATTGATCATGGTAGATACCACAGCATTAGAGAGCCCTCTCTTTTTTAGAATGTGGGCTTCAATAGCCAGGCCGTCAAACCTAGGGCTGGTAAGGAAGGGTGGTATATCGGTCCTTGCGAAAGCCGGACGACGTGGGAGAGTCCAAGGACTCCCCACTGAAATTTTACAATCTCCGCGTACCACGCTCTTCGGGGCCACGCTGGAGCCACCGGAATCACTGGTTTCTTTTCTACCCTGATTCTGCGGAGTAATCGAGGTAACCATTGTGGCGGTGTGAATGCATATATCAGCTTGAACTGATCCCCAGGGAACACTAGGGCATCCGAGCCGCAAGCTAGGGGATCCCTTGTCCGAGAGACAAACCTATCCCCCTTTGCGTTGAATCTGGATGCTAGAAGATCTACATCCGATGTTCCCCACCGCTGACATATTGTCCAGAAAACCTCGGGGTGAAGGGACCCTTCCTCTGGGCCTAATTGCTGGCGACTTAGAAAGTCCGCCTTCCAATTCTCCACTCCTGGAATGAATACCGCAGATATGGCTGGGACATATTTTTCCTGCCCATTTCAGGATGTAATTTACTTCCCTCTGGGCTGCACGACTCCTGGTGCCCCCCTGATGATTGATATATGCCACTGCTGTGGCATTGTCTGATTGAATTCTGACAGGGGACCCTTGGAGTTTGGATGTCCATGCTACTAGGGCATACCGGGCTGCTCGTATCTCTAAGAGATTGATGGGCAGGGCCTTTTCTGCATCCGACCATCTGCCCTGGAGAGACTATTGCTCCAGTACCGCTCCCCAGCCTATAAGGCTGGCATCTGTAGTGACCACCTTCCAAGAAATCGGACTGAAGGATTTCCTTTTTTCCAGATTCTGGGGAACCCACCACCAACGGAGGCTCTTGCGAACGGAAGGGGACAAGGACATTGTAAGTCTAGGGCCTGAACTTTTTTGTTCCAGGCTGACAGTATGGCCCCTTGCAAATTCCTTGAATGGAATTGACCGTAGGGTACTGCTTCGAATGATGCCACCATTTTTCCCAGCAGCCTCATATACAGGCGTATGGACGGCTGTCTTTTTTGTACCCACTAAGTGGATCAAATCTTTCAAAGACAACACCTTTCCTCGAGGCAAGAATATTTTTCTCTGGCCTGAATCCAACCTTAGCCCCAAGTATTCCAGACTTTTGACTGGTTTTTAGGGCTGACTTGTCTCGGTTGATAATCCAACCGTGAGATTCCAGATACTTGATCGTCTTGTGAACGACCACGTCTAGTTTTTTCACTGAGTGGTCTATCAGCAACAAGTCATCCAGATATGCCATTATCATTACACCTTGTGTTCTTAGATTGGCCAATAAAGGGCCAGAATTTTTGTAAACACTCGTGGTGCTGTGGCCAAACCGAAGGGTAAGGCTCTGAACTGAAAATGGCGCCCTTCTACTGCAAAGCGTAGAAACTTTTGGTGGACTGGAAATATGGGAATGTGCAAATAAGCATCTTTGATGTCGATCGTGGCTAACCAATCCTCCCCTTGTAGGGCAGTGGCCACCGATCGGATCGACTCCATCGGAAAGTCCTGATATACAGGAATTTGTATAGCCCTTTTAGAATTAATATGGGCCTCCCGACCGCGTTTGCTTCGGGACTGTAAAGAGGTTTGAGTAAAACTCGAACCCTCATTCTTCCAGGGGAACCTCCATAATTACTCCTTGGAGCAATAGTTGTTCTAGTGCCAACAGGAGGGACTCTCTCTTCCGGGGATCCCTTGGCACGTTTGACCTCAAAAATGGGAAGGAGGAGAGTCTTTTAACTCCAAACTGTATCCCAAACCTACTGCGGAGAGCACCTATCTGTCTTGATCGTGTCCCGCCAGGTCTCTTGCGAACAACTGGAGTCCTCCCCCCACCCGACTGAGTGGGGGCTTCAATGAATTTAACTTTGGGGGAGGTTTTGTACCTCCCCTGACCCAGGGTTTCTCATTACCCTGCTACTGTCCCTGTTTTTTACCCCCGGGTTTTGACCGAGGAGGCCGTCGGAACTGTTACACAGCCGATGCCCCAGGGACTGGAGAAGCAGGCCTCTTAAAGAGGGACCTCTAACTCTGCTTTTAACCGGTAAGAGCGTATTTTTACCGCTGGAAATTTTCTGGATATATTTGTCCAGGTTTTCCCTGAATAAGCGTTCACCATGAAATGGGACGCTAACCAGCCATTCTTTACAGGGAGCTTCAGCAGACCAGTTTTTGAGCCATAGGAGCCTACGCATATGTACTATAGACAGCGTAAGGCGGGAGGCCTGATGGACTGAATCCTCTATGGCGTCAACCGCGAAGCCTAAGGCTCTAGGTAGATCAGCTAGGGCAAAGCCTGCTGATCTGTCAAGTCCCTCAAGACCTGTTTCAACTGATCCTTCACTGCTTAGCAGACCCCAATAGCTGCTACTGCTGGTTGTATCACCAAGCAGATTTTCATAAGGACTCCAATCTTTTATCTATTGGGTTCTTGAACATTTGGACATTATCCACTGGACATGTCAGTGATTTATACATACAAGAGATGGCTGCGTCCACTGTAGGGACCTTCCATTTTTTTTGATGAACTTATCCTCCATGGGATAGACCACCGGAAATCTCTTGGGGGAATAAATATTTTCTCAGGACGTTCCCAATCCTGGTAAATGAGCCCTTTCAGTAAAGGGTGAAGTGGAAAAGAACAAACAGTCTGGGGGCTTCTAGCGACCCCAACGAGGATACAGTAGTGGTTGATGGTTCCGCAAGGTGCATTTTTAAATGCTGATCGGACCATGTTAGTCAGAGACTGAACCCATAATCTTTCAGCTTAAGATGCTGAGAAAAGGTTCCCCCACTGTTGATTCCTCTATAACAGAATCAACCTCATCCTGATCCCCTTCAGGCAGGTCGATCCCTGTATGGGACTGTTGCTCTGCTAACAGGCACTCTGAAGGAGGAGACGGAGATCGGGCGTGCTTTCCCTGACAGGGAGGCAGCGATAAATGTTGACAATCTCTCTCTAATCCTCCCAGAGCTGAGGAAAAAACCTCCTCTGTTACATACACAGGAGCAGGTGAACTGAGGACAGCCACAGTACCAAGTACCCTGCGGGGTCTCTGCGGTCACTTACCTCTGAACTTCAGGGGAGACTGGTGCAGCAGGAGTATGCCCAAGATCCTCCGAGCCCGATGAGACCCCCTTCGCTTCCTGGAAGATTCAGTTCCGGAGCTTCTGGACGGCATATTCCTAAGCCTAAAGCTGAGGTATTCCATCCGTAATACACCACTTTTACTGAGAATAGTCTAGCACAATTGCTGCTATATCACAGTTGGTGTCTACTAATGTGCCTTTCTAGGGGATGCCTGTATCAACCGCTTGCTGTATGCCTTTAAATGTTGCCAGCTCTGTCTCTGTACTTCATAGCCAGCTCACTACAATATTGTGGTTTTTTTAAACTGCTGGGACGCCCGCACATGCGCAGAAGCGCTGCGGCGCGCACAGAGCGTCATCCCCCAGGCTCCGCCCCCTTTCCCGGCTCACCTCTATATATAGAGGCGCGGGCACGTGCGCCTTCGGCGCTAATTTCAAATATGGTAACAAGGGACAGGAGCCAGGGCCCCTCTTTGCCGCAGGCCGGGGGATGGACGAGCACTGCAACATGGCAGAGGAAGCAGTTTCCTATAAGAGAACTCACCATCTGCCTGGACTTTGCTCTGCTGAGAAGAAGCTAGTCCACATGACAAGAAAACATTCCACAGCGGCCTCTAGTGGACAAACACAGGTACCGCAGTCTAATATATTAAATATATATAAAAAAAATTTTTTTTTTTTTTTTTTTTTCTTGACCACCATTAAAAATTATTACATTTTTTTAGTAGTTACAGGCATGCACAGAATTTTGCGGGAATACCATTAGGTAACAGACAGAAAGACAAATTAGGCTTGGGGGTCCCCCAATAGAACCAAGTTCCTGGGGGCCCCCACTTACCTGTTCCCCGCCGCAGGACTTTGTTTGGTCCACAAAAGCCCAAACTTCACCTATCACGGCAGGCATTGTAATCAAACCTTCAGGGACCGGGTTCCCAAGGATTCCACTCCCCTGGACCTGTATAGCACCCTGCACAGAAAACATCTTGGTCGTGGGTATGACCAGAGCTCTGGATCCCAGGGTCCAGCTCTCCTAAGAGAAGCATTACAGGCAAAACCTTGCTCTTCTCTGCAAGGCCCGGGTACCGACCGTTTAGCTATGAAGCTTTTTTGGTCGGATCCGGAATAGCTTACTGAGGCCCAAAAGAACCTGTACGCAAGCTCAGTGAAAAACACATGTTTCTTCTTGGCCAACACCTTAGACACTGGCAAAAAAACTGAGGTGCTCCCGGATGGGAGGGGCTTATATAGGGGAGGGTACTTCCGGTTTTGGAAGTTGCCAGTGCCAGCACCTGACGGTATCTATATAACCCATTAGTAATGACTATGTCGCTCTGTGTCCCGTGATGTACGAGAAAGAAATAGTAACTAGGAGTCATGTGGGTCAGAAAGTGGGATAAGTAGCTTCTTTACACTATTAGTGGTTCACATCTCTATCATAGTTTGCAACACACTTCGATGAAATACAATACAATACATATAGCACACATCTTTGTTTAAAATTGATCGGAGCAAAAAATTATTGATAAAAAATAAATAAATTATAATACCCACATGTTCCTCTGTTAGCAGAGACGTAGTGTGCTGGTCAAGTACTATGGGTAGAGATCTACACCAGCTGTCTCTTTTCACCAATGTCTAACCCAATCCTGAAAGAGGGGGGCTACTGGGCATGCCATATCCAAGTGAACAGCTTCCCCTTTCCAGATGACTTTCTACTGTATACTGGATGATTAGACAATGGCAAACAAACTGTACCCCAGCCCAGTAAAAGCTTTCCTATTACCAGCATGCCTCTGTTTTTTTTTGCTAGTACCTAGGCGGTTGGACATCCTTTCTTCAGCTCCGCTGTGCTAAAACTAACCCTTTTTTTGCTAGCACTTGTTTCTAGTTTTTTTTTTTTTTTCTTTTTCCCTTCTCTACTTCGCTGCTACAGCTTGTCTCTCCGATTATAGCTACAGTATCTCACAAAAGTGAGTAGATCCCTTTACATTTTTGTAAATATTTTATATCTTTTCATGTGACAACACTGAAAAAATTACTTTGCTACAATGTAAAGTAGAGAGTGTACAGCGTGTAAATTTGCTGTCCCCTCAAAATAACAACAACAGCCATTAATGTCTAAACCGCTGGCAACAAAAGTGAGTACACCCCTAAGTGAAAATGTCCAAATTGGGCCCAATTAGCCATTTTCCCTCCCCAGTGTCATGTGACTTGTTAGTGTTACAAGGTCTCAGGTGTGAATGGGGAGCAGGTGTGTTAAATTTGGTGTTATCGCTCTCACTCTCTCATACTGGTCTCTGGAAGTTCAACATGGCACCCCATGGCAAAGAACTTTGAGGATCTGAAAAAAAGAATTGTTGCTCTACATAAAGATGGCCTAGGCCAGTGATGGCGAATCTTGGCACCCCAGATGTTTTGGAACTACATTTCCCATGACGCTCATGCACTCTGCAGTGTAGTTGAGCATCATGGGAAATGTAGTTCCAAAACATCTGGGATGCCAAGGTTCGCCATCACTGGCCTAGGCTATAAGAAGATTGCCAAGACCCTGAAACTGAACTTCAATATGGTGGCCAAGACCATACAGCGGTTTAACAGGTCAGGTTCCACTAAGAACAGGCCTCGCCATTGTTTGACCAAAGAAGTTGAGTGCACGTGCTCAGCGTCATAACCAGAGGTTGTCTTTGGGAAATAGAGTATGAGTGCTGACAGCATTGCTGCAGAGGTTGAAGGGGTCAGCTCAGACCATACGCCGCACACTGCATCAAATTGGACTGCATGGCTATCGTTCCAAAAGGAATCCTCTTCTAAAGATGATGCACAAGAAAGCCCACAAACAGTTTGCTGAAGACAAGCAGACTAAGAATATGGATTACTGGAACCTGTGGTCTGATGAGACCAAGATAAACTTTTTTGGTTCAGATGTTGTCAAGCATGTGTTGCGGCAACCAGGCGAGGAGTACAAAGACAAGTGTGTCTTGCCTACAGTCAAGCATGGTGGCAGGAATGTCATGGTCTGGGGCTGCACGAGTCCTGCCGGCACTGGGGAGCTACAGTTCATTGAGGGAACCATGAATGCCAACATGTACTGTGACATACTGAAGCAGAGCATGATCCCCTCCCTTCGGAGACTGGGCCGCATGGCAGTATTCCAACATGATAACGACCCCAAACACACCTCCAAGACAACCACTGCCTTGCTAAAAAAGCTGAGGGTAAAGGTGATGGACTGGCCAAGCATGTCTCCAGACCTAAACCCTATTGAGCATCGGTGGGGCATCCTCAAACTGAAGGTTAGGGAGCGCAAGGTCTCTAACATCCACCAGCTTCGTCAAATCGTCATGGAGGAGTGGAAGAGGACTCCAGTGGCAACCTGTGAAGCTCTGGTGAACTCAATGCCCAAGAGGGTTAAGGCATTGCTGGAAAATAATGGTGGCCACACAAATTATTGACACTTTTGGCCCAATTTGGACACCGAGTCACACGACACCAGGGAGGGATAATGGCTAATTGGGCCTAATTTGGACATTTTCACTTAGGGGTGTACTCACTTTTGTTACCAGCGGTTTAGACATTAATGGCTGTGTGTTGAGGTATTTTGAGGGGACAGCAAATTGACACTGTTATACAAGCTGTACACTCACTACTTTACATTGTAGCAGTATAATTTCTTCAGTGTTGTCACATGAAAAAAATAGGATTTTTATAACAGCTTACCTGTAAAATCCTTTTCTTGGAGTACATCACGGGACACAGAGCGACATAGTCATTACTAATGGGTTATATAGATACCGTCAGGTGCTGGCACTGGCAACTTCCAAAACCGGAAGTACCCTCCCCTATATAAGCCCCTCCCATCCGGGAGCACCTCAGTTTTGTAGCAAAGCAATAAGTGTCCCTAAAGAGGGGCGGGAGCTCTGTGTCCCGTGATGTACTCCAAGAAAAGGATTTTACAGGTAAGCTGTTATAAAAATCCTATTTTCTTTCTCGTACATCACGGGACACAGAGCGACATAGTCATTACTAATGGGATGTCCTAAAGCAATGCCAAATGAGGGGGGGGATACACCATATATAAGCTGAGCGCTATCAGACATGAGGATCTTTTGCGGCCTGCAACACACTGCGCCCAAAGGCGACATCCTCCTGACTTCTAACGTCCACCTGGTAGGACCTAGTAAACGTGTGTACCGAAGACCATGTTGCGGCCTTACAGATTTGAGCCAGGGAGGCCTGGTGATGCACTGCCCATGAAGTTCCAACTGCTCTCGTGGAGTGCGCTCTAACTTTGAACGGAGGCGGTCTCCTTCTG
Organism: Rana muscosa; assembly: GCA_029206835.1. Classification (NCBI taxonomy): domain Eukaryota; kingdom Metazoa; phylum Chordata; class Amphibia; order Anura; family Ranidae; genus Rana; species Rana muscosa. The sequence continues at coordinate 619,274,494 of CM055117.1, forward strand.
AAGCCATAAGCTTGCATAATGACCTGTCGAATCCACTTGGCTAAAGTAGACTTTGACGCTGCCTGACCCTTTCTGGGGCCTTCCGGCAGAATAAACAAAGTATCCGTTCTGCGAATCTGAGCAGTGGCTTTTAGATAAGCTTTAACTGCTCTTACTACATCCAAAGAATGCAATAACTTTTCCTCTACCGAAGTAGGTTTGGGGAAAAAAGAAGGAAGAACCACATCTTGGTTCAAATGAAACCTCGATACCACCTTAGGAAGAAAGGCTGGATGAGGACGTAACACTACTCTGTCCTTATGGATAACCAGATATGGCTCCTTACAGGACATAGCTGCTAATTCCGATACTCTTTTAGCCGAACAAATGGCTACTAGAAAAATCAATTTCCTGGTGAGAAGCACCAAGGAAATATGCTGTAATGGTTCAAATGGTTGTTTCTGTAGAACCGACAGAACCAAGTTTAGATCCCATGGACATATGGGAATATTAACCGGAGGACTAATACGCATCACTCCTTGTATAAAGGCTTTGACTAGTGAATGCGAAGCCAAGGGCCTTTGAAAAAATATTGACAAGGCCGAAATCTGACCCTTGATAGTACTCAAGGCAAGCTTCCTATCTACAGCCCACTGTAGGAAGTCCAGAATCCTACCTATTACGTACTTATGTGGATGCCATTTCTTGGCCTCACACCACGCGATGTACGCCTTCCAGATTCTATAGTAGATCTGCCTGGATACCGGCTTCCTGGCATTGATCATGGTAGATACCACCGCATTAGAGAGCCCTCTCTTTTTTAGAATGTGGGCTTCAATAGCCAGGCCGTCAAACCTAGGGCTGGTAAGGAAGGGTGGTATATCGGTCCTTGCGAAAGCCGGACGACGTGGGAGAGTCCAAGGACTCCCCACTGAAATTTTACAATCTCCGCGTACCACGCTCTTCGGGGCCACGCTGGAGCCACCGGAATCACTGGTTTCTTTTCTACCCTGATTCTGCGGAGTAATCGAGGTAACCATTGTGGCGGTGTGAATGCATATATCAGCTTGAACTGATCCCAAGGGAACACTAGGGCATCCGAGCCGCAAGCTAGGGGATCCCTTGTCCGAGAGACAAACCTGTCCCCCTTTGCGTTGAATCTGGATGCTAGAAGATCTACATCCGATGTTCCCCACCGCTGACATATTGTCCAGAAAACCTCGGGGTGAAGGGACCCTTCCTCTGGGCCTAATTGCTGGCGACTTATAAAGTCCGCCTTCCAATTCTCCACTCCTGGAATGAATACCGCAGATATGGCTGGGACATATTTTTCTGCCCATTTCAGGATGTAATTTACTTCCCTCTGGGCTGCACGACTCCTGGTGCCCCCCTGATGATTGATATATGCCACTGCTGTGGCATTGTCTGATTGAAATCTGACAGGGGACCCTTGGAGTTTGGATGTCCATGCTACTAGGGTAAACCGGGCTGCTCGTATCTCTAAGAGATTGATGGGCAGGGCCTTTTCTGCATCCGACCATCTGCCCTGGAGAGACTATTGCTCCAGTACTGCTCCCCAGCCTATAAGGCTGGCATCTGTAGTGACCACCTTCCAAGAAATCGGACTGAAGGATTTCCTTTTTTCCAGATTCTGGGGAACCAACCACCAACGGAGGCTCTTGCGAACGGAAGGGGACAAGGACATTGTAAGTCTAGGGCCTGAACTTTTTTGTTCCAGGCTGACAGTATGGCCCCTTGCAAATTCCTTGAATGGAATTGACCGTAGGGTACTGCTTCGAATGATGCCACCATTTTTCCCAGCAGCCTCATATACAGGCGTATGGACGGCTGGCTTTTTTGTACCCACTAAGTGGATCAAATCTTTCAAAGACAACACCTTTCCTCGAGGCAAGAATATTTTTCTCTGGCCTGAATCCAACCTTAGCCCCAAGTATTCCAGACTTTTGACTGGTTTTTAGGGCTGACTTGTCTCGGTTGATAATCCAACCGTGAGATTCCAGATACTTGATTGTCTTGTGAACGACCACGTCTAGTTTTTTCACTGAGTGGTCTATCAGCAATAAGTCATCCAGATATGCCATTATCATTACACCTTGTGTTCTTAGATTGGCCAATAAAGGGCCAGAATTTTTGTAAACACTCGTGGTGCTGTGGCCAAACCGAAGGGTAAGGCTCTGAACTGAAAATGGCGCCCTTCTACTGCAAAGCGTAGAAATTTTTGGTGGACTGGAAAGATGGGAATGTGCAAATAAGCATCTTTGATGTCGATCGTGGCTAACCAATCCTCCCCTTGTAGGGCAGTGGCCACCGATCGGATCGACTCCATCGGAAAGTCCTGATATACAGGAATTTGTATAGCCCTTTTAGAATTAATATGGGCCTCCCGACCGCGTTTGCTTCGGGACTGTAAAGAGGTTTGAGTAAAACTCGAACCCTCATTCTTCCAGGGGAACCTCCATAATTACTCCTTGGAGCAATAGTTGTTCTAGTGCCAACAGGAGGGACTCTCTCTTCCGGGGATCCCTTGGCACGTTTGACCTCAAAAATGGGAAGGAGGAGAGTCTTTTAACTCCAAACTGTATCCCAAACCTACTGCGGAGAGCACCTATCTGTCTTGATCGTGTCCCGCCAGGTCTCTTGCGAACAACTGGAGTCCTCCCCCCACCCGACTGAGTGGGGGCTTCAATGAATTTAACTTTGGGGGAGGTTTTGTGCCTCCCCTGACCCAGGGTTTCTCATTACCCTGCTACTGTCCCTGTTTTTTACCCCCGGGATTTGACCGAGGAGGCCGTCGGAACTGTTACACAGCCGATGCCCCAGGGACTGGAGAAGCAGGCCTCTTAAAGAGGGACCTCTAACTCTGCTTTTAACCGGTAAGAGCGTATTTTTACCGCTGGAAATTTTCTGGATATATTTGTCCAGGTTTTCTCTGAATAAGCGTTCACCATGAAATGGGACGCTAACCAGCCATTCTTTACAGGGAGCTTCAGCAGACCAGTTTTTGAGCCATAGGAGCCTACGCATATGTACTATAGACAGCGTAAGGCGGGAGGCCTGATGGACTGAATCCTCTATGGCGTCAACCGCAAAGCCTAAGGCTCTAGGTAGATCAGCTAGGGCAAAGCCTGCTGATCTGTCAAGTCCCTCAAGACCTGTTTCAACTGATCCTTTACTGCTTAGCAGACCCCAATAGCTGCTACTGCTGGTTGGATCACCAAGCAGATTTTCATAAGGACTCCAATCTTTTATCTATTGGGTTCTTGAACATTTGGACATTATCCACTGGACATGTCAGTGATTTATACATACAAGAGATGGCTGCGTCCACTGTAGGGACCTTCCATTTTTTTTTTTTTTTTTGATGAACTTATCCTCCATGGGATAGACCACCGGAAATCTCTTGGGGGAATAAATATTTTCTCAGGACGTTCCCAATCCTGGTAAATGAGCCCTTTCAGTAAAGGGTGAAGTGGAAAAGAACAAACAGTCTGGGGGCTTCTAGCGACCCCAACGAGGATACAGTAGTGGTTGATGGTTCCGCAAGGTGCATTTTTAAATGCTGATCGGACCATGTTAGTCAGAGACTGAACCCATAATCTTTCAGCTTAAGATGCTGAGAAAAGGTTCCCCCACTGTTGATTCCTCTATAACAGAATCAACCTCATCCTGATCCCCTTCAGGCAGGTCGATCCCTGTATGGGACTGTTGCTCTGCTAACAGGCACTCTGAAGGAGGAGACGGAGATCGGGCGTGCTTTCCCTGACAGGGAGGCAGCGATAAATGTTGACAATCTCTCTCTAATCCTCCCAGAGCTGAGGAAAATCCTCCTCTGTTACATACACAGGAGCAGGTGAACTGAGGACAGCCACAGTACCAAGTACCCTGCGGGGTCTCTACGGTCACTTACCTCTGAACTTCAGGGGAGACTGGTGCAGCAGGAGTATGCCCAAGATCCTCCGAGCCCGATGAGACCCCTTTCGCTTCCTGGAAGATTCAGTTCCGGAGCTTCTGGACGGCATATTCCTAAGCCTAAAGCTGAGGTATTCCATCCGTAATACACCACTTTTACTGAGAATAGTCTAGCACAATTGCTGCTATATCACAGTTGGTGTCTACTAATGTGCCTTTCTAGGGGATGCCTGTATCAACCGCTTGCTGTATGCCTTTAAATGTTGCCAGCTCTGTCTCTGTACTTCATAGCCAGCTCACTACAATATTGTGGTTTTTTTAAACTGCTGGGACGCCCGCACATGCGCAGAAGCGCTGCGGCGCGCACAGAGCGTCATCCCCCAGGCTCCGCCCCCTTTCCCGGCTCACCTCTATATATAGAGGCGCGTGCTCGCGCACGCGCGCGGGCACGTGCGCCTTCGGCGCTAATTTCAAATATGGTAACAAGGGACAGGAGCCAGGGCCCCTCTTTGCCGCAGGCCGGGGGATGGACGAGCACTGCAACATGGCAGAGGAAGCAGTTTCCTATAAGAGAACTCACCATCTGCCTGGACTTTGCTCTGCTGAGAAGAAGCTAGTCCACATGACAAGAAAACATTCCACAGCGGCCTCTAGTGGACAAACACAGGTACCGCAGTCTAATATATTAAATATATATAAAAAATTTTTTTTTTTTTTTTCTTGACCACCATTAAAAATTATTACATTTTTTTAGTAGTTACAGGCATGCACAGAATTTTGCGGGAATACCATTAGGTAACAGACAGAAAGACAAATTAGGCTTGGGGGTCCCCCAATAGAACCAAGTTCCTGGGGGCCCCCACTTACCTGTTCCCCGCCGCAGGACTTTGTTTGGTCCACAAAAGCCCAAACTTCACCTATCACGGCAGGCATTGTAATCAAACCTTCAGGGACCGGGTTCCCAAGGATTCCACTCCCCTGGACCTGTATAGCACCCTGCACAGAAAACATCTTGGTCGTGGGTATGACCAGAGCTCTGGATCCCAGGGTCCAGCTCTCCTAAGAGAAGCATTACAGGCAAAACCTTGCTCTTCTCTGCAAGGCCCGGGTACCGACCGTTTAGCTATGAAGCTTTTTTGGTCGGATCCGGAATAGCTTACTGAGGCCCAAAAGAACCTGTACGCAAGCTCAGTGAAAAACACATGTTTCTTCTTGGCCAACACCTTAGACACTGGCAAAAAAACTGAGGTGCTCCCGGATGGGAGGGGCTTATATAGGGGAGGGTACTTCCGGTTTTGGAAGTTGCCAGTGCCAGCACCTGACGGTATCTATATAACCCATTAGTAATGACTATGTCGCTCTGTGTCCCGTGATGTACGAGAAAGAAATATAAAATATTTACAAAAATGTGAGGGATGTACTCACTTTTGTGAGATATTGTATGTGGCACAGTCGTTCTCAGCCTGCCTTTTTAATTACGGTCTGGACCCTGCTGGAATTAATGTTGCAGGGATTGGATAAAAGTGACCTTTAAGTACTGCGTTCTACGTGGAGTGCTTTCCTGATTTCAATCTGGTGAACTTAGCTGCAAACCACTTTCCAGGTCAAGAGCTGTTGGCTTTGCTTCAGTGCTTGCCCTGTGTCTGAAGACTCACTTCATGGGTGCCTTTAATTTCCCCATTCCCTCTGGTTTCTATCATGGAAGGGGTTACCACTGACATCATCCGCTGGGTGGATTGTTCTCTCTTTCATGCCATACAGTGTCAAGAAAGCATATTTACAAAGATCCATGTGGAACTTCTATTTGTTCCTGCTACCCTCCTGCAATGACTAAGCACCTTGGGTATCCAACCTCCACCCACTACCAGTTATTCAGGTTGAATGAGTGCCTAAAGCCTTGCCTCTTACCGTGCGCTTCACTGCCACGTGGTCGCAACATGTCTGATTCTAAACAGGGAGGTGACAGTCCCGCTGTACCGAATACCCCCAGCTCATACTCTACTAACCAGGGCTGGTTGCAGCTTCCCTACTGATGGTGCCAATGTCTGCATCCTGGAATCATGTTGCTTTCTGCTCCCAGTGTCTATTCATCATTACAGTCCTTGTTAGATGCACTGGATCCTTTTTCTATTTGGCTGAGGTTTTTACTGGTCATGCAAGACTTTATGGCCCAAATCACCCAGTTATTTGCTGACTCTGGCCAGAGGCCACAAGCGTGCTCCCACAACATCTTCTGCAAATTCTATATCAGCCTTACCTGAGACCTTACAGCCATTGGCCCTGGAACGCTACTGTACCCCTTACTGATGAGCTTTGACCCTGCCCATAGGCCTATCATCTGATCACCAAGGACCAAGGTGCTGGCCCTGCTGCTGTGCTCTTCTAGTATCCGTATATTGGGATTCCTGGACAACCTCTGGTGCAGTTCTACTCACAGCTCAGGCCATATTACAAACTTCTGGACTCTCCAATCTCAAGATTTGTGCTTTCCAGTTCAGGAGTCATCAACTTGCTGCTTTTGTATGAGTAATACACCTGATTGTAGTCTCCTTCAATGCAGTTCCACTCCAGACAAGTTAATCAGAACCCTGAACAAACAAGTCTTGTTTGGCACCGAAGACCAAGTTGCCCCTGGCCTGGTGGCTCAGGAATCTGACTCTGGAATCGGAGATGATCTGTCAGTCCGGAAAGGAATTCTGGGCACCGGGCACAGTCAGGGCCGGGGACTTAGGTCATTGGAAGAGTTTTCTCTTCTGGTTAACATTCTGGAGGTTCAGCCAATTTGGCTGCCTCAACAGCATTGGACTATTCTGCTGGAAGGTCGTCTAATCTTGATTCAGTCTGACAATACTACAGTTATGGTGTACATAAGCAAACATGGAGGTACCAGAAGTTATGCTGTGGCAAGATAGGTAGATTGGATCTTGTCTGGGGCAAAAGATTACATTCCAACATTGTCCGCAATGTAGGTTCCTTACTGAAGCCACATCTCGATCCAGCGATGTGCATGAGAGATGCAGCTCTCCCGGGCCTCTCTCTCATTTACTCACACAGCAGCAAACACAGCCAGTGAGTCAACAAGGAGAGAGTGGGAGCGCAGCTTAGCCACACTCTGCGTGTGAATGGACACACAGTGCAGCTCGGGAGCAAACCTGCGCAAGTGCTTCCATAGCAAGAGGAAGGAGCCAGGACTGCTGGTGGGGGAACCAAAAAGAAGAGGACCATTGTACAGAGCAGGTAAGTAGAACATGTTTTGTTTTTTTTCGTTTTCTTTCTTTTAGAATCAGTTTAAAGAGGAAGTAAGCCCTGATGGGTTTTACTTCCTCTTTATTTCCCTGCACGATCTGCCCTTTCTAAAGTGCACATGCGCCGTAGACATCGGCGCACGGCTTTATTGTAAATATCTCCTAAACCGTGGAGGTTTAGGAGATATTTTCAGCACCTACAGGTAAGCCTTAATATAGGCTTGAGAACAAAGAAGAAGCACACCGCTCCAGGCAGAATCAGGTGCAAGGTAGATCACAGGTGCAGACCTCGGCTCACCACCGTGGAAGACGAATAAAATGAGAAATTGGTCGCACACTGGAACTCCAACTTATTTTGAGGTTATCTTTATTGTCAAAAGGATCAGACAGATACAGGCAATAGTAGACGCGTTTCACAAGCGATAGCTTGCTTGTTCACAACCTTAATATAGGCTTACCTGTAGGTAAAAGTGGTTGTACAACCACTTTAAGTTGAGAAAAAAATTAACAACCAAAAGCCCATCTTTGGGATACTTGAAAATTCTCCCTTGCAGTGTAGCTGTGCCCACGCTGCAGAGATTGATCGCACACTGAGCTTTAGGGGGGCATAAACGTGCTTTTACTCTCCCCAAGAGTAAACCGTTAACCCTTGAAGTTTGGAGAAAGCCCAACTGCAATAAGAATAGTTCAAACTGCATGTGTTATGCGAGTTGGAGTTGTTCCCTATTTGCAGATGTCTTCTCTGACTTATTTTGTATTTGTGGACTACTACGATTTGTGTGAAGCCTTATACGAATAAATAAAAAACTTTATTTTGAAAAAAAAATAAAAAAAATTGTTAAAATTTCCAGAATTGGGCTTTAAAATGTGTATTTTAATGTGTGTGCAAGAAATAAAAAAAAATGGCTCTGCCAGTGAAAGTAAAATGCATCACTTGCTTAGATATTTTGCAGTGCTGGCAACATGCTGTGTTCATACGGGTCATTTTGGTATACATCATCTAGATAGATCATAAACCTATATTTCTTCACAATAGAAAACATATCAAATATTTCAACTGAAAAAAACAACATATCATTTAAAGAAAAAAAATAAGGTACTTTTCAAATTGATGGCAGCAAAATGTCTCAAACATTGGGACATGGCAACAAAAAGCTGGCAGAGTATATGGTACTAATGAGGAAGAGCTGAAAGAACATTTTGCAACTAGTAAGGCTAATTGGCAACAGGTGAGTAGCATGACTGGTTATAAAAAGGAGCAATCGACAGATTCATAGGAGTAGATTTACTAAAACGGGAGCACTTTAGAATCTGGTGTATGGCAGCTAATGAGCTTCTAAAGTTAGTTTGTTCAATTAAGCTTTGGCAATAAAACTGGGACACCGATTGGTTTCCATGCAGAGCTGCACCAAATTAGCTGGAGAAATTACTATTAGAGGAAGACCATTCAAAACTTATCTTGAGCTATTACTTCGCCCTGCTGACCTATTCTTCACCTAGGATATAGAGAGTGGAAGCCCAGTGGAGAACTGATATCCCATCCCTTACAAAGGAATCTTGGGCCGAGGTCACCGCATCGTTGTTGCAGTCTCATTTTGGCCAGAGACAAAATTATTCAGTTTAACCGCTTGCCGACCAGCTCCTGTACATTTACGTCGGCAGAATGGCACGGACAGGCATATCAATGTACCCTTTAAATGCCTGTCCGTGTAGTTGCGCGCGCTCGCAACCCTGCTACCATCCCCGTGAGTCGGACCGCAGGTCCCGCGGACCCGGTCGCAGCGGGGAGCCCCACGATCGTCTCATGGAGGTATAGAGCGGGGAGATGCTTGTGTAAACAAGCATCTCCCAGCTCTGCCTAGTGACAATGACACAAATCTCGGCTCCGTGTACTCGGAGCGAAGATCAGTGTCATGTGACATAGACCCCATCCCCCCCTACAGTAAGAAACACTATGCAGGGAACACTTAACCCCTACAGCGCCACCTAGTGGTTAACCCCATTCACTGCCAGTGTCATTTTCACAGTAATCGGTGCATTTTTATAGCACTGATCGCTGTGAAAATTACAATGTCCCAGAAATGTGTCAAAAGTGTCCGCCATAATGTCGCAGTCACGAAAAAAAAATCACTGATCGCCGCCATTACTAGTAAAAAATTTTTTTTATAAAAATGCCATAAAACGATCCCCTATTTTGTAAACGCTATAACTTTTGCGCAAACCAAACGCTTATTGCGTTTTTTTTTTTACCAAAAATATGTAGAAGAATACGTATCGGCCTAAACTGAGGAAAATTTTTTTTTTTTTATATATATTTTTTGGGGATATTTATTATAGCAAAAAATATTGTTTTTTTTTCAAAATTGTCGCTCTATTTTTGTTTAAACAGGATTGGTTGCTATCTTCATCAGTGAAAAAAATACTCCTACATAGCAAAGGTACTGAGATTATTGGTTTGCTCTTATGAGTTGATTACTTCATTTACAATGTTGATTTTTGTTGGGTTTTCTTACTTTACATGCTCTGTATCCAGGGGTACTCCCCCGGAGATAAAGGAGGTTGGAATTAAACAGGTGCATATACAGCATGCTTGTAATATATACACTGAACCTGTATGTTATGAAGCTTTTGGATATTATCTTCTGTAACAAGAATGTTTTGAATGATGTTAATTTATTTTATTTTTTTACTTGAAAATTAATTAATTTACCCTTTAAAAAAAAGAGTTGTACCAAATTTTGCACTTTCCCATTTTAGTAAATAAACCCCATAGGGTCTCAGAAGAAAAGTTGGGCAGAGGTTAAACCAGTTTGCGTCCAAAAAATTTTTAGATTTCAGAATAGTGTTCCTCAATGTAAAATTGCAAAGACTTTAAATAGATCATCGTCCACAGTACATATTATAAAAAGATTACGAGAATCTGGAGAAATCTCTGTGGACAAGGACTTAGATGGTACTACATTAAAAATGGACTGATTCTGTGATGGACATCAGTGCATAGGCTCAGGAATACTTCCAAAAATTATGGTCTGTGAACACAATTTGCCGTGCCATCCAAAAATGAAAAATAAAAGTTCTATCGTGCAAAGAAGCAGCCATATCTGAACATGTTCCAGAAATACTGCCATCTTTAAAATGGTCTGTTGCGAAGTGGAAAACTGTTCTGTGGTCAGACGATTTGAAATGTGACATTCTTTTTGGCAACCATGGGTGCTGCGTCCTGCGGACTAAATAGGAGAGGGACTTTGTCTTGGTATCAGAGCTCAGTTCAAAAGTCTGCATCTCTGATGGTATGGGGGGTACATTAGTACATACGGAATGGGCGGCTTGCACATGTGGAAAGGCACCATCAGTGCTGAAAGATATATCCAGGTTTAGAGCATCATATGTGCCCATCCAGACAACATATTTTTCAAGGAAGACCTTGCATATTTCAGCCTGACAATGCTAAACCACATACTGCATCTATGACAACAGCATGGCTTCATAGTAGAAGAGTCCGGGTGCTTAACTGGCCTGCCTACAGTCCAGACCTTTCACCAATTAAAAAAAATTGGCGCATTTTGAAACAAAAAAAGGGATTTTTTATAACAGCTTACCTGTAAAATCCTTTTCTTGGAGTACATCACGGGACACAGAGCGACTTAGTCATTACTAATGGGTTATATAGATTACCTTCAGGTGTTGGCACTGGCCAATTCCAAACCGGAAGTACTCTCCCCTATATAAGCCCCTCCCATCCGGGAGCACCTCAGTTTTGTAGCCAAGCAATAAGTGTCCCAAAAAGAGGGGTGGGAGCTCTGTGTCCCGTGATGTACTCCAAGAAAAGGATTTTACAGGTAAGCTGTTATAAAAAATCCCTTTTTCTTTTTCGTACATCACGGGATACAGAGCGACTTAGTCATTACTAATGGGACGTCCCAAAGCAATGCCAAATGAGGGGAGGGATACATAAGCTGGGCGCCATCAGGCATGAGGCTCTTTTGCGGCCTGCAACACACTGCGCCCAAAGGTGACATCCTCCTGACTTCTGACGTCTACCTGGTAGAACCTAGTAAACGTGTGTACTAAGGACCATGTTGTGGCCTTACAGACTTGAGCCAGGGAGGCTTGGTGATGCACTGCCCATGAAGTTCCAACTGCTCTTGTGGAGTGCGCCCTAACTTTGAACGGAGGCGGTCTCCTTTTCAAGCCATAGGCTTGTATTATGACCTGTCGAATCCACTTGGCTAAAGTAGATTTTTGATGCTGCCTGACCCTTTCTGGGGCCTTCCGGCAGAACAAAGTATCCGTTCTGCGAATCTGAGCAGTGGCTTTTAGATAAGCTTTAACTGCTCTTACTACATCCAAAGAATGCAATAACTTTTCCTCTACCGAACTAGGTTTGGGGAAAAAGGAAGGAAGAACCACATCTTGGTTCAAATAGAACCTCGATACCACCTTAGGAAGAAAGGCTGGATGAGGACGTAATACTACTCTGTCCTTATGGATAACCAGATATGGCTCCTTACAGGACAAGGCGGTTAATTCCGATACTCTTTTAGCCGAACAAATGGCTACTAAGAAAATCAATTTCCTGGTGAAAAGAACCAAGGAAACGTGCCGCAATGGTTCAAATGGTTGTTCCTGTAGAACCGACAGAACCAGGTTTAAGTCCCATGGACATATGGGAATACTAACCGGAGGGCTAATACGCATCACTCCTTGTATGAAAGCTTTGACTAATGAATGCAAAGCTAAGGGCCTTTGAAAAAAATATTGACAAGGCCGTCTGACCCTTGATAGTACTCAAGGCAAGCTTCCTATGTACAGCCCACTGTAGGAAGTCCAGAATCCTACCTATTACGTACTTACGTGGATGCCATTTCCTGGCCTCACACCACGTGATGTACGCCTTCTAGATCCTATAATAGATCTGCCTGGATACCGGCTTCCTGGCATTGATCATGGTAGATACCACAGGATTAGAGAGCCCTCTCTTTTTTAGAATGTGGGCTTCAATAGCCAGGCCGTCAATCCTAGGGCTGGTAAGGAAGGGTAGTATATCGGTCCTTGCGAAAGCAGGTCCGGACGATGTGGGAGGGTCCAAGGACTTCCCACTGACATTTTTACAATCTCCGCGTACCATGCCCTTCGGGGCCACGCTGGAGCCACCAGAATCACTGGTTTCTTTTCTACCCTGATTCTGCGGATTAATCGCGGTGGGAATGCATATATCAGCTTGAACTGATCCCAAGGGAACACTAGGGCATCCGAACCGCAAGCTAGGGGATCCTTTGTGCGAGACACAAATCTGTCCACCTTTGCGTTGAATCTGGATGCTAGCAGATCTACATCCGGTGTTCCCCACCGCTGGCATATTGCCTGGAAAACCTCGGGGTGAAGAGACCATTCCCCGGGCATAATTGCTGGCGACTTAAAAAGTCCGCTCTCCAATTTTCCACTCCTGGGATGAAAACCGCGGATATGGCTGTGACATACCTTTCTGCCCATTCCAGGATGCAATTCGCTTCCCTCTGGGCTGCACGACTCCTGGTGCCACCCTGGTGATTGATATATGCCACTGCTGTGGCATTGTCTGATTGAATTCTGATAGGTGACCCTTGGAGTTTGGATGTCCATGCTACTAGGGCATACCGGGCTGCTCGTATCTCTAAGAGATTGGTGGGCAGGGCCTTCTCTGCTTCTGACCACTTGCCCTGGAGAGACCATTGCTCCAGTACTGCCCCCGCCCCCAGCCTATGAGGCTGGCATCTGTAGTGACCACCTTCCAAGAAACCGGACTGAAGGGTTTCCCTTTTTCCAGATTCTGGTACCAACCACCAATGGAGGCTCTTGCGAACGGAAGGGGACAGGGACATTGGTAAGTCTAAAGCCTGAACTTTTTTGTTCCAGGCTGACAGTATGGCCCTCTGCAAGTTCCTTGAATGGAATTGACCGTAGGGTACCGCTTCGAATGAAGCCACCATTTTCCCCAGCAGCCTTATACACAGGCGTATGGATGGTTTTTCTTTTTTGTACCCACTAAGTGGGTCAAATCTTTCAAAGACGACACCTTCTCTGGAGGTAAGAAAATCTTTCTCTGATTTGAATCCAGTCTTAGCCCCCAAGTATTCCAGGCTTTTGACTGGTTTTAGGGCTGACTTGTCTCGGTTGATAATGCAACCGTGAGATTCCAGATACTTGATTGTCTTGTGAACGACCACTTCTAGTTTTTTTCCACTGAGTGGTCTATCAGCAACAAGTCGTCTAGATATGCCATTATCGTTACACCTTGTGTTCCTAGTTTGGCCAATCGTAGGGCCAAAATTTTTGTGAACACTCGTGGTGCCGTGGCCAGACCGAAAGGTAAGGCTCTGAACTGAAAATGGCGCCCTTCTACTGCAAGGCGTAGAAATTTCTGGTGGGCCGGACAGATGGGAATATGCAAATAAGCATCCCTTATGTCGATCGAGGCTAACCATTCCTGCCCTTGTAGGGCGGTGGCCACCGATCGGATCGACTCCATCCGAAAAAGTCCTGATATGTAGGAACTTGTTTAGCCCTTTTATATTTAATATGGGCCTCATGTCCCCATTTGGTTTGGGGACTGTGACAAGGTTCGAGTAAAACCCGAACCCGTTTTCTTCCAAGGGAACCTTCATGATTACCCTTGGGGCAATAGTTGCTCTAGTGCCAGAAGGAGGGATCCACTCTTCTGGGGATCGCTTGGCACGTTTGACCTTATAAAATGGGCAGGAGGAATGTCTTTTAACTCCAGCCTGTATCCCAGACTTACTGCGGAGATCACCCATCTCTGATGGTGTCCCGCCAGGTCTCTGTGAGCAACTGAAGTCTTCCCCTCACCCGATTGAGTGGGGGCAACCCTTCATGACTTAGGGGGAGGTTTTGTACCTCTCTTGACCCAGGGTTTCTTGTTACCCTGTGATTGTCCCTGATTTCTGCCCCCTGGATTTGACCGCGGAGGCCGTCGGAACTGTTTCACAGCCGATGTGCCAGGGACTGGAGAAGTAGGCCCCTAAAAGAAGGACTTCTACCCTTGTTCTTAACCGGTAAGAGTGAACTTTTACCGGCAGAAATTTTCTGGATATATTTGTCCAGATCTTCTCCAAATAAGCGTTCTCCATGAAATGGGAAGCTAACCAGCAGTTTTTTACAGGGAGCTCAGCAGACCAGTGTTTGAGCCACAGAAGCCTACGCATATGTACTATAGACAGCGTAAAGCGGGAGGCCTGTTGGATTGTATCCTTTATGGCGTCCACCGCAAAACACAAGGCTCTAGGCAGGTCAGCTAGGGCAAGAGCCTGCTGATCTGGTAAGTCCCTTAAGACTTGTTTCAACTGATCTTTCACTGCTTGGCAGACTCCAATCGCTGCTACCGCAGGTTGTGTTACCATGCTTGCTGTAGAGAAAGCAGATTTTAGTAAAGACTCCAATTTTTTATCTATTGGGTCTTTGAACATTGGAACATTATCTACTGGACATGTCAGTGATTTGTTAACAGAAGAGATGGCTGCGTCCACTGTAGGGACCCTCAATTTTTTTATGAACTTATCCTCCATGGGATAGATCACCGGAAATCTCTTGGGGGGAGCAAATATTTTATCAGGATGCTCCCAATCCTGGTAAATAAGCCCTTCTAATAAAGGGTGGATTGGGAAGGAACAGACAGCCTGGGGAGCTTTTAGCGACCCCAGCGAGGAAACCGTAGTGGAGGGTGGTTCCGCTAGAGGCATTTTAAATGCTGATCGGACCATGTTAGTCAGAGACTGAACCCATAATCTTTCAGCCTGAGATGCTGAGAAAGGTTCTTCCACTGTTGATTCCTCCATAACTGAATTAACCTCATCCTGATCCCCTTCAGGTAGGTCGATCTCTGTGTGGGGCTGTTCCTCCACTAACAGGCACTCTGAAGGAGGAGACGGAGATCGGACGCGCTTTTCCTGTGACAGGGAAGCAGCGATCAATGCTGTTAATCTCTCTTCCAATCCTCCCAGAGTTGAGGATAAAACCTCCTCTGTTATATATACAGGAGCAGGTGGACTGGGGACAACCGCAGCACCAGGCACTCCTGCGGGGTTTCTACGGCTACTGACCTCTGAATTCTCAGGGGAGATTGGTGCAGTACAAGCATGCCCAATATCCTCAGAGCCCGATGGAGACCCCTTTGGCTTCCTGGAAGACCTATTTCCGGAGCGTCTGGACGACATATCCTTTAAGCACAAAGCTGAGGTATTCCCGTCGTCATACACCAATTTTTGCTGGTAATAGTCTAACACAGTTGCTGCTATATACCAGCTGGTGTCCACTAAAGTGCCTTTCTATGGGGATGCCTGCATCAACCGCCTCTGTGTGCCACTGTTTGTTGCTAGCTCTGTTTGCATCCAGCTGACACTTGTACTGTGTCTTTTATCCATGCTGGGACGCCTGCACATGCGCAGAAGCGCCGCGGCGCGCATCGAGCGTCATCCACCCGCCCCGCCCCTTTTTTTTTCATAGGAGGCGCGTGCATGTGCCCGCGCGCGCCCGTGCGCCATTGGCGCCCTTTTCGAAATCAAACAGGGACTAGGAGCCAGGGCCCTTTTTGCCGGAGGGCCTGTGCGGTGGATGAGCGCAGCAACAGGGCAGAGGAAGTGGATTCCCACAGAGAAACTTACCAACTGCCTGGATCTTTTGACTTGAGAAAACCAAAGATCCACATGACAAGAAAAATGGACTACAGCGGCCTCTAGTGGTTTAACACAGGTACCGCGGTCCCTTTTTTTTTTTTTTCTTGACTACTATTAAAATTTTACATTTTCAGTAGTTACAGGCATACACAGATATTAGCGGGAATACCGTTAGGTAACAGACAGAAAGACAAATTAGGCTTGGGGGTCCCCCAATAGAACCAAGTTCCTGGGGGCCCCCACTTACCTGATCCCCGCCGCAGGACTTTGTTTGGTCCACAGAAGTCCAAACTTCACCTATCACGGCAGGCATTGTAATTAAACCTTCAGGGACCGGGTTCCCAAGGATTCCACTCCCCTGGACCTGTATAGCACCCTGCACAGACAACATCTTGGTCGTGGGTATGACCAGAGCTCTGGATCCCAGGGTCCAGCCCTCCTAAGAGAGGCATTACAGGCAAAACCTTGCTCTTCTGCTGCAAGGCCCGGGTACCGACCGTTTAGCTATGAAGCTTTTTTGGTGGGATCCGGAACAGCTTACTAAGGCCCAAAAGAACCTGTACGCAAGCCCAGTGAAAACACATGTTACTCTTAGGCCAACACCTTAGACACTGGCAAAAAACTGAGGTGCTCCCGGATGGGAGGGGCTTATATAGGGGAGGGTACTTCCGGTTTGGAATTGGCCAGTGCCAACACCTGAAGGTAATCTATATAACCCATTAGTAATGACTAAGTCGCTCTGTGTCCCGTGATGTACGAAAAAGAAAATACTACATAGAAGACCCAGGACTGTTGAGAAGTTAGAATCCTATATCAGCCAAGAACGGGACAACCTTTTTCTCCAAAAACTGCAGCAACTGGTCTCCTTAGTTTCTAGATGTTGAGTGTTGTTACAAGAAGAGGGAATGATACACTGTGGTAAACATGGTACTATCTCAACTTTTTGGAGACATATTACTGTCATCAATTTCACAATTACCAAAATTTTTTCTTGAAATGGTACATTTTGCTCAATTTAACCACTTCAATACAGAACATTTTCACCCCCTTCCTGCCCAGGCCAATTTTCAGCTTTCAGCGGTATAACATTTTGAATGACAATTGCACGGTCATGCTACGCTGCACCCAAATGAAATTTTTATAATTTTTTCGTCCCATAAATAGAGCTTTCTTTTGGTGGAATTTTATCACCTCTGCGGTTTCTATTTTTTGCACTATAAACAAAAAAAAGAGCGACAATTTTGAAAAAAAACCAATATTTTTTTAGTTTTTGCTATAATAAATGTCCCATTTTTTTTTTTATATTTTTTTCCCCTCAGTTTAGGCCAATATGTAATCTTCTACAAATTTTTGGTAAAAAAAAATGCAATAGGCGTATATTGATTGGTTTGCGCAAAAGTTATAGCGCCTACAAAATAGGGGATAGATTTATGGCATTTTAATTATATATATATATATATATATATATATATATATATATATATATATATTTTTTTTTTTTTACTGATGTGATCGAGGTAGCACACGTTCTTCTGCAGCTCCGGTTCTCCTGCTATCATCTGCGGCATTGGAGCTTTTAATTTTGCCCTGACTGCTACTGCCGAGTAGGGGAGTGTGTCCTGACACCGATGATGCCTTCCTTTGCCTCCAGGAAGGCGGCTAAAGCTTTAGCAGAGAACCGGCAGACCCGCTCCGCTAAAGACACGGCGACTGGCCACGCCCCCGCCATGTTGTCTTCCCCAACGAAGGAACATCGTGCCAAAGCAGCGGCTGCTAGGATGGCGAAACCCCAGGGAGCAGAGGAGTTGGATCAGGTAGGGGAGCCAGTCCTGGCGGTGGATACGGCTGCAATTACTAGGCCGATCCTAGAGGCAATTAATGCCAGCAAAGCGGAGCTGATGGGGTGCATAGATCACTTGTCATCAGAGTGCACCCTGATTAGACACGATCTGGAAGAGAGATCAGGGGCCGCCTGACCACGGTGGAGACGCGGGTCTCAGAGGTGGAGGACACTTCCCACGATCATGGCGCCCAGCTAGCTGAGCTCCGGGACCAGGTCAGGGCTCTACAGCACAGAGCAAATGACGCTGAGGACCAGCAGAGGAGAAACAATGTCCGGGTGGTGGGGCTGCCAGGAGGGGGCTGAGGGCGACAAACCCACTCAGTTTACGGAGCTCCTGTTCAAGCAATTTTTATCTCTGCAAGACATGCCCCCTACGTATGTGGTGGAGAGGGCGCACAGAGTGCCTACTGGCAACAGACCACAGGGTGCCTTCCCTTGGCCTTTCCCGGTTCGGTTTCTGAACTACCATGACATGATTCTGACCCAGGCCAGTAAACTTCAGGAGCTGGGTCATGCTTTTTCATGATTTTTCATCTGCGACACAACACAAGCGACGATCATTCAACGAGGTCCGCAGACGCCTGAGAGAGAAGGAGATCAAGCACAGCATGTTAAACCCCAGCAAACTGAGGGTGCAATACAAGGGGTCGGTGAAATTTTTCGCGCACCCGGAGGAAGCCTGCGAATGGATGGATAAAGAATTCTAATGGCCCACCAGCCTGCCTACAGGATCGTAACCAGAGTGGTATGTTTCACCTTTGTTTCCGCTATAGTTTACACTTGACTTCCAAGGTATGAGAGATTTACCTCTTATGCCGTTTTTTCGGTCACGTTTGTGTTGGAGGATGGGCCCTCTGATCCCTGGAGGGAGGTGACCTGCTGTTTGACGTTTATGTTACCTGAGAAATTTTACTAAAACTACAGCTAGGGTTGGGACTTTAAATGAGGCAATATCTAATATGTACCTCCATCCCTGAATAGGTTGAAATTGGAAACTAGATTTTTGGGACTTTCAGATGAAACACACTGCTAACTGATGAACCAACTATAGTAGACATTGTTTATTATTTGCAAATAAGGCATGACATACACATAGTAAACAAGGATTTATGTTACCTGAACTATGTTATACTGGGCGGTGGGGGGCCACGGAGGAGCTCCGGGTGTGCACCAGTGGCGGTGATTCAGATTCCTTACACCAAGGTTGCTTTGCTGGTGGCCCCTAAGAGCCGGATGTGGGATGCACACACCACTAAGTTCTTGAAGAAGCTGCTAATGCCTCTTTATCACAAGACTGCGGCCTCTGCACATATACATTTATTTTTCCATTTATTTTTCATTACATTCCCTGCTTTTACAGTTTTTGTCTTTTCCTTCCTCCCTTTGCACGGATCGTCCTCCCCTTTCTTTTATTGCTCCAGTAATTTTTCTGCTTAGGAGAACACAGAGGATGTTTGGAACCAACTACAGAACTGCCGAACTTTCGATCGCAGCGACGGGATCTCACCGCCTTTTTTGTTGTTGTTTTGTTTAGGGATTAAGCTATATGCCGGACTGGGGATGTTTGTTTCTGGTATAATGGCATGGGAGGGTTATTGTCGAGTTACAGTTCAACCTGGGGGTCATTGGGTAGATATAGTTTTCCTCATAGTCAGGATGTATGTTTTGCTTGCTGGGGACAAGCCCCTAATACAATGGTTATGCTGGATTAGGATTGACAGGAGTAACAAGGATGGCGGATGACATTAAGTTTGTGTCTTGGAATGTTCGAGGCCTTAACCACCAGTTGAAGAGGGCCTCGGTATTCCGATACCTAAAACAATACAAGCCACATATCATCTTCCTTCAGAAGACACATCTGGATGGTAGCAGAGTCCTCGCTCTGCGCAAACCATGGATTCAGAGAGCCCTGCATTCCACCTACTCCACGTTGGCTAGAGGAGTCTCAATATTAATTGGTAAAACCGTCCCTTGCACGGTACATCAGGTGCTCTCTGATCCAGGAGGCAGATATGTGGCGGTAGTAATGGATATATGTCATAAGAAGATCATGGTGGTGAATGTATATGTGCCCCCCCCCTTTTCAAGTTCAAATACTATACGATATAATGGCCAAGATAGCACCTTATGCTCATCTCCCTGTGGTTCTGCTGGGGGATTTCAATGCCATCCTAGATGCGGCAGTGGATTCCTCGAACCCGAACAGAGGGGAATCCGCTGACTGGAATGGGTGGGTGTCCGTGGCAGGTTTTAAGGAGTTATGGCGATGGAAACACCCGAACACCCGAAGAATGTAACAACGCTTTATCAAATGGCAACAGTAAGGTCTCCCGATGCGTTTTGCATCCAAATGCATCGTCTGGGACCCCAGACGATGCATTTGGATGCGAAACGCGTCGGGGGACCCTACTGTTGCCATTTGATCAAGCGCTGTTACATTCTTCTAAATGTAAGTGTTCCTACCTACATTAAATACCCTTTTTATACAGTATTACACTATGTGCCTTTTCTTTCCTTTTACTTTCTGGCATATATCTGGTATCATCACCTGGCCCTAACCGGGCACTACCTGCAAGTGTCATCACCATCTGGATACAAGAGACACTTCTCCCTACCTTCTGTATTTGATTGAAGTTTAAGGGTTCCTGTTTGAATCGCAGCTGGAGATTCGCTGTTCACATCGGCTTACCCATGTCTGGTTGACCCTCTGAACGTATGTTTTTGGGGTCCACTCTCTCTGGTAAGCCTTTTCTATTATCGATTGGTGGTGGTCACTTTGAGTGCACTCGCTTCACGTCATGTTAATTTAGGAGCACCATTATTTTGATTCTCACCAGCATCTATCAATTTTGTTTTTATTAATGAACTCAGTATTTTCTGGTGACTTTTACATTACACAACTCATATCACTGAGGACTATTTGAATATTTTCATTTATTCATTTATCACTTCTTGAATGTTACGTTGTTTATTTTGACTGTTTATCACTGTTACATACTGCACTTCATTCCAGTGCAGTTCTCATTTAGTTTAGCGCTACACTTTTTTGTCTTGTTCGTATTCCACCATTTTTCAATTGGTTGTGTGAGCTGCTATACAATCAGGCAGCGCAGAATTTTTTGTTTTTGTTTTGATAAATGGGGTGGGGTTGTTTTTCAGGGGTTGGGCTTGGCCCCTTAGTTTCAGTGAAGTGAACTCTTAAGGCGTCAGCATTCCAAGACATTTTGGACAATTTCACGCTCCCAACTTTGTGGGAACAGTTTGGGGATGGCCCCTTCATATTCCAACATGACTGTGCACAAACCAAGGTCTATAAAGACATGCATGAGCGAGTTTGAGGTGGAGGAACTTGACTGGCCTGCACAGAGTCCTGACCTCAACCCAATAGATCACCTTTGGGATGAATTAAAGCAGACACTGCGAGTCAGGCCTCAGTGCCTGACCTCACAAATGCACTTCTGGAAGAATGGTCAAACATTCCCATAGACACACTCCTAAACCTTGTGGACAGCCTTCCCAGAAGAGTTGAAGCGGTTATAGCTGTAAAGGGTGGACCAACTCAATATTAAACCCCACGGACTAAGACTGGGATACCATTAAAGTTCATGTGCTTGTAAAAGGCAGGCGTCCCAATACTTTTGGCAATATAGTGTATATACTTTTACACACACAAATGTATGCAGTCCAGAAAGTTGACCTCACCAGAAATGCATTTGGACAACTTGTGCAGTCTCCACTAAAACAAAAGTATTTTTTTGAAAGCAGTGGTAGGATTAGGACAAGTGTTTACAAGGTTTTATTTACATGAGAACTGCTTCGATCCCCATACAAGATAATCATTAGGCTTAGGAGGAGGTCAACTGAGAGTCAAATGTACCGATTTATGACCTGCGAATGATCCAAGAAGCATCGCAAACTGAAGTACAATGCAAGTACAATGCACCTGGAAGCAAATTACATTTGTTCATCGACAGAGGAACTTGCATGTGCTCCAAATGTTACCATACCCAGTCCAATTATGCCGTTCATGACACCATTTTAGAAATGCATTTTCTCCAGAACTGCCAAACTGGAAAGAGACAGCACTGACATTCCAACTTTTTCAGAACACAGCCCTTCAACACCGGCCTCAAATACTTTAGTTAAAAAAGTCAGTACTATGCTACATTTAGGTTGTTCTAAACAGCCTCCATCCAAAATAACTATGTTTGGAGCAGGACATCTAACCTTTGAAAGCCTAAAAAACTGTGTATTCAATAAACAAAATATAAAACATACAATGCATCCACGCAGCTTGGATATTTATTTTTTTGTATATCAAATGATTAGGCTCAACATATTTTTTTTCCTTAGATGTTAGTGTTTAAACAATTTCACAAGTGTTAGGTTCTATGACACAAAGCACTTTGTATTCTGATCAGATGAGAAAAATATGTGTGCGTGGTTGGGAATAACAGATGCTAAGTAAAATTATAATAATAATGCAGAACTATACTGACCTATTTGCTGGAAGCAAGTAAATTGAAACCCAATTAATTATATGAATGGCGTGCTCTGGATGAGATGGGTATACTGAATGAGGAAAAGTGCTACAAAGATTTTCAATATAGTGTTGGTTATAAAGCTTATATTGTAAGGCCACAATTTAATTGGCTTTCTTCGAAACTGAACCCTGTAATACAAAATTCTCCTTACAGATTCTCCACCTGAAGTCAGGGGTACAGTACAGAACTTTACAAGTGATGGACATGATTTGAAGACGATGTTAATGGAGGGGGGGGGGGGAGGAGTCTGGAAAACCCTAGTGGGCTGGCGAGTGACTCGACTGTGGATCCCATGTCTTGGTCTTCTGTCAAGACTTTACCAAGGTTGCCTTTTGCCAAACAAGTACACTTTAAGCACGGACTTAAAAAGACGGCGTCCAGTTAGTATCTAATAAAGCCTATACAGGTACAATCAAATTGTTTTTTACTGGAATATATCATGATACGGTCCTTGATGAAGTGCAAACATCTGCAGCTCAGCTCTCAACAGTCTTTAGAGAAAGCGGCCTTCCTTCACAAAGCAATTTGTTTGCAACCAAATGTACTAAGAAACTCCACCTAGAGTCAACACATCGAAGCATATGTTGCAAACCCGAACTGGTTTATTTAAGTCAAACTTGATAATAGGAATTTCTTTCATTGAGCACTTGTGACATAGAAGCCGTCCACAATGCCGACTGCAGGGAGAGAAAACACAAAATATCATTAATTTCAGCCATACACAAACATTACCATTAAAAATAATCTACCACCAAGCAACAAAAGTGAGATTGTACAGATGAAAGCTGCCATTCTCGAACTATAGAGGTGCATTCTAATTCAGAGCTTCAATATAAATGATATCGCTATGAATGCAGCCTAGGTGTCAAAGGGCTGGAACTTTCATCCTAGGCTTCTTACTCAAGTATTTGCTTTGGAAGAGATTCTGTATAATACAATCTCATTAAGATTAACCTACCAGAACAATTATTTGGAGCAGTTTTACTATGCTAGTGTTTGTTTGGAAGAAATCTTACCAATGATGTTTTCTTGTGGTGACTCCAAACTTGGCTGTACACTCATAGCAATTAGAGCCATCACACCATGGGGGCTCCTGTGATAACATATCTGGAAGAGTAAGCAGGCATAGATAAACTAATGAGAAACATATGATGAACAAGGCAGGATCAGAAATCCATATCTGAAAGGGTAGGTCTTGTTTACATGGACATTGATATCATGGTTCCATGCATTGGGGTAAAAAAAAAAAAAACTTCTGAGTGCAGTTTACCCCCCAGCCCCCCCCCCCTTATACTTACCTGAGCCCGATCTCATTTCAGCCATGTGCACGAGACCAGTGTCTCTCTCTCTCTCCTGAGTGGCTCAGAGACAGCAGTGGGAGCCGTTGGCTGCTGTCAATCACAGCTAGTGGCGGGGAAGGGGACAAGCCATGTTCTGCATGCCTTATGGACAAACAGAGCTGGCTGAGAAGCAAGCACACACAAGTGCCCCCCTAGCAAGCGGCTTGCTATGGGGGCTGCAGGAGTGCTGGCGGGGGACTTTTTAGGAGGAGGGTCGGGGCGGCTCTGTGCATAACCTTTGCACAGAGCAGGTAAGTATAAGGTTTTTATTTTAGCAAATCACTGCAAAATCTACCAATACCCCTGTGTGTAGTAAATAAGTTATAATGATAGAGATGGGGAGGCATTTAATGAGCATTACTAAAAGATAGAAAACCGTTGTCATTACCTCTTCCAGTGCTTAGAATGTACCCGTACGTTTTCGGGTGAAGTGGTTATACCAGGATCATGGCTGCAGCTACAGTCATGATCCTGGTATCGAAATCTGCAGCTGGCACAAACTTGGGAACCATTGGCAACTTATATGCATTTGTCCCTTTCCCTGACTCCAGCTCCTCCTCGAATCTTGGTTCCTCCGGTGTATGCTAGGTCTCTTCCTTTTCCTCTTAAGTTCTTTTTCTTCCTTTCCTCTCTTCATTTTTCCTCTGGTGTTTATTTTGAACGTAAAATCTGCAGCTGGCAATGTGAATTCCTCTAAAAGTAATCTGAGTGGCTCTACAACCACCCATTCACTTATACAGGGCTTGGAAGAGGCCTTCCACTGCTGCTGTTCCCGGATTCTCCCATTCCTCCGAGAAAGCCCGGGACCACTACTCTGTTGGGCTGGCTGCAGACAGAGGAGAAGGGGAAACCTAAATTTCTCCCCCTCCACTGCGACGAATGATCCTGGAACTGACGTGTATTACGTCACTTCCAGTTTTGTTGTTTACTGGACTGTATCAGCCAGTGAAGCAGCCAATCACACCAATCTTGGTTTAAACGGTTGCTTTGTTGGGCAGAGGAGGGATTGGGGCCTATTAGACCCCAGATCTCTACATAAAGAGAACATGTCACTGCCCATGCTATCTCAAGGGATGTTGATCATCCCTTGTGATACCAATAAAGTTGATCCCCATCCTCCTGTGCAAATGCAAACACACACGTATTTCTCGCATGCACATGTAAACGTTGACTGCACCACACATGAGCTATCGCCACAAATGTCAGAGTAAGAATAATAATTCTAGAGGCAGAGCTCACATTTAATTCTAAATTAGTAACCTGTGAAGGCCTTTAAAACAGTGCCTGCGCAAATATCGGCAACATAAAAAATTGCAACAACCGCCATTTTATTCTGCAGGGCCTCTAAAATTGGCCTGGACTTAAACACTGTTACTTGAAGTAGAGGAAGGGAGTTACCGCTCAAGTGTGATTGATGAACCACGGGTGCTGGCAATGCATATGGTGATGCAAAAATAAGGGGAAAGATTTGGACAGCCGCACTCCAAAAAATTGTTCCTTTTATTGTAAAATCAAATCACAAAAAAGTACATGCCACAGCAAAACCAGATGCAAACTGACGCGTTTCACACTGTAGCTTAGTGCCTAATCATAGCTAATATACACAACAAATGGATATCAAATATATATACTCCTACCCACTGATCACATGGCCAGTAGGATGGTGATTGGAGATCCAATTAAAAGATGATTAACTGGTGTCTCCTGTGAACACAAATGAATCCAAACATGTGGTTGAAACACACACACACACACACACACACACACACCCATGAAAAGACCTACATATATTTAGTGTATTTCTCTTGTGAATAAAATGGAACGAAATAAAATAAATAAAATAACGAAGAAAAAAAAAAAAGAAAAGAAAGGGGAGAATTGAAATCATATGAATAATATATACCGTATTTATCGGCGTATAACACGCACCCTAACTTTAAGAGGCAAGTTTCAGGAAAAAAACTTTCCACACCCCCCTGCGTTTAACACGCAGGTACAGTTTACCCTCTATTTTCAGGGTAAAAAAGTGAGTGTTATACGCCAATACAGTAATATGTGTGTTAGCAAAAAACACACACAATATATATATATATATATATATATATATATATATATATATATATATATATATATATATATATATAAGCAGAGATTTTTTGTGTTTTATAAAAACCCCCATAAAAAGTCCATATATGTGATAAAAAAAGGGGTATATGCATGAACAAAGAATCTGTCTTTCTCTTTGGTGAAATAACAATCTCTCTTTTTTTAAAGTGTAGGTATAAATATGTGTAGATCACTAGGTGAAGTACAGTAAACTTAAATGACAATTAGTGATGAATGAGGGTGTACACCTGCTACACTATACTATTTGTCATTTATTAATTTGTTATTTACTATTATATTTTGTTTCAAATTTTAATTTCATTAGAATACAGTATTGATTTTAATACGAATTAAAATCCATAATGGAAAGACAAAATAGTGTAAACCCAGATATATAACAATAATAATTAGACTGACTTGTATTCACATGATATGGATATTATTATGGGCATTTTATACACAATACCCACTATCATGTGCACATTATTATCATCACTAGGTATGGACTTATCGTGACTCCTATGGACTTACAATTGGATACTATGCAAAGTTCCCATTATTAATTTTTCTTTATTTTAATATAATATTTCTTACCATCCTCTCATGCTCCAATTGACTCCAGAGGTTCACGACGAGCCATATTCATTAGGCAACACACTATCAACACCACTGTATTACATTATTTTACTATTTTTCACAATTAATCGGTTCATTTTAGAAACCCACTCAGGGTTTTTCCCATTTATCATTCATCACTAATTTTTATTTAAGTTTACTATACTTCACTAGTGATCTACACATATTTATACCTACACTGTAAAAAAGGAGAGATTGCTATTTCACTAAAGAGAAGAGAGATTCTTTGTTCATGCATATACCACTTTTTTATCACATATATGGACTTTATTTCATCTTATTCACAAGAGAAATACACAAAATAAACGTAAGTCTTTTCATGGGTGTGTGTGTTTTTCAACCACATGTTTGGATTCATTTGTGTTCACAGGAGATACCAGTTAATCATCTTTTAATTGGATCTCCAATCACCATCCCACTGGCCATGTGATCAGTGGGTAAGAGTATATATTTGATATCCATTTGTTGTGTATGTTAGCTATAATTAAGCACTGAGCTACAGTGTGAAACGCGTCAACTTGCAACTGGTTTTGCTGTGGCATGTACTTTTTGTGATTTGATTTTATAATAAAAGGAACAATTTTTTGGAGTGCGGCTGTCTAAATCTTCCCCCTTTATTTTTGCATCACCGTTACTTGAAGCCTGTGTAAACTAGGACCTAGAGGGCATGGGTAAGCTAGAGAGAAAACACAATACATCATCTGTATATGTATATAAACACATCTGGAACAGGACATATGTAAACTAATAGAAAATACCAGGGACACAAGAAATTAAGATGCATATTTTATTTATCATCAGTATTTATACTGCGTCAACATACATTGCAGAACAGTCCACACACTGATCGAAATGTGGTTGGTCCCTGCTGGACCAGACAAATTTTGTTTAGCGAATGGCCAGCTTAAGAGGTGCAGCTGCTTATCAAATAGTGTGAAATCACTGTGGGCAACCATGACCACGAGTGTGCATTCTTAGAAGCAGTTACACTGAAACAGCACTTTAAAACAACTTACCTAAAAGTCTAAAGAGAAGCTGTTTAGTGGCAACTTGATAGTTGAATATGTTGATGCCTTGGTTATTGTTCACTCCCAGCCTAGCACCAGCTTTCACAATGGCTCGGCACAGATTTGCATTTCCCTTCATATAGGCCAAGAGAAGCACTGTGAAGAGAATACATCTCAAATAGAATGGTTTCACAGTTTGGGCAACCAACCATATTAAAAAACGAAGCTGAAAGTTTTAGTAATACTTAAAACATCATTAAGAATGTGTGACTAAAAACATGAAATGCAACGTAAAGTTATAATTTATATAGGTTTGATTAAAGTTCATCTAAAGCAGCCGACAATAGCAGCCCGCGTTCCGAACATGGACCAAGCGACCCTCCTGTCCAGACCATCACGCCACCAGTGTAGTGCCACATCTCTGCTGCTCAGCAGTCATTGGCTGCTGGGACCGTGGGCGTCCCAGCAACCAATGATGTTGCATGTGTGCCCACCCCCTGCTGCTGACTATCTTGCGGCTCCCAGCTGTACTCTCTGCAGGGCCGTGAATTAAGGCGTGACGTCACGTGTACGCCCCGCAGCTTGCTACCTCTATGGCTCCTGCCCTCAAGATATGTGGGGTGCGACATTTACAGGGGCACACTTTTCTGTTAAGGGGCATGCTGATGGGCACAACAAACTGTGCCCATCAGCATACCCCTTATTTCATGTTAAGGGGCATGCTGATGGGCACATTTCATGTTAAGGGGCGCGCTAATGGGCACATTTTGTTGTGCCCATCAGAGTGACCCCTAACATAAAATATGCCCATCAGCATGCCCCTGAGGGGCACAATTTATGGTAAAGGGCACTCTGACGGGGGCGCCCGATGTGAGGTGCCACTCTGACGGGGACGCCCGATGTAAAGGGGCACTCTGACGGGGACGCCCGATGCAAAGGGGCACTCTGACGGGGACGCCCGATGCAAAGGGGCACTCTGACGGGGACGCCCGATGCAAAGGGGCACTCTGACGGGGACACCTGGTATGATGGGGATGCCTGATTTAAGGAGGCACTCTGATGGCGACACCTAATGTACGGGGACACTCTGATGAGAACAAATGATGTAATGGGGCACACCTATTGGGAGACACCTGATGTAAGTGGGCACTCTGATGGGAACACATTACTTAAGGGGGCACTCTGATGGGGACACCTGATATAAAAGGGTACTGACGGCAGTAACTGATTTACTCTGGTAGGAGCACCTGATGTAAGGGGGAACATCCAATTTACATTTACAGAGAATTACCAGAGTGTGTGGAGGAAACAGTAACAAAAGTGCCAGAGAGCGTGGCTTGTGCCAAAAAATAGGATTTTTATAACAGCTTACCTGTAAAATCCTTTTCTTGGAGTACATCACGGGACACAGAGCGGCATAGTCATTACTATGTGGGTTATATAGATACCTTCAGGTGCTGGCACTGGCAACTTCCAAAACCGGAAGTACCCTCCCCTATATAAGCCCCTCCCATCCGGGAGCACCTCAGTTTTGTAGCAAAGCAATAAGTGTCCCCAAAGATGGGTGGGAGCTCTGTGTCCCGTGATGTACTCCAAGAAAAGGATTTTACAGGTAAGCTGTTATAAAAATCCTATTTTCTTTCTCGTACATCACGGGACACAGAGCGGCATAGTCATTACTATGTGGGATGTCCTAAAGCAATGCCCAATGAGGGGGGGTACACCATACATAAGCTGAGCGCTATCAGACATGAGGATCTTTTGCGGCCTGCAACACACTGCGCCCAAAGGCGACATCCTCCTGACTTCTAACGTCCACCTGGTAGAACCTAGTAAACGTGTGTACTGAAGACCATGTTGCGGCCTTACAGATTTGAGCCAGGGAGGCCTGGTGATGCACTGCCCATGAAGTTCCAACTGCTCTCGTGGAGTGCGCCCTAACTTTGAACGGAGGCGGTCTCCTTCTCAAGCCATAGGCTTGCATTATGACCTGTCGAATCCACTTGGCTAACGTAGATTTTGATGCTGCGTGACCCTTTCTGGGGCCTTCCGGCAGAATAAACAAAGTATCCGTTCTGCGAATCTGAGCAGTGGCTTTTAGATAAGCTTTAACTGCTCTTACTACATCCAAAGAATGCAATAACTTTTCCTCTACCGAACTAGGTTTGGGGAAAAAAGAAGGAAGAACCACATCTTGGTTCAAATGAAACCTCGATACCACCTTCGGAAGAAAGGTTGGATGAGGACGTAACACTACTCTGTCCTTATGGATAACCAGATATGGCTCCCTACAGGACATAGCGGCTAATTCCGACACTCTTTTAGCCGAACAAATGGCTACTAGAAAAATCTATTTCCTGGTGAGAAGAACCAGGGAAATATGCTGTAATGGTTCAAATGGTTGTTTCTGTAGAACCGAGAGAACCAGGTTTAAGTCCCATGGACATATGGGAATATTAACCGGAGGGCTAATACGCATCACTCCTTGTATAAAGGCTTTGACTAGTGAATGCGAAGCCAAGTGCCTTTGAAAAAATATTGACAAGGCCGAAATCTGACCCTTGATAGTACTCAAGGCAAGCTTCCTATCTACAGCCCATTGTAGGAAGTCCAGAATCCTACCTATTACGTATTTACGTGGATGCCATTTCTTGGCCTCACATCAGGCGATGTACGCCTTCCAGATTCTATAGTAGATCTGCCTGGATACCGGCTTCCTGGCATTGATCATGGTAGATACCACAGAATTAGAGAGCCCTCTCTTTTTTAGAATGTGGGCTTCAATAGCCAGGCCGTCAAACCTAGGGCTGGTAAGGAAGGGTGGTATATCGGTCCTTGCGAAAGCAGGTCCGGACGATGTGGGAGGGTCCAAGGACTCCCCACAGACATCTTTACAATCTCCGCGTACCATGCTCTTCGGGGCCACGCTGGAGCCACCAGAATCACTGGTTTCTTTTCTACCCTGATTCTGCGGAGTAATCGAGGTAACATATTGTGGCGGTGGGAATGCATATATCAGCTTGAACTGATCCCAAGGAAACACTAGGGCATCCGAGCCGCAAGCTAGGAGATCCCTTGTCCAAGAGACAAACCTGTCCACTTTTGCGTTGAATCTGGATGCTAGCAGATCTACATCCGGTGTTCCCCACCGCCGACATATTGTCCGGAAAACCTCGGGATGAAGGGACCATTCCCCTGGGCATAATTGTTGGCGACTTAGAAAGTCCGCCTTCCAATTCTCCACTCCTGGAATGAATACCGCAGATATGGCTGGGACATATCTTTCTGCCCATTTCAGGATGCAATTTACTTCCCTCTGGGCTGCACGACTCCTGGTGCCACCCTGATGATTGATATATGCCACTGCCGTGGCATTGTCCGATTGAATTCTGACAGGGGACCCTTGGAGTTTGGATGTCCATGCTACTAGGGCATACCGGGCTGCTCGTATCTCTAAGAGATTGATGGGCAGGGCCTTTTCTGCATCCGACCAACTGCCCTGGAGAGACCATTGCTCCAGTACTGCTCCCCAGCCTATAAGGCTGGCATCTGTAGTGACCACCTTCCAAGAAATCGGACTGAAGGATTTCCCTCTTTCCAGATTCTGGGGAACCAACCACCAACGGAGGCTCTTGCGAACGGAAGGGGACAAGGACATTGGTAAGTCTAGGGCCTGAACTTTTTTGTTCCAGGCTGACAGTATGGCCCTTTGCAAATTCCTTGAATGAAATTGACCGTAGGGTACTGCTTCGAATGATGCCACCATTTTTCCCAGCAGCCTCATGCACAGGCGTATGGATGGCTGTCTTTTTGTACCCACTAGGTGGATCAAATCTCTCAAAGACGACCCCTTTTCTTGAGGCAAGAAAAATTTTCTCTGGTCTGAATCCAGCCTTAGCCCCAAGTATTCCAGACTTTTGACTGGTTTTAGGGCTGACTTGTCTTGGTTGATAATCCAACCGTGATATTCCAGATACTCGATTGTCTCGTGAACAACCACTTCTAGTTTTTCCACTGAGTGGTCTATCAGCAACAAGTCGTCTAGATATGCCATTATCGTTACACCTCGTGTTCTTAGATTGGCCAATAAATGGGGCCAGAATTTTTGTGAACACTCGTGGTGCTGTGGCCAGACCGAAGGGTAAGGCTCTGAACTGAAAATGGCGCCCTTCTACCGCAAAGCGTAGAAATTTTTGGTGGGCTGGAAAGATGGGAATGTGCAAATAAGCATCTTTGATGTCGATCGAGGCTAACCATTCCTCCCCTTGTAGGGCAGTGGCCACCGATCGGATCGACTCCATCCGGAAAGTCCTGATATGTAGGAATTTGTTTAGCCCTTTTAGATTTAATATGGGCCTCACGTCCCCGTTTGGCTTCGGGACTGTAAAGAGGTTTGAGTAAAACCCGAACCCCCATTCTTCCAGGGGAACCTCTATAATTACTGCTTGGAGCAATAATTGTTCTAGTGCCAACAGGAGGGATCCTCTCTTCTGGGGATCCCTTGGCACGTTTGACCTTATAAAGTGGGAAGGAGGGGAGTCTTAACTCCAATTTGTATCCCAGACTTACTGCGGAGAGCACCCATCTGTCTCTGATCGTGTCCCGCCAGGTCTCTGTGAACAACTGAAGTCTTCCCCCCACCCGATTGAGTGGGGGCAACCCTTCATGCATTTGACTTTGGGGGAGGTTTTGTACCTCTCCTGCTCCAGGGCTTCTTGTTACCCTGCAATTGTCCCTGATTTTTACCTCCGGGATTTGACCGAGGAGGCCGTCGGAACTGTTTCACAGCCGATGTCCTAGGGACTGGAGAAGCAGGCCTCTTAAAAGAGGGACCTCTAACTCTGTTTTTAACCGGCAAAAGTGTACTTTTACCGCTGGAAATTTTCTGGATATATTTGTCCAGGTCTTCCCCGAATAAGCGTTCACCATGAAATGGGAAGCTGACCAGCAATTTTTTACAGGGAGCTTCAGCAGACCAGTTTTTTAGCCATAGAAGCCTGCGCATATGTACTACAGACAACGTAAGGCGGGAGGCCTGATGGATTGAATCCTTTATAGCGTCCACCGCAAAGCATAAGGCTCTAGGTAGATCAGCTAGGGCAAGAGCCTGCTGATCTGGCAAGTCCCTTAAGACCTGTTTCAACTGATCCTTCACTGCTTGGCAGACCCCAATAGCTGCCACTGCTGGTTGTGTCACCAAGCCTGCTGTAGCAAAAGCAGATTTTAATAAGGACTCCAATTTTTTATCTATTGGGTCCTTGAACATTTGGACATTATCCACTGGACATGTCAGAGATTTATTCACACAAGAGATGGCTGCGTCAACTGTAGGGACCTTCCATTTTCTGATGAACTTATCCTCCATGGGATAGACCACCTGAAATCTCTTGGGAGGAGTAAATATTTTATCAGGATGTTCCCAATCCTGGTAAATGAGCCCTTCCAGTAAAGGATGGATCGGAAAGGAACAGACAGTCTGGGGAGCTTTTAGCGACCCCAACGAGGAGACAGAAGTGGATGATGGCTCCGTAAGGGGCATTTTAAATGCTGATCGGACCATGTTAGTCAGGGACTGAACCCATAATCTTTCAGCATGTGATGCTGAGAATGGCTCTTCCACTGTTGATTCCTCTACAACAGAATCAACCTCGTCCTGATCCCCTTCAGGTAGGTCGATCCCTGTATGGGACTGTTGCTCCGCTAACAGGCACTCTGAGGGAGGAGACGGAGATCGAGCGCTTTTTTCCTGTGACAGGGAAGCAGCGATCAATGCTGACAATCTCTCTTCCAGCCCTCCCAGAGCTGAGGAAAAAACCTCCTCTGTTATATACACAGGAGCAGGTGAACTGAGGACAGCCACAGTACCAGGTACTCCTGAGGGTGCTCTACGGTCACTAACCTCTGATTCTTCAGGGGAGATTGGTGCAGCCGAAGCATGCCCAAGATCCTCAGAGCCCGATGGAGACCCCCTATGCTTCCTGGGATTTTTAGTCCCGGAGTTTTTAGACGGCATATTCCTAAGCCCAAAGCTGAGGTATTCCAGCCGAAATACACCACTTACTGACAATAGTCTAGCACAAATGCTGCTATAAAAACAGTTGGTGTCTACTAATGTGCCTTTCTATGGGGATGCCTGCATCAACCGCTTGCTGTATGCCTTTTTTAAATGTTGCCAGCTCTGTCTCTGCACTCCATAGCCAGCTCACAACACATAATTGTGTTTTTTAACATGCTGGGACGCCCGCACATGCGCAGAAGCGCTGTGGCGCGCAGAGAGCGTCATCCCCCAAGCTCCGCCCCCTTTCCCAGCTCACCTCTATATATAGAGGCGCGTGCGCGCGCACGGCCACGTGCGCCTTCGGCGCTCTTTTTTGAAAAGGGAAACTAGGGACAAGAGACAGGGCCCCTTTTGCTGCAGGCCGGGGGATGGACGAGCATTGCAACATGGCAGAGGAAGCAGTTTCCCACAAGAGAACTCACCATCTGCCTGGACTTACTCTGATGAAAAGAAACTAGTCCACATGACAAGAAAACGTTCCACAGCGGCCTCTAGTGGATTAACACAGGTACCGCAGTCTATATATTTTTTTTTTTTTTTTTCTTGACCACTATTAAAATTATTACATTTTTTAGTAGTTACAGGCATGCATAAATATTTAGCGGGAATACCGTTAGGTAACAGGCAGAAAGACATATTAGGCTTGGGGGTCCCCTCAATAGAACCAAGTTCCTGAGGGGCCCCCACTTACCTTTTCCCCGCCGCAGGACTCTGTTTGGTCCACAGAAGCCCAAACTTCACCAATCACGGCAGGCATTGTAATTAAACCTTCAGGGACTGGGTTCCCAAGGATTCCACTCCCCTGGACCTGTATAGCACCCTGCACAGAAAACATCTTGGTCGTGGGTATGACCAGAGCTCTGGATCCCAGGGTCCAGCTCTCCTAAGAGAAGCATTACAGGCAAAACCTTGCTCTTCTCTGCAAGGCCCGGGTACCGACCGTTTAGCTATGAAGCTTTTTTGGTCGGATCCGGAATAGCTTACTGAGGCCCAAAAGAACCTGTACGCAAGCTCAGTGAAAAACACATGTTACTTCTTGGCCAACACCTTAGACACTGGCAAAAAACTGAGGTGCTCCCGGATGGGAGGGGCTTATATAGGGGAGGGTACTTCCGGTTTTGGAAGTTGCCAGTGCCAGCACCTGAAGGTATCTATATAACCCACATAGTAATGACTATGCCGCTCTGTGTCCCGTGATGTACGAGAAAGAAAAAAGGAAAGTAGACGTGTACAAACTTTCATGGCACAGACTTGAGATTCGGACCTCAGACGTAAGAACATTTTAGTGAATGGACCTCCTTGAATTTTAATTCAATACCTCTGATCTAAAGGCTCCTATGTAAGAATATAACCAGTTCTCAAATCCATTTATTATGTAATGCAGGAGTTTCAAGTTAAAAGAAAAATTATTTTTTTTTTTTAAATCTTCCTTGGGTCAGCCAAATCCTCAGTCAATTGTGCCGCGCAACTTCTTGTGAAAAAATTGTGCCGTGCATATCTTCCCCTCCCAGGCACAGCAGCCAAACGTAGGAAGCCAGCATTAATGGCCAACTACTGATTGACAAATTACAGCCTTTTGAAACAATTACTGATGATAGCCACACCCCCATTAAAATCTTCTCATTTCACTGCCCACATGAGGGAAAAATTCTATAAATTCAGTAGCAGTGGTGCAGCAGCATTGCAGCCCCTCCTCCCATCACAGGATGCTGCATGAGGTGCACTTCCTGGCAGGATCAAAAGGTATTTGAGGTAGCTTGCAGCGGAAGAAAGGAAATCGACAAGTACAGATACACTTACAATTAAGTGCTACAGCACATATTTTGTAGGTGGGTAATAGTTCTACTTTAAAAATTGAATAATAGGATTATTCCTTTTAAGAATGCATACCAGTCCTTTTTCCTTGTGTTTTCTTTCTGTGGTTATTTGAATCTGCTGGATATAGCCATATTACGAGAATAAGGATTTAAAAAAAAAAAAAAAAAAAAGAGGGCAGACCTTGATTCTTGCATTTGGCTGGTTAGTTAGAATGTTGATCACGTGTGGGAGTCAAAGGCTAGCTGCTGTAGGATAGAGATGCCTACATACTTTAATGTATTTAGAATATCAGAATACAGTTTCCTTGGAACTGTATTGACCACTATTGAGAGAGGCTGCTGCTTTGGCAAGCCAGAGACAGGAAAATGTCTTACCAGAAAAATAAAAAAAGAAGGGGAATAAGATATGTGCTTGTAACCCTTCATATAGCAGACCTATGTCCTGCTGCAATGTTCACCATGGTAAATTTACCAAGTCATTAAATGCAATGCCAATCTTGTTTTCTTTTCTCTAAAGAATTATACGTTTTAATATAGACCTGTACAGCAATTTTCAAAAGAAAACGAATAAGCTATAGCGCTAACTAGACCGTAACCATCATTTAAAACGGGCACATAAATGGGCCAATAGAGTGATGGGGTACACCGAGTGAAGTGGATGCAGCTCCTCCCAGATTAGTTCATGAGATCCTAATGCACATATATAAAACAAACACAAGAGGGCACCCTCCATCTAGGTGTAGCGATTTGTTAAAAATAATAAAAGACAATAAAAATGCACTCACTAGTTAAAAGGGCAGGTAAGCGGCTGACTGAAGCTTTGTTCTGGGTGGAAGTAGTTATCAGGCTGAGTTGGTGACCTGGCCACCATCACCCAGCCGAGAGAGGTGCTTATTGGAGTCTCAACCATCTTGCTACATCTGGAAGCCGCTGCTGCCCATGTTCCAGCCTGAAGCCTGACAGCTGTACTTCCACCACAAACTTTTTCAGTCAGCCCCTTGCCTGCCGAGCTCTGCAGCCTCACGGTGATCCTATGGAGGTCTATATGGGTTTATGACAAGTCTTGATCCACTTTTAACCAGTGAGTGCCTTTTTATTGTTTTTTTATTCATTTTACTAATTCGCTACACCTAGATGGAGGCGCTCTCGTGTGTTTTATATACATCAATTTTCCAACACGTTCTAAAATTTGCAAAATGAAGGCATTGGATGGTCAAAAGAATTTGTTATATACACTTCTTTGCAATTTCTACATGTCTCCAATCACGGTGTATCTATGCTCAAATCCGGCACATCACTTGCAAAGATCAAGCAGTATACAGCCACCTACACTCAGAGGAAAGAGAAATATATGGCATACTTCTATGGATATACAGTATAGGCTGGTAGTTACCGGATAAAACGTAACCATTGCTACAAATACTAGGCTTGGCATAATGTATTTGCTAACTTTTGCCAATCATAATTTCCTAACTACACACTATTGCTGTGTAATAGGATCCGTTTAATACCATGTGCTGTATATTAAAACCCTAGAAAATACATTTGACTTAATATACCTTCAGAGTATTAAATAACATTTTTTAATACAGCACCAGAATCCATGGTACCTAAAAAGTAAGGCAACATCATATTACCTTAAGAATTGGAAAACAATAAAACGTATCGGAAACCGACAACTACAATTTTGCAGACAATGTGGCATGAAGTTGTGAACTAATCAAATACCTGTGTTTCCCTCTGTGTCTGGCTTGTCCAGTGGGTATTCTGGCATACATTCTAGGAAGAGTTCAAATATGGCTGCTGCGTTTTCCTTCCCATACTGGCCCAAAATATGCATTGGAGATTGGCCCCTGACAAACAAGGATGATAAATTGTTTTACTACACAATGTTAACATTTAAATGGCGACTCCAACAATCAATTTGTGAACTACTAAGACTATCCAGGAAACCTTCAAATTGTGCATGGCTAGAAAGCCCACTCATTTTACAGGTAATGTTGGAGTTTTATATAATGCAATGTAGCTGGATTCAGCAGACAGCTCGCATTTCCGAGCTGCATTGGACATGGTTCTGTACAACTCCCTTCAAGATTTACACAAGGACCATTTGCACCTGGGAAAACTAGCGTGAATTTTGTCAGGCTTGAAATCTCAAAAAATTCAAATCTATTATAGTGCGCAAAATTAATGTCATATTAAAAAAGGTAGAGGTATGCCATGTTCCTGAATTCAAATGCAGTATTTAAATATACGTTTTAGTCAAAATCTTAAACTGATCTTTATGTCAATCGTTCTCCATTATTGTGCCTTGGTGTTTATTCAGTAAAGATCATCTTTACTTCTTTTTAATCTGTCAAGAAGAAAATAGTACTTACAAACATGGGCAAAGTTTCTCCATAAATTCTGTATCAGGATAAAATATGGAGATTCAGCACACTGCTCACTTAAGTGACTAAATGAAATGGAAGGATGTGTAAGACTTATGCAGTCTATATTCCTATCTAGACCATACCAAATACTTAGCTAGTGAACCCATGATGACATGCAGGAAAAGAAAATAGTTTAAAAATATAATTTTGCACTCACCATAAAATTATTTTCTTGGAGTACACTTAGAGTTACAGGAAGTCATATATTGGAGTATACTGCCTCCTACAGGAGGATTGGACACTGGCCAACAAAAAATTGTAGACTAGTCCAGAACAACCCCTTATTTTCCAGCATTCCTCTGTTTATATCCAAGCAGTGCCAAAAGTATGATCATAAACACAGAGAGGTGGGATCTGTGTCCCTCAGTGGACTTCAAGAAAATTAATGACTCAAAAATCTTATTTCCTTTCTTGTCCACTAAGGCACACAGGAAGTCCAACTAGGGGGATGGCAACAGCAAACAAAATGCCAAAACAGCCCACAACAAAACATCAGAACTATCATCTGCCTGCAGCTCAAAGTATACCCTGAAGAACCTTACACCCAAAGCTTGCATCAAATGAGGCCTAAATATCTACCTGGTAAAAAAAATTAGAACGTGTGGACTGAAGACCAGACGACAGTCTTGAAAATCTGAAAAACAGTAGCCAAGAGCCAAAGAGGCACTTAAAGTTCTAATAAAGAGTGCCTTGACAGTAAAGGATAGCATCCAATCCTTGAGCCAAAAAGCTTAAATAATGGTGTGCCTGAGCCACCGAGAAATGTTAGAACAGCTGGTTTACTCTTACCCGGACAACCAGACATGACAGAGTCAATATCTTTCTGAATGAAGCAGTGGCTGCAAGATAAGACTCTCAAAGCCCAAACTGTTGGGAAATCTATTGATGAACTGGAGCCAGACAGAGGGACAGAAGAACAATGTCCTGGTTGAGATGAAAGGCAAAGTTACCTTTTGTAGGAAGAAAGTTCTGAAACTCAACATCACCTTGCCTAGGTGCATGATCAGAAAGGGTCCTTTACAGGTTAAGGCCAGCAGCTCAGATACTCAAACTGCAAAGGTAATGGCAACAAGAAACGTCAACTTATGGGTAAGAGAAGGGGAATAAACACAATAGGTTCAAAAGGCTGTTTCTGAAGCGCAGAGAGAACCAAATTCAGATACCATGGAGCGACAGGGACGCAATAAGAAAGATCCACATGGGAGACACCTCATACAAAGGTTTTTAAGGAACCAACGGTCTCCCTGGAACAAGTTTGCAAGAGCAGAGGCATGACCCTTAAAGGGTGCTGAGAGATAATTGATGGCCCATACACATCTATAAAATTAATAAAATAAAAATGTTCGAGCTCACCTCACTAATTTTTTTTAAAAATAGCTCTTTCATTGGGGATTCATAAGGCCTTAGACAGCTTAAACTGGGACTACTTATTTACCATTCTGGAGGCCTTTGGAATTAGTTCTACTTTTATTTTATTACTTAAAATGCTTTATAGTAATCCATCAGCCCAGGTTTCCATGCAGGGTCATAGATCAGTATCGTTTCCTATCCGACACGGAACAAGACAGGGTTGCCCACTTTCCCCATTGCTATTTGCCCTAGCAATTGAACCTCTTAGCTGTAGCAATTCAATCTCATCCTAATATACATGGCATATGTTGTGGACAACAAGAGCATAAATTTTCCTCGTTTGCCGACGACGTTCTCATGTATGTCAGTAATGCTCAAAATACCCTACCTTATCTGCTGACTTTGTTGCATCAATTTTCCCAGCTCTCAGGGCTTTCTTTGAATACCCAAAAAAGCGACGGCCCTTAATATTTCTACTCTCCTCGATGGTGCTGACCCTACAAAATACTTATAATTTTCAATGAGCGCTAAGCTCCCTCCCATATTTAGGCATCCAGCTGACATCCTCGATCAAAAAACTCTTTATCGGGCTAATTATCCTCCACTCTTCCATCGACTCCGGGAAGATCTTCGACGATGGGCAGACCATCCCTTATCTTGGTTTGCCAGACTCAACTCTATTAAGAGGACTTTTCTACCCAGAATACTTTATTATTTTAGGACTTTACCAATTGTGGTCCCGAGGGGAGATCTATAGCAGCGACAATCAGACATCCTTCGCTTTATTTTTATTTGGGGCAGTAAGAAACCTTGAATGAATAAACTGGCATTGTAAGTCTCAAAACCATGTGGTGGACTTGGCCTCCCTAATTCACAAGCTTACTATCAAGCTGCTCAAAAAACTCAGCATTCTTACACAACAGCCAAGGGATCTACACCCCACTGGGTCTGTATTGAGGTTCTTTTGTGCCACCCTTTTTGCCATTGGCTCCCTAATGTGGCTTCCTAGCCTTCTTCGCCCTCCTATTTTGTGTTCTACCCGGTCTCACTCACTATCGGTCTGGGATGGGGTAGGACATCGCAAACCTCTGTCAACCCCACATACCCCACTAGCCCCTATGTTCTGCAACCCTGAGTTCTCCCCGGATTGACTCAAATGCCATTCCAATGGTGGCTCAACAAGGGGCTTTTTAGGATAGGGGACCAGCCATACTCGTTGCAATATTTTAAGGACACATTACAGATGCCCTCTGGTGAACTATTTAGGTACAATCAGCTTATTTTTTTTGTACCATCTAAACTTAACCCGTTAGATGGACCACTTACACTTACAAATTTTGAATTATCTTGTCAAACGAAGGGCCTCTTACGGGGACGGGTATCTACGGTATATGCTACCCTTACAGACCCGATTGCTAAGCTCCCTTACATGATTCAATGGGAATGGGATTTGAATACCACTTTTGAATTATCTGACTGGCAAGATATTGCCTATGCTTTATCCAAAATATCTATTAATACAACACTAATTGAACCAAACTATAAAACACTTCTATGTTGGTATTTGGTTCGACCAGTTGCAAGGATGCATCCGTCTGCATCACCCTCTTGCTTTAGACGTTGTGGCCAGATGGGTACAATGTATCATGTTTGGTGGCAGTGCCCTGTAGTCACTAGATTTTGGATTTGAATATTTAACCTGGTGCATTCTGTGACAGGAGTTAATATACGTAGATCCCCGGAACCAGCGCTTTCAAATGTTTCCTGATGAGGTCCCCAAAAAAATTGACCAAACAAATTGCATATATGTTCTTGGCAGCTAGAATAACTATTGCTAAATATTGGAAGCAGTTGATGGTTCCCCTTGACTACGTGAAGAATAAACTTAACTGCATCATGGTTAATGATAGACTTACCTGTATCCTTCACAATTCTACTAAGAAATTCGATGCGACATGGAATCCATGGCTACGATATTTATCTATAACTTAAGGCACCTCTGGCTGGCCCCTCCTTCCCTTCATATTTTTTTTCCTCGCTTTTCTTTCTCTTCCCTTTTTTTTCGCTCTTATGTTTTTTTGCTGGTTTCTTTGATAACTGCAAGATGCTTTGACAGAACATGTCGTTCTATGCCGATATTAGAAATGTACACAGGGGTTCCCTTTTTACTGTCTCCTTCCCCATTTCCCCCTACCCCCCTTTCCTCTGTTTCTTACGCCATATTTAATTTTCCCTGTGACATAGTCATTTCCAATATTACATGTCAAAGTAGCTTGATGGGACAATACGCAACCGGTCCCTAGTTGATCAGAGATATATTTTTCGATGCTACAGTTAATGACTTGCATTTTTTCATGTTGAATGGTCACTTTTATTGGTATTCCCACCAAGCATATCTTATGTCGAGATTTCTATGTTTAACCACTTCAGCCCCGGACCATTTGGCTGGCCAAAGACCAGAGCACTTTTTGCAATTCGGCACTGCGTCGCTTTAACTGTCAATTGGGCGGGCGTGCGACGTGGCTCCAAAACAAAATTGACGTCCTTTTTTTTCCCCACAAATGGCTTTTTGGGGTATTTGATCACCTCTGCGGTTTTTATTTGTTGCGCTATAAACAAAAAAAAGAGCGTAAATTTGGAAAAAAAAGCAATATTTTTAACTTTTTGCTATAATAAAATATCCCCAAAAAATTAAATAAAAATTTTTTTTCCCTCAGTTTAGGCCGATACATATTCTACATATTTTTGGTAAAAAAAAAAAAAAAAAAAAAAAATCGCAATAAGCGTTTATTGATTGATTTGCGCAAAAGTTTTAGCGTCTACAAAATAGGGGATAGTTTTATGGCATTTTAATTAATAATTTTTTTTTTTTACTAGTAATGGCGGCGATCAACGATTTTTATTGTGACTGCGACATTATGGCGGACACATTGGTGCCTATTTTGGGACCATTCACATAGTGATCAGTGCTATAAATATGTACTTCTTACTGTGTAAATGTGACTGGCAGTGAAGGGGTTAACCAGGAGGGGGCGCAGAAGGGGTTAAGTGTGTCCTAGGGATGTGTTCCAACTGTAGAGGGGATGGGCTATGTGTGACAAGACACTGATCACCGCTCCCGATTACAGGGAGCTGTGATCAGTGTCCTGTCACTAGGAAGAATGGGGAAATGCTTGTTTACATCAGCATTTCCCCGTTATTCCTCTCCGTGAAAGGATCGCGGGTATACCCGCGGACATCGAGTCCGCGAGACCCGCGATCACACTCACGGAGCTCGCAGCGGGCGCGCGCCCCTACAATGCCTTGTCTTAAAGGCGACGTACAGGTACGTTAATCTGCCTGTACGTGACATTCTGCCGACGTATATCGGCGTGAGCCGGTCGGCAAGCGGTTAATATTCAAAGGTCTTGTGTTTATGAACATTTTGGCCCCATGCACACGAGACGCTGTTATTTGCTGTTAAACGCGCGTTCAGAGGCAGTTGGACACTTTTTTCA
This sequence comes from Rana muscosa, assembly GCA_029206835.1. NCBI lineage: Eukaryota > Metazoa > Chordata > Amphibia > Anura > Ranidae > Rana > Rana muscosa. The sequence goes on from CM055117.1 coordinate 619,316,947, forward strand.
ACTGCTCCTGAACCCATTCAATGTTATCCTATGTGTCCATGCACACAGTCTCGTTTATTGCCGTTTTTAGGCAGTTGCGTTTAACCTCATTTTTCCAGAAGCAAAAAAATGGGTTCAGACGCAAAAGTTTTCCACGTTTCAGACGCAAAACGCGGCTAAACGCGGCTAAACGCCGCTAAACGCGGCAAAACGCGGCAAAACGCGGTACCGGCGTTTTGCCGCGATTTCGTTTATTAGCGTTTTTAAAGGTGACCTATTTTTTTACATTAGAAATCTCAAAAATGATGGCAAATGATGAAAAACCATCAAAAAAATATGAAAAAAACCTGTAATTGCTTGCATTGCACTGTAGACAATCCACAACTTGTGGCAGGTGACGTGGCAAGTGGACAATCCACAACTTGTGGCAGGTGATGTTGCCAGGTGACGTGGCAGGTGGAAATCCACAAATTGTGGCAGGTGACGTGGCAAGTGGACAATCCACAACTTGTGGCAGGTAACGTGGCCAGGTGACATGGCAGGTGACGTGGCAGGTGGACAATCCACAAATTGTGGCAGGTGACGTGGCAGGTGACGTGGCAAGTGGACAATCCAAAACTTGTGGCAGGTGACGTGGCCAGGTGACGTGGCAGGTGGACAATCCACAAATTGTGGCAGGTGACGTGGCAGGTGACGTGGCAAGTGGACAATCCAAAACTTGTGGCAGGTGACGTGGCCAGGTGACGTGGCAGGTGGACAATCAACAAATTGTGGCAGGTGACGTGGCCAGGTGATGTGGCAAGTGGACAATCCACAACTTGTGGCAGGTGATGTGGCCAGGTGATGTGGCAGGTGACGTGGCAGGTGGACAATCCACAAATTGTGGCAGGTGACGTGGCCAGGTGACGTGGCAAGTGGACAATCCACAACTTGTGGCAGGTGATGTGGCAGGTGACGTGGCAAGTGGACAATCCACAACTTGTGGCAGGTGACGTGACCAGGTGACGTGGCATGTGACGTGGCCAGGTGATGTGGCAGGTGACGTGGCAAGTGGACAATCCACAACTTGTGGCCAGGTGACGTGGCAGGTGGAAATCCACAAATTGTGGCCGGTGACGTGGCCAGGTGACGTGGCAGGTGATGTGGCCAGGTGACGTGGCAAGTGGACAATCCACAACTTGTGGCAGGTAACGTGGCCAGGTGACGTGGCCATGTGACATGGCAGGTGAGGTGGCAGGTGGACAATCCACAAATTGTGGCAGGTGATGTGGCAGGTGACGTAGCAAGTGGACAATCCACAACTTGTGGCAGATGACGTGGCAGGTGACGTGGCCAGGTGACGTGGCAAGTGGACAATGCACAACTTGTGGCAGGTGACGTAGCAAGTGAACATTCCACAACTTGTGGCAGGTGACGTGGCCAGGTGACATGGCAGGTGACGTGGCAAGTGGACAATCCACAAATTGTGGCAGGTGACGTGGCCAGGTGACGTGGCAAGTGACGTGGCAAGTGGACAATCCACAACTTGTGGCAGGTGACGTGGCCAGGTGACGTGGCAAGTGGACAATGCACAACTTGTGGCAGGTGACGTGGCCAGGTGATGTGGTAAGTGGACAATCCACAACTTGTGGCCAGGTGACGTGGCAGGTGACGTGGCAAGTGGACAATTCACAACTTGTGGCAGGTGACGTGGCAAGTGGACAATCCACAACTTGTGGCAGGTGACGTGACCAGGTAACGTGGCATGTGACGTGGCCAGGTGACATGGCAGGTGATGTGGCAGGTGACGTGGCAAGTGGACAATCCACAACTTGTGGCCAGGTGACGTGGCAGGTGGAAATCCACAAATTGTGGCCGGTGACGTGGCCAGGTGACGTGGCAGGTGATGTGGCCAGGTGACGTGGCAAGTGGACAATCCACAACTTGTGGCAGGTAACGTGGCCAGGTGACGTGGCCAGGTGACATGGCAGGTGAGGTGGCAGGTGGACAATCCACAAATTGTGGCAGGTGACGTGGCAGGTGACGTAGCAAGTGGACAATCCACAACTTGTGGCAGATGACGTGGCAGGTGACGTGGCCAGGTGACGTGGCAAGTGGACAATGCACAACTTGTGGCAGGTGACGTGGCCAGGTGACGTGGCAGGTGACGTAGCAAGTGAACATTCCACAACTTGTGGCAGGTGACGTGGCCAGGTGACATGGCAGGTGACGTGGCAAGTGGACAATCCACAAATTGTGGCAGGTGACGTGGCCAGGTGACGTGGTCAGGTGATGTGGCAGGTGACGTGGCAAGTGGACAATCCACAACTTGTGGCAGGTGACGTGGCAGGTGACGTGGCCAGGTGACGTGGCAAGTGGACAATGCACAACTTGTGGCAGGTGACGTGGCAGGTGACGTGGCCAGGTGACGTGGCCAGGTGACATGGCCAGGTGATGTGGTAAGTGGACAATCCACAACTTGTGGCCAGGTGACGTGGCAGGTGACGTGGCAAGTGGACAAGTCACAACTTGTGGCAGGTGACGTGGCCAGGTGACGTGGCCAGGTGATGTGGCAAGTGGACAATCCACAACTTGTGGACAGGTGACGTGGCAAGTGGACAATTCACAACTTGTGGCAGGTGACGTGGCCATGTGATGTGGCCAGGTGATGTGGCAAGTGGACAATCCACAACTTGTGGCCAGGTGACGTGGCAGGTGACGTGGCAAGTGGACAATTCACAACTTGTGGCAGGTGACGTGGCAGGTGACGTGGCCAGGTGACGTGGCAAGTGGACAATGCACAACTTGTGGCAGGTGACGTGGCCATGTGATGTGGCCAGGTGATGTGGCAAGTGGACAATCCACAACTTGTGGCCAGGTGACGTGGCAGGTGACGTGGCAAGTGGACAATTCACAACTTGTGGCAGGTGACGTGGCAGGTGACGTGGCAAGTGGACAATTCACAACTTGTGGCAGGTGACGTGGCAGGTGATGTGGCCAGGTGACGTGGCAAGTGGACAATGCACAACTTGTGGCAGGTGACGTGGCCAGGTGACGTGGCAGGTGAACATTCCACAACTCGTGGCAGGTGACGTGGCCAGGTGATGTGGCAAGTGGACAATCCACAACTTGTGGCCAGGTGACGTGGCAGGTGACGTGGCAAGTGGACAATTCACAACTTGTGGCAGGTGACGTATCAGGTGACGTGGCAAGTGGACAATCCACAGCTTGTGGCAGATGATGTGGCAAGTGATACGCTAAATACAAGTACACTGCTGCTCTCTCAGCTGCTGGTCTCCCAAAATGGCTGAAATGGTTAAATAATAATGTTTTTTAAGCTTAGGGAGGGTCTTATGATGTTTCTTAACTAAACGCCTATAGACGCAAACGCGGTAAAACGCCGCTAAAATCGCGGCAAAACGGGCGTTTTTAAACGCCGGTTTTAGCCTTTAAAAAACGTGTGTTCAGCAGAGTTTGCACCGGCGTCTCGTGTGCATGGGGCCTTTGAAGGAAAGGCACTTTGTGTTTGTGCTCAGTTTCACCTCTGTTTACATAATTGTTCATTGATTGTGCCTCACATGACATTGTTACTTCAATAAAAATACTGAAAAGTAAATAACAATGAAAAGAAAAATAGCTGTGGTACCCAAAGCACATATACTAAGCCTAAATATGTACAAAATCTGTGGTGTTGTGCTTAAATAAATATCCTACAATCAGAAATTACAGAAATTATGACAAAAAATTACAACTTCAAAAAACCCGCCATGCCTCTTCTTAAATACCTTGGAGTGTCTACTTTCCAAAAAGGGGTCATTTGGGGGAGGGGGTATTTGTACTGTCCTGGCATTTTGGGTCCCCAAGAAATGAGATGGTACATTAGGATTGATAAATTTTCAGATATATACCATAGTTTGTGGACTCTAACTTTCCTGCAAACTAAATAATATACACTGATTGGGTTATTTTTTCCAAAGAAATGTAGCAAAATACATTTTGGGCTATATTTATGAACAACAATTATTTGTAAAATTTTATAACAGAAACAAAGAAAAAAATGTTCAGTCTTTTTTTTTCTTATTTAGCAAAAAAAACAAAAAAAAAAACAAACAGTGGAGATTAATTACCACGAGAAGAAAGCTTTAATTGTGTGAACAAAATGATTAAATATTTAGCTTGGGTAGAGAATTGCATGATCGTGCAATTGTCATTCAACGTGCGACAATTGGCGAGCTGAAAATTGGCCTGGAAGGGGGTAAAAATGGCCAGTATTGAAGTGGTTAACGAAAGAGAAGAAGTAGTCATTTAGATTTTTCTTAGCAGAGCTAAAAACATGATAGGAGAAAGAGGGGTTATCTGGGGCTCGCCTACATTTTTTTAAATACAGTTTATCAGTGAACTGTTGGTGGCAGTATATGACTTTCTGTGTCCCTAAATAGATAGAAGGAAAAACCAATTTAAAGCCTAGCTATAATACAAAAATTTATTTTCGAAAGATTACCTTACATTAAGTGCTTCTGCATCAATATTACACTCCGTTAAAAGGCAACGGATATTGTTCAACCGACCATGCATTACTGCAAGATGAAGAGCTGTAAGGAAACACAGGAAATATGATACAGCACACTAGAAATAGTCTATATGTTGTAACGTATGCCTTTATTAAAGTCTGAGTGCTGAAGGGCAGGGGATTACAGGAGGTTGAAATCTGGACAAATAAAGGTACTATATGATTTTTTTTAATTTTTTTTTAACTAGCGGATTTGATTTGCCGAATCCCTACTGAATCTGACGGATTTTGTAATAAATGTAGGGCCAAGCTTTACACTACACGTGTGGTGGCAAATCCAACTTAATGAATTGTCTGTTTGACATTTCAATGAAGTTTGTTAAAAAAAAGTGAACAGTGCGATGGGCTGAGATCAGCCCATCGGAACTGCGGCGAACCCGCTGGACTGCACCGCACACCAGCCACTGCATTGTAATGCAGCGCATGTGGGACTACTGTTCCCTGCAGTACCATTCCCAACAAGAATACCATCAGCATTTAGTTTGCATGCTCTCTCTTTGTGTTGGTTTTCTCCCACAACCAAAACATACCAATATGTTAACTGGCTTCCACCCCAACTGGTCCCCTTGTGGTATAGAATAGTTTAACGATCCCTGCTAAAGTGTGGCAGAGAAAGTGACAGTCCTGCATTAAAGAATTTATAGATCAGTGCAACCAAACCCACTCTGTGGCTCAGTCCCCTTCAACACTGTCTCAATCTTCCTACAGCATTCTCCAGATTAAAAAATAAGGTACAAAACCTGATCACCTAAAGCGGAGTTCCACCCAAAAGTGGAACTTCCGCTTTAAGTACTCCTCGCCCCCCTGACATGCCACAATTGGCATGTAATTTTTTTTGGGGGGGAGGGGGTAACTTGTTTTGAGTGGGACATTCTGTCCCACTTCTTTCTTCCACCTTCTGGCCGCCTAGGTGACGACTCCTCTCCCCCTAGATGGCCCCTCCCTCTAGGAAATCTTCTGGGACACGTCACAGGTCCCAGAAGATTGCCTGTCCACTCGGAGAGCGCAGCGCGACTCACGCATGCGCAGTGCACGCCCGGCCGTGAAGCCACAAGCTGTCACAGCCGGGTGCCCACAGTTCCAATGACGGCGTTGCATAGAGGACGGGGAGAGAGTCGAGGCTTTGGGTGGTCGCATCGCAGGACCATGGGACAGGTGTGTGTCTGTTTATTAAAAGTCAGCAGCTATACTTTTTGTAGCTGCTGACTTTTAATAAACTGAAAAAAGCCTGGAACTCTGCTTTAACTGTGAAACGATTTCTCCACTAAAAAGATATAAGAAGCCGGGTTATAAAATGGACAGAGACCTGGATTGTACCTACACAGGTATTGTGTCCTGTAGTATCGTCAAGGCCAGCAAATACAACCAGATACAAGGAGGACCAAGTATCCAACACACCCAGAAGTGTCAGATACATGAGATTCTTTGGATATCATAGCTGTTGAAAGACTGTGAAGAGTCAACACTCACCAGACAGCCAAGTGGTCTTCGTCTTATGTTGCAGGAGGCATTTAAAAAAAAAAAAGTGAAGGAGCCATTTTAAGCTTGCTACCATGTATCTGAAATTACTGGACTAACCATTGAGCAGTATAAACCTCTGATATGTTACAATGGCTGGCAAAAAAAAACCCCAAAAAAACTACTAGACATACTGTATTTATTGGCGTATAACACTCACGTTTTTACCCTGAAAATAGAAGGTAAACTGTGCCTGGGTGTTATACGCAGGGGGCTGTGGAAAGTTTTTTTCCTGAAACTTCCCCTTAAGGTTAGGGTGCGTGTTATTCGCCGATAAATATGGTAGTTATTTACAGACAAATGTAGTTTAGCTTAATGTTATACTGCCAATTTACACAAACCATTTTTTTTACCCTGATCGTACAGCAATGTAGTGTAAGAAGTAATGAGTATGTCTACACACCTTAAGGAGATGTAGGCATTAGCAGCGCTAAACCAATATATCAATACCAGAAAAGTATTACCGTAGTTTAAAACACACAATAAAAAAAAATAAAAAAAACAGCACAATGTCATCAGTATAAACAAAAATTGGAAAGTCTCTGTAGAGTAATCGGCTGTAACAAAGTAACAAACAGTGCGTGGGAGAGTATTGAAAAATTATAATTCCTGAGTATCTTCATCCCTTTCACCACACCACGTGGGACACCGCTCCCTTAAGATTTTACACTTGCCAGAAATCGGGTGAAAATCGGCCTTAAACTCCACAAATAAACAGACCTCCTCCACTGGTCATCAGATCATGGTACGGACTACCTCTTTAGCTTATATCGCAATTTCACCAGCAATAGGTCTGAATGGGTTCACACTGTGTTCTATCCTAGAATGCCAGACTCCAATAGATTGCTACTAGATCCCAAGCTCATCAGCGATAATGCCCAAAGGATAAAGATGTTCTGATAGCATTATTCAGTTTCAAAACGTTTTAATTAAACCCCAAATCCCCCCTTACATATTGCACTTACAAATAGAAATTAAAAAAAGAGGCATGTAAACAGTAGCTTGCCTGCCTGGTGTCACTCCACCGCTCCTAGGTTTAAAAAGGTATGGCCGCGATCCTTTAAACCTAGGAGCGGTGGAGTGACACCAGGCAGGCAAGCTACTGCTACATGCTCGTTTTTTAATTCCTATTTGTAAGTGCAATATGTAAGGGGGGATTTGGTGTTTAATTAAAACAGTTTGAAACGTAATTATGCTATGAGAGCTTCTTTATCCTTTGGGCATCATCGCTGATGAGCTTGGGATCCAGTAGCAATTCATTGCATTCTAGGATAGAACACAGTGTGAACCCATACAGACCTATATTGCTGGTGAAATTGCGATAGAAGCTAAAGAGGTAGTCCGTACCATGATCTGATGACTAGAGGAGGAGGTCCGTTTATTTGTGGAGTTTAAGGCCGATTTTCACCCGATTTCCGGTGAGTGTAAAATCTTAAGGGAGCGGTGTCCCACGTGGTGTGGTGAAGGGATGAAGATTCTCAGGAATTTATTATAATTTTTCAATACTCTCCCACGCACTGTTGGTTACTTTACAGCCGGTTACTCTACAGAGACTTTCCAATTTTTGTTTATATTAATGACATTGTGCTGTTCTTTCAAATTATTGTGCGTTTTAAACTAATACTTTTCTGGTATTGATATATTAGTTTAGCGCTGCTAATGCCTATATCTCCTTAGGGTGTGTAGACATACTCATTACTTCCTGATTCACTTAATAGCAGCAGCTGAAGATTCTGTGACTTATTTATTTTAACAGATTCATGAGCGCTGTTGGAAAGTGGATATTTGCTGTTCAGTGACCATTTATACTTTTACAGCTTTGAATGTAGTGTAGAAAGTGGAACAAAGCTCTCCTAATATAAAATGCAATCGCTTACTTTGAGTTTTAACTTTCTGCAAGGTTACCTAAAAATTGGATATTTTAAAATCAACAGATTTTGAGGGTTATATTTTGTGGTTACATTTTTTTGGGGGGGGGGGGGGGCTGGGGGTGTAAATTACCTACATTTTGTGTTCAGAAAAGAACAGGAAAATGCTTTAACTCTTAATTTTTCAATAATAATAATAAAAAAAAAAAAAGCAAATATGTATACAAAACTGCCATTAAATTATAGCCCTACCTGTCCCAAAGTAAAACAATATATATAATCTGTTAGGGTATAACAGATTAAAGTAGAAGATGCAAAACAGGGACATCTCGCAAACAAAAGTCCCTATGGGGTTGATTTACTAAAAGTGCAGAGTGTAAAATCTGGTGCAGCCCTGCATAGAAACCAATCAGCTTCCAGGTTTTATTGTCAAAGCTTAATTGAACAAGCCGTAGTTAGAAACTGATTGGTTACTATGCACAGCTGCACCAAATTTCGTACTCTCCAGTTTTAGTAAGTTAACCCCTATGTATGCTTAAAAATCGTGTGAAAATCATTTTGGAATGCAAAGCGGTTAAAGTTTTTGATGTGTAAATCTTCAGTGTTTACCAAAACTTAGCAACCTTAAGCCCTGGTTCACACTGGTGCGATTTGACATGCGATTTGACATGTCAAATCGCATGTCAAAATCTCCGGCAATGGCACTGTCCTAATCGGTGCGGCGCTGCACCGATTTCAAAAAGTAGTTTTTGTACTACTCTTTGCGATTTTGGCCCGCAATTTACATTGACATCTGTGCAGAAACCTGTAATCGTGGCCGAAATCGGTACTGACAAGTGGGAGTGAAGCTGTGCAAGTTCAGCTGGACTTGCATGGCTTCACTCCCGCAGCCCAGTGTGGACCTGGGCTAAAATTTGGTCTGGTCACAAAAGTTTTGATTACCCTGGGACCTAAAAGGGTTAATGTTTTATGCCTGTAACCACTTGCAAAATTAAAAAGGAATGATTTAATTTCCATTTACCATTATTGCCATTTTCATCTGTGGCTGCAAAATCAACGCCGTTCTCCAAGAGTACAGAACAGATGGTGGGCAGATCCTGCTGTGCTGCGAGGTGAAGTGCAGTCTGACGATGCTTGGTCAATTCATTCACCTTGGCACCTGCAAGGAGCTATTAGAGCACAATATTAAAGTTAGTTGGTGAAATCCTAAAACAAATCTTAGTGCAACACTAAGATATTAATGGTCACATTTTGGAAACAGACAGGAGGGAAGGTGGCCCTTACTGGTTTATTATATAGGAGGTCATCAGTGCTAAGATGACCCAACATTTCAGTTTTTACCAGGTGACAAAAGGCAGGAGTTTAGACCTGGTGGATTTCCAAAAAGTGGGCCATTCCAATGTAAATCCTCATGCCCTTTTCAGGAACTTGTGTAACATAGCCGCTACACAAGCTGTTTTTTAATTAAATATTAATAAAAAAACGATCTTTCCATTTCAGCCTGCAGTCTATGATTTTTTGAAACGGACTACATTTCTGTTCCTTGCTGCCATGGCGGTAGCTTACTGGGTACAAACTGACCCAGAATCCTGCTCACATGTCTGACTGCTTTCAAAAGCAGTCTTCACAGAGATTGAATTAAAGTTACAGGCATCCCTTACAAAATGTTAATTTTATATTTAGTGAGATATTTTTATGACTCTGCTTTTTTTTTTTTTAACTCTAATCTATTTTTCCAAAAAAATAAAATAATAAAAAAAAAATCAGGTGGACATCATGAAGGCAAACTCTCCCAACTAAGTTTTCAATTTGGGAAAGTGCTTGCAAGGTGGCCAACATAAATATCTGCAGGACATAAGTAGACAAGAACCAAAAAAAAAAAAAAAAAACACACACACCACTCCATGCATATACAATTTGATTGGAAAGAAGTGTTGTTTTTTTTTTCCTCAGAAAAACTGATTTTTGACTGTAATAAGCAGCAGGTGACAATGAATAGGGTGTGAACAATGTACACACCGCTACGTACTAATAAAGGGTCATTTACTGGCAGTTTCCACCTGTTGTGTACAAATATAAATACAAGCTTACATAACGTATAGTGCTCACATATTATAAGTTCAATCACCACAACATCAAACCAACGTGAATATGAATGGTTAGGATTGAAGTCCATCAACAATCATAAAAATGGTGAACATAAATAAAATTCCTAAAATATCAAATCAATATACAGTAAAACCTTGGATTGCGAGCATAATTAGTTCCAGAAACATGCTTGTAATCCAAAGCACTTGTATGTCAAAGAAAGTTTTCCCATAAGAAATATTGAAAACTCAGATGATTCGTTCCAAAACCATTTATTCAAAAGTCCTTCAGTTTTTAGTCCATATAAAAGGATTATAGCAATGTGATAGGTTGTGTAACCATAAAATGTCCACCCACAAATGGAAGCCTCCACAAGGGGATTAGAAGCAAAATCCATCAGGAGCTACAGGGTATAAAAGAGAAGAGAGGCGCCTCTAAGTGTAGCAATATGTTGCTAAATGTTGTACCTCCAATAAATGTAACCATATTGCCACACTTCAAGGTGCCTCTCTTCTCTTTTTATACTCAGTTGTGACATGACGCTACTTGTATATCAAAACATCGCTTGTATATCAAGTCAAAATTTATTTAAAAATGTTGCTCGTCTTGCAAAATGCTCTCAAACCAAGTTACTCTCAAACCAAGGTTTTACTGCATATATAAAATATCCAGTGTTACAACATCAATAAAGTGCTTCAGTATGAATATGTCCTTTTAGCTTCACCACTAGTGCTAGATGTGAACTCACCAGAGGTGTTTGACACCTTTTTACAGGAAGGTCAAAAACCACTTAGAGACTCAACACGTTCCTCTGCTGTAGCCACTTCACTTATTTCCTCCAATTTGGCGTAAGAATGAAGGAAGTAACTCAAGGCAGCCTACCACCCACCTTCTTGTATGAAAATGCAGGGACCCGGGGCAAAGGTTATTGTGGTCACTGGTCATTGGCAATCTTGTCAACATAGCCAGGGAGGCTCCTGGTTGCTTGCCCCGCACTAATCTAACCTACAGGACCAGTGATCATGATAGCCTTTGCCCCGGGTCCCTGAATTTTCATACATGAAGGTGGGTGGTAGGCTGCCTCGAGTTACTTCCTTCATTCTTACACCTAATTGGAGGAAATAAGTGAAGTGGCTACAGCAGAGGAACTTTCCAGTTTGGAGTCTAAGCGGTTTTTGACCTTCCTGTAAAAAGGGGTCAAACACCACTCGTGAGTTCACATCCATCACTTGAGCACTAGTGGTGAAGATAAAAAAGGACATCTTCATACTGAAGCACTTTATTGGTGTTGGGCTACAGTCATGCTGGACTTTATATATTTGATATTATTTTAGGAATTACATTTTTATGATCATTTGATGGACTTCAATCCTAACTATTTATATTCACATGCTGGTTTGATATTGTGGTGATTTACCTTATAATAATATGTGAGCATTATACTTTATGTTTGCAATTTATGATTTGAGGTGTATTTATCACTTTCTTAAAAGGGGCAGCCACATTTTATTAGATTTACATTAGGGTACCATGCACTGGTTATACTTTTTCATAAATAAAAGCTTAGCCGAAGATCGTGAATGGAAGGCTTCATGATCATCAGAGGTAGCAGATATCCACCTCAGAACGGGACAAGGATATCAATCACCATGAAACATTTGAAAGGTTCTGAAGATCAAGTGGAAAAATATGGACCCATGTAATATGAATACAGAATTAGCAAACTTGCTGATGGTCTTAACCACACACCCTTCTCACCTATGGCTCCATTCTCTGACTTAATTCCCTGCCCAAACATTTTCAAAAGCTTCCATTTCTCATTGAACACAGCATAATATACGTATATGCACAAGCAGACATAGAAAGAGATCGCTGACATTTTACAGCATGTGTAGGTGTGCAATAAAACCTAACAACGTTTCTAATCACACTGTCTGAAGCTAAAAACATGTTTTGGCTACTTGTTTGTTACTTTCACCCATTACTGGATGTCTGTATAGTAAGGGACAGAAGCTGAGAAGCTAATATGGCTATTACAGAAAACATGTGCTTTAAATTCCTTGGGTTTTTAAACATAGGCACGTGTACCTAACATATAAAATGCGCTGCACTAATCCCAATTAATATATACCAGAAAAGTGTGTACTCCAAAGCACTGTATCGTGACAAATATTTTTTTAAAAAAATCCAAAGAACAGTGGGGAAAAAAACCCAGTAAGGAAATTATCCTCAAAGACCATAAAATATATAAACCAGAAGAAAAAAAGAAAATCTTCATACGTGTCCCACTCCCAAAGATCAACTCCACCACCGTGTAAAGGGACTTACCGAAGAGACATGACCACCTACTACAGAAAAGTCACATTGCATATGATGGTAACATATACAATGGGTAATATCCACCACTTATCATGGAAATCTCTCTCCAACCATTATATGCATGCCAAAACAGAAAAAAAAAAAAAAGAAGAAGAAGCGCTCCAAATACTGTAAATCTGGTATTAAAGTATTATTAAAATAGATTTTAAAAACTCACACAGGAAAAAAAAATAACAGCGCTGTATAGCATTACTGTTCGGGAATTCCAACCGTGGGTTTGCATAAGCGCAGTGACGTCACCATGCTTACACACGTTTTATATGTTACGCTTAGGTTATATTGATTATCCATCATTGTGCGAGCAGCTACAATTTGTGAACACAGTTTCTGGTTTAATTTTTTTAAACTGTTAGGCTTGTGTACATACCAAGTTGCGGACAATAATTTCTGATCCAGCCTGCACAGCTAGATGGAGGGGGGTTAACTTGGAGGCATCCTGTACTCTTGAATTGACATTAGCAAGTACACTAATCAGAAAGAGTACACTCTCGATGTCAGAATTCTGCACTGCCACATGCATGAAGTTCCTTCCTTTATTATCCACCTAAAAGGAAAGACCAAACCTTTATCATAAAAAAGCAAAAAGAGCAACCTGGTATTACTGGCCACAGTCATTGAACAGGTAAATTGAAAAACACTACTACTTCTAAATTGAGCAATGTCAGTTGTAAAAAGGAAGTATTAGCAAAATTATTGGTGTTTAAAGGATTACTAAACCCTCTTTTTTTTTTTTTTTAAATAACAAACATGGTCATACTTACCTCCTCTGTGCAGTTGGTTTTGCACAGAATGGCCCAAATCCTTCTCTTCTGGAGTCCCTCAGTGGCGCTCATGGATCCTCCTCTTCTCGAGTGCCCCATTGGAGAAGCGCTCTCCTTCAGGACTCCCATGCGGACGCGCTCCCGTATCCTGCTGCTGCATCTATTGACACAGACAGCAGGACTCGGCCCTGCGACTCGCGTCATAGGATTTGATTGACAGCAGCGGGAGCCAATGGCTGTGCTGCTATCAATCTATCCAATTAGAACACGAGACACCGGCTAGACTCCCATCCTTTTGGGATCCTGATGGCTTCTTTGCATGCAGGAAATGTAAAGCGTGTAGAGAAGTCACCAGGACAATGAGAGGTTTGGAGATTTTTACCTCGACTCCAAACAGTAGAGAATTTAAAATCTGTGAATTACATGTACCACCACCCGTGTGGTTTACGCTTTAGAATGTCCATGTGGGTTGATGTACATTGGGTGCACTAAGAGGTTATTGAGAATTAGAAATGCAGAGCATGTTCAGAACATAAAATCAGGTTTTAAGGATCACTGCACTTTAAGATGTTCCACAACCAGGATCCGTCTGGTTTAAAATTTTGGGGCGTAGATCGCTGTAAATCACTTTGGAGAGGTTCTAATATAGAAAGAAATTATGAAAGAATTATCCAAACGCAAAACAAAATGGATTTTTCTCACTGACACACTCGCGCCCAAGGGGTTAAATGTGGAACCGTTTTTTTTCAAATATAAAGTTTTATTGTTTTTTAAAGATAAAGACATACATAAAACAAAAACGAAAACATACATAAAATAGCATTACCATACTAATAGAGTGTAACATAAGGAATTCACACACATTTATCTGAGACAGGGCTGGACATTCATCTGATTTAGACCCCGCTACAAGGAAAACTATAATCCCAGGGCTCTTGGCTATCCGTCCGCAAACCACCTCAGACGTGCAACATTACTCTAGGGTCGTTAAAGTAGAGGGTATCGCCCTTCCCCAACTAACCGGAGTCCAATTGCCCTGTCCAAGTCTCCTGACTCCTTTAATAATCAAAAAGACAAGAAAAGAAAAGAAATATGAAAAAGGAGAAATAAAAAAACTAAAAATCACTAGAGGAAAAGAAAAGAGAAAAAAGAGCGAGGAAAAGAGAAAGAGCAAATGGGAGAGGGGGGGGGGGGGAGTGGGGAAGGGATGAAAAAAGGGGGGGGGGGGTGAGGGTGACCCGGGGCTGATAGCGTGTCACCCGTCACAGTGGCTAGCCGGGCAGTAACCCCTGGCCAGATTAAGAGTTAAGCAGGGCTGATCCTTCATCAGAGAAAATAAAGATGTTCCAGAGCCTCCATGCCTTAGAATGCTTCTCCTGTTTTGGGCAGTGAGGATCAAGTCCTCCAATTTTTTGATATCCTCCACTTTGCGCAACCACATCCCCACTGACGGGGGTGAGCTTTTCTTCCAGCGAAGGGGGATGCAGGATTTGGCTGCGTTCAGCAAGTGCCGAATGATTGACTTTTTGTAGCTCCGTGCCGGTATTGAGGAGGCGTGAAGCAAGAAGAAGGCGGGGTCGTCGCAAAGTACATGGTCGGTAAATTTCTGTGTGACAGTTCTAACTGCCGTCCAGAATTGATGCAAACGGGGACATGACCAAAAGATATGCAGAAGCGTTCCCACCTCTGTCCTGGCATCTCCAACATTTGTTTGTGGAGGTAGGGAAGTATCTATGCAAGACCTGGGGTGTGTAGTACCACCTGGTTAAAATCTTATAGTTAAGTTCTTGAAGTTTTGTACATATCGATGTTTTCAAGGAGAATCTAATTATCATCTGTTTTTGAGTGTCGGTAAATGAGCACTGTAAGTCAGTTTCCCATTTCTGCAAGAAGGGTAAGTCAGGTTGTGTGGGAGGGGAGTTCAGTAGCGCATACGTCTTGGATAATACTCGAGGCAATGTCCCCTCGTCCCTGCAGTACTCCTCAAAGGTTGTCAGGTCTCGCTGATATCTTGCCGGGTTTGCTAATGAAAGAAGGAAGTGATGTAGGCAAATCGCCTTCCAGAACGGAAGTTGGAAGTGACCCGCGTCGCTAGTCAGGGCTTGAATCGAGGGCCAGCGAGTGCCCTCCAAAAAATGGGAGGCCCGGTCCCTCCCCATCAATGCAAGTGACCTGTACTCCGTCGATTCCAGTCGTGGGGGAAACGCAGGGTTCCCTAATATTGGGTACAGAGGAGAGTCACCCGAGGAGAGGTGTGTCGATAGTAAATTTGTCGCCCCTACACGAAGAGTGGTGCCAATAACAGGATGGGAAGTCAGGGCTGGGGGCAGTCGGTCAAAGCACCAAGTGGCGCCCCTCAGTGGTATCATTGTTTGGGCTTGCTCCAGTTGAACCCAGAGTTTAGATTTCCTGTGTCGGTTCCAGTCTATGATTCTGCCCAGATGCACTGCCCCGTAATAATTACGTAGATCTGGCAGGGCCAGCCCTCCCAAGTGTTTCGGTAGTGTCAGAAGGCGTCTACGTAGCCTGGGTTTGGAGTTGGCCCATATAAAGTTAATGAAGAGGGAATTAACCTGTTTAAAGTACAGGGGTGCAATCCTGATTGGGAGAGCCTGGAACAAGTACAAGAACTTGGGTAGGATGGACATCTTAACAAGGTTACACCTCCCGAACCAGGAGTGCAATCCCCTGGTCCACTCCTGTAGCAGCAGCCGGACCTTGGTCAATAAAAGGTAGAAAGTTAAGGCCGAAGATGCGCTGCAAATCGGCCGGGATCTGAGTACCTAGGTACGTCAGAGATCCGTCCGACCATTTAAATCTAAACTGGGATTTCAGTGCGTTCAGCCTATCGAGAGGAACGTTAACCCCCATTGCCATTGATTTGTCAAAATTAATCTTGAGATTGGAGAGGTTCCCATATCTATCGAACTCCCGGAGCAGGTTCGGAATGGATACTACCGGGTTAGTCAAGGAGAACAGTAAATCATCAGCATACGCCAAGATTTTGAATTGCGTCCCGTTCACATTGACCCCTGCAATGTCGGGGTTCGCACGTACCATGCACAGGAGTGGTTCTAATGTCAACGCGAAGAGCAGGGGTGAGAGCGGGCACCCCTGTCTACGTGGAACCGTTTTATTAGTGATACAGTACATACGTTTTAACACATTTTTTAACAATTTTTATATTATTATGCTGATGTCTAGTTCATGTACCGGTAATTATCAGCCTTTTGACCATTCCATCTTATATATTGCATTTATTTGTTGATAAATAATGTATTAAATTAAGCAATCTATTTTAGTAATCTTTTGGGTTTATTATGATGGAATTTTGATTAATTTTATGAGAACATTTAAGTTTTGTATTGACTATACAATTACCATTGTGTAAATTTCAATATTGCTATCTGAAGTTAGTTAACGAGCTTTACTGGGTAAAATCTATGTTTTCTAGTATGCAAGTGTATTGGAAATGAGATGTTGGCTGACCAGTGCAGTCTTGCATATAAAGTAAGCCCCTGTGTGCGTCTTTGATACCGCTAGCGTGCACTGCTGTAAAGTAGGGCCGTGAACACACAGAGGGTTAACATAATGCTGAATAGGCCAATAAATATCGGGAATTCGCACCGTTTGGTCAAGCCCTATGTTGAATTCATGATGACGAAAGGCGCCAGTGCGTGACCTTACGATGAATGGAAGTGGCGTGTGCGTGTCATGGCCAGGAAGGAAAAATAGGATTTTTATAACAGCCTACCTGTAAAATCCTTTTCTTGGAGTACATCACGGGACACAGAGCGACATAGTCATTACTAATGGGTTATATAGATACCGTCAGGTGCTGGCACTGGCAACTTCCAAAACCGGAAGTACCCTCCCCTATATAAGCCCCTCCCATCCGGGAGCACCTCAGTTTTGTAGCAAAGCAATAAGTGTCCCCAAAGAGGGGCGGGAGCTCTGTGTCCCGTGATGTACTCCAAGAAAAGGATTTTACAGGTAAGCTGTTATAAAAATCCTATTTTCTTTCTCGTACATCACGGGACACAGAGCGACATAGTCATTACTAATGGGATGTCCTAAAGCAATGCCCAATGAGGGGGGGGGATACACCATATATAAGCTGAGCGCTATCAGACATGAGGATCTTTTGCGGCCTGCAACACACTGCGCCCAAAGGCGACATCCTCCTGACTTCTAACGTCCACCTGGTAGAACCTAGTAAACGTGTGAACTGAAGACCATGTTGCGGCCTTACAGATTTGAGCCAGGGAGGCCTGGTGATGCACTGCCCATGAAGTTCCAACTGCTCTCGTGGAGTGCGCTCTAACTTTGAACGGAGGCGGTCTCCTTCTCAAGCCATAGGCTTGTATTATGACCTGTCGAATCCACTTGGCTAAAGTAGATTTTGACGCTGCCTGACCCTTTCTGGGGCCTTCCGGCAGAATAAACAAAGTATCCGTTCTGCGAATCTAAGCAGTGGCTTTTAGATAAGCTTTAACTGCTCTTACTACATCCAAAGAATGCAATAACTTTTCCTCTACCGAAGTAGGTTTGGGGAAAAAAGAAGGAAGAACCACATCTTGGTTCAAATGAAACCTCGATACCACCTTAGGAAGAAAGGCTGGATGAGGACGTAACACTACTCTATCCTTATGGATAACCAAATATGGCTCCTTACAGGACATAGCTGCTAATTCCGACACTCTTTTAGCCGAACAAATGGCTACTAGAAAAATCAATTTCCTGGTGAGAAGCACCAAAGAAATATGCTGTAATGGTTCAAATGGTTGTTTCTGTAGAACCGACAGAACCAAGTTTAGATCCCATGGACATATGGGAATATTAACCGGAGGACTAATACGCATCACTCCTTGTATAAAGGCTCTGACTAGTGAATGCGAAGCCAAGGGCCTTTGAAAAAATATTGACAAGGCCGAAATCTGACCCTTGATAGTACTCAAGGCAAGCTTCCTATCTACAGCCCATTGTAGGAAGTCCAGAATCCTACCTATTACGTATTTACGTGGATGCCATTTCTTGGCCTCACACCAGGCGATGTACGCCTTCCAGATTCTATAGTAGATCTGCCTGGATACCGGCTTCCTGGCATTGATCATGGTAGATACCACAGCATTAGAGAGCCCTCTCTTTTTTAGAATGTGGGCTTCAACAGCCAGGCCGTCAAACCTAGGGCTGGTAAGGAAGGGTGGTATATCGGTCCTTGCGAAAGCAGGTCCGGACGATGTGGGAGGGTCCAAGGACTCCCCACAGACATTTTTACAATCTCCGCGTACCATGCTCTTCGGGGCCACGCTGGAGCCACCAGAATCACTGGTTTCTTTTCTACCCTGATTCTGCGGAGTTTTTTCACCCTAAATGCTTGTTATAATTTATGCTGTGTAAGTGTGATTTCAAAGGGGGTGGCCTTCTTAAAATAAATGTTTTAAACGGGATCACGCTATGTGGAGGTTTTTTACATGGAGTGATGAGCTGTTCGAGTCAACCTTACCAATATGAGGACATCTGGTTTGTTCAAGGCGTATGACGAACAGCTTTTTGGCGAGTGTAAACCCCTAGGGGAGTGTGACTTACACGGTGTGGACTCTGGTGTGTGGTGCACGCATATTGACCATCAACTAGAATCTTCACCTACCAATTGAACTTTTTCATCACCCATTATTACTACTATTTCTTTCACATATGTTTCACATTTCAATTATTGACAGGAGCGCTGCTTTAAGTATTGGAATCCTACAAAACTTTGTTTTTATAGACTAAAGCCCCGTACCCACGGTCGGACTTCCATCTGACTTTTCTGTGTTTTTTTGTCCGAACGGAGTTGGTCGGGAACACCCACAGCATACACACGCTCGGACTTTTCTGCAAACTTTCCCAAAACTTTTTCCAACATCACGTGGTTTTTCTGCTCTTTACTGCCACCCTTTGGTCAACTTCTGCTATTGTTGGTTGATTTTAACATTATTTGTTTTGTCCATCGGACAAAAGTCCGATGGTTTTCTGTACACACGGTCGGACTTTGCTCCATCTGACTTTTGTTGGGCAAAAGTTTGTCCGTTTGCAGACCCAACATTTGTCCGATGAAAACAAAAAAAAGCAAAAAAGTTTGTCCGATGGAGCATACACACGGTCGGATTGTTGGTCCAACTTGCTCAAAATGAAGTTTGTTGGCCAAAAGTCCGACCGTGTGTACGGGGCTTTAGACTCTTTATTTCTGTGTATTAACTGTGTGAGGTGCTTTTACTAGAGAAGACGTGGAATTTATTTCCTGCTTTGCAGGGGCAAAAACTCCATTCCTTCCCCCCATTAGAACATTGATCTGCCTTGTTTACATAGGCAGATCGCAGTTCTGTCTTTCTGCCCGATGATCGGCAGGTGCCAGAGAACATCGAGTACCCTGTACCCGCCGATCATATTCCGCTGTGTGTGATCACAGCGGAAGCGAACCGCCGACACGCATGCATGCCCCATATCCGGAAGAGTTGAATTACAGATATATACGTGATCAGGCACACAGGTGCCACTCCGTAGCAGTAAAACTGCTATAGGGCGTCCGGACCTAAAGTGGTAAATAGACCTAGTCGCAAATGTCACTAAAACATTAAATTACACCTAGTGTTAAAAGTCTTGCTTGGATAGAAAAAAAGTACTAGAAGAGCTGATGTATGTTACTATTGGGAAAAAATGGTCCAGTGCTAATAATCTAATCAAAAGTCTAGGATTTGGTCATGTGACCTATGTTAAAGAGGAGGACCAGAAGTCAGATTGGCTCCATCTCCTGTGGAAAATTCTGAGCCTCTTATTCAGCAGAGATTATGTAGTTATGTTATCAGCACTGGAGGAAGCCTGGGGATCATCTTTATAGTGGTACAAGTATTTTGGTCCTTATGCTAGTTATCCACCCCAGCAAGACTGTTAAATTACCTTTAACACTTAAACAACAACTACACTTTTCTTACAGTAGCCTCCCAGCCTCTCAAGTGCAAAAATTGCCGCTGCTGGTCATGGCTGAGCAGTAATTCCCTATAGAACTAAATGGAGCCAGGCTCCTAACATCTCTACTATAGGCGTACAGTTGCATCAACTCCATTTAGGTCTATGGAGGACTCACTGCACAGACGCGGTTGGCACCAGGGGAGATTTCTGGTCCTGGGATGTAAACAGAATGGCAGGCTGCTGCTGCCATGGAGAGGTAATGGTGCACAGGAGCAGGTGAGTTCTAGATTAGGTTAGGGGGTCTATGTTTGAAAAGTGTAGCTGTATAAATACATAAACATACACAAATACAGTATATATCCCCATTTAAAAGCACAAGCATTGCATGTTGTATGACAAGGTTAAAAGGACATACATTAGATAATTTAATAAAGGCAAATTTTGGATCGAGAAGGGAATGGCTTAAATCAGGGGTCTCCAAACTTTTCAAGACAAGGGCCACATTGTAGATTTTACAAGTACTCGGGGGCCGAAAACGTCTGCACGTCTGTCTCCCCAATATATCGGTGTCCCCAGCATAGGTGTCCCCAGCATAGGTGTCCCCAGCATAATTTTCCCAGCATAGGTGTCCCCAGCATGGTTTTCCTAGCATAGGTGTCCCCAGCATAATTTTCCCAGCATAGGTGTCCCCAGCATAATTCTCCCAACATAGGTGTCCCCAGCATAATTTTTCCCAGCATAGGTGTCCCCAGCAAAAAATTTCCAGGCATAGGTGTCTCCAGCAAAATTTTCCCAGCATAGGTGTCTCCAGCATAGTTTTCCTTGCATAGGTGTCCCCAGCATAATTTTCCCAGCATAGGTGTCCCCAGCATAATTTTCCCAGCATAGGTGTCCCCAGCATAGTTTTCCTAGCATAGGTGTCACCAGTATAATTTTTCCCAGCATAGGTGTCCCCAGCATAATTTTCCCAGCATAGGTGTCCCCAGTATAATTTTCCCAGCATAGGTGCCCCCAGTATAATTTTCCCAGCATAGGTGTCCCCAGTATAATTTTCCCAGCATAGGTGTCCCCAGTATAATTTTCCCAGCATAGGTGGCCCCAGCATAATTTTCCCAGCATAGGTGGCCCCAGCATAATTTTCCCAGCATAGGTGGCCCCAGCATAATTTTCCCAGCATAGGTGTCCCCAGCATAGGTGTCCCCAGCATAATTTTCCCAGCATAGGTGTCCCCAGCATAATTTTCCCAGCATAGGTGTCCCCAGCATAATTTTCCCCAGCATAGGTGTCCCCAGTATAATTTTCCCAGCATAGGTGTCCCCAGCATAATTTTCCCAGCATAGGTGTCCCCAGCATAATTTTCCCAGCATAGGTGTCCCCAGTATAATTTTCCCAGCATAGGTGGCCCCAGCATAATTTTCCCAGCATAGGTGTCTCCAGCATAGTTTTCCCAGCATAGGTGTCCCCAGCATAATTTTCCCAGCATAGGGGTCCCCAGCATAGGTGTCCCCAGCATAATTTTCCCAGCATAGGTGTCCCCAGCATAGTTTTCCTAGCATAGGTGTCACCAGTATAATTTTTCCCAGCATAGGTGTCCCCAGCATAATTTTCCCAGCATAGGTGTCCCCAGTATAATTTTCCCAGCATAGGTGTCGCCAGTATAATTTTCCCAGCATAGGTGTCCCCAGTATAATTTTCCCAGCATAGGTGTCCCCAGTATAATTTTCCCAGCATAGGTGTCCCCAGTATAATTTTCCCAGCATAGGTGGCCCCAGCATAATTTTCCCAGCATAGGTGTCCCCAGTATAATTTTCCCAGCATAGGTGGCCCCAGCATAATTTTCCCAGCATAGGTGGCCCCAGCATAATTTTCCCAGCATAGGTGTCCCCAGCATAGGTGTCCCCAGCATAATTTTCCCAGCATAGGTGTCCCCAGCATAATTTTCCCAGCATAGGTGTCCCCAGCATAATTTTCCCCAGCATAGGTGTCCCCAGTATAATTTTCCCCAGCATAGGTGTCCCCAGTATAATTTTCCCAGCATAGGTGTCCCCAGCATAATTTTCCCAGCATAGGTGTCCCCAGCATAATTTTCCCAGCATAGGTGTCCCCAGTATAATTTTCCCAGCATAGGTGGCCCCAGCATAATTTTCCCAGCATAGGTGGCCCCAGCATAATTTTCCCAGCATAGGTGTCCCCAGCATAGGTGTCCCCAGCATAATTTTCCCAGCATAGGTGTCCCCAGCATAATTTTCCCAGCATAGGTGTCCCCAGCATAATTTTCCCAGCATAGGTGTCCCCAGCATAATTTTCCCAGCATAGGTGTCCCCAGCATAGATGTCCCCATTATCAGTGTCCCCAGCAGTGTCTCCTGTACATGTATATGTTCAGATTTATGCCCATTTGACACTTTCCTGTACAAGCCGACTTCTTCACTGTAGGAGCCGACTTCAGCTCTCCTGCACCTCCCGACTCCCGACCCCCACTGCTACACACACAGGCTGTAAGGTGGAAGGATTCCTAATGAAAACAGCGGGCGGGAAGCCAGGAGGTGCCACGCTGACGACGTCACTGCAGCCAATCCTCAGCTCAGCACTGCAGCCAATCCTCTGGTAGCACGGGAGGGTGTGCGGGGAGCGGCTTTTTGTCCTGGACCTGCAAGACATAGACTGCCGATAACAGCAGCTGCTTTTAAAAGCCAGCAGATCGGCAGTGCTGTGTTGGCAGAGTCTGTGCAAGCTGGGGGCCGGACAAAACACACCCGCGGGCCGGATGTGGCCCGCGGGCCGGGGTTTGGAGACCCCTGGCTTAAATGATAACTCCATGTTCAGGGGAAAAAAAATAGCAAATAATAAAAAATAAAAAATAGCAAATAATAAACAAATAAAAATAAATATAGCATATACAATTGCTACACAAGCTGTATTATAATTGAATAAATATTACATTTCCTTTTCATTCTGCAGTGCTGTAATTTTTTGTAAAATGTAATGCAATATGGCAACCTGGAAGTGTTCTGTACACCATTGGTGTACGGAACATCCCCAGAAATTTAATTTCCTGAATCCCATAAGTCTGCACAAAAATACAAGTCAGATTTCAGACATCCTCTGCACCCAAATCTTAATTTTTGATGAGCTACTCCCAAAGGGTTAGCCATGTGGAAAGGGATGCCAACCCTGCATTTTCCGCATTAGAACACTGCAGTGCATCAGCTGATTAATAATGAAAAAGTCTCTCCTATTAAGATTCACTCTGCAGACAACAGCTATTTCTTCAGAGCAAATATAGATAGGAATCTGGAAAAAAAAAAGTTTGCACCTAAAATACACCTTTCAATTTACTTTTTTGCTGTCTATGTCCAAATGAGGAAATGTCCCTTGACTTCCTGTCCCAGAAATGCAACAGGAAGTTAAAACTCTAAAAGTGAAGGGAATTCTTATTTTAATTGCCCCCCAAACACCATTAGAAGATTTCCCTTACCTTTTCTGGGGATAACGCTAAAATGTTGCATTTCCCAATGCTTTCGTTTTCAGTGAACATTTATTATTGCTCAAGAGAGAGCAAGTTTTTACCCTTGGCACTTTATCCTAAACTAAAAAGAAATTGACAGAGGATTAAACCCTTCCACACTCTATGCTAAACTAAAATCTTGACAGAGGGTTTGACCTGTCCCCACAATGACGATCATAGCTCTGGAACCAGCAAGTAGCCCAACAGTTACATTAGCTCTGGCTTCTCAGCTTAGAAGTGCATGCTGGAAAAAGAATGGAAATAGTAGATCACTTACCTGCTCAGCTGCTCCTGGCTCCCGCTTTAGGATTGCCTCTGCAGCTTTATTGTTTTTGAATGTCATAGCACAGGCAAAAGGGGTCATACCCTGCCTGTCTCGCACATTCAGTCTGATATCTGGGTGTAAAATCATTAGCTGGATAATTACACTGTGCTGATTGCTAATGGCAATGTGGATTGGAGTTCTACCCTCTGCATCCTGTAATACAAAAACAACTCAAGTTAGCCATAATAAAATGTGCAGACAGAAATGTTCTCCTGATACAAAATTTGATTAATGTGATATAGGCAGTGTTTTTTTCAACGTGCTGCAAAGCCCTGCTTAATGGGCACAAAGGTGTGCAGTTGGTCATTTGGCTATTGGGGGGGTCATCCCTCTAGTAAACCTATCATTGGACAAGCGTGTAGCCTGCAATTTCTGACCTCTCCTTTTTAAAATGCCAGGCTTTCATACTGACCCTAAGCTTTCAAATATGTTATTTGTCCCAGATCAAGTACTTTCCTCTAACACTGTATTAGGAAAGGCATCCCCATGACAAGTGATTAACACAAAGCCGCAGAAAATATGAAATAAAAAAATAAAAAAAGGAAACACATTCTTTGCTTGATGTTGCATTGCTCTGACAACTATAGAGGACAAATACAAATTCAGGTAAGCATATAATTCTTAAAGCCCAGCTTCAGGAATATGAAAAAAATCAATCCTTGCACAGCTTATGTTGAGCTTGTACACCAAATGGAGTCCAGAATATTGTTTTTCTAAATTACTAAACAGAAAGTGCAGCACATATAACAGAGCAGGACAGGTGTGTATACGACTGGGGATGGAGGAGTTTACAAAATAAGTATAAAAGAAATGTTTCCACGCTGCTTACTAACACACCAAATAGTGAAAACGAAATACACATAAAAATGATCATAAAATATCACTAATATCTTTAAAAAGTGCATATGAACATATAAAAGAAATAATAAATCCTTTAAATAAAGTGCCTGTGCAATACACAACACGTGAAAATGTGAATATACACGTGAACATAAATGAATAAATCAAGTAATTCAAAATAGGGTCATAAATCCAGTGAAAAAATATTCGTGGATAAATAGAATAAATAGTGGATGAACAATATTGTTTGGTGAAAATATAGTCTCTCAACCAGATATCCTTGCTGGAATGCAATGAATGGATATGTAAATGTCCTAGTATATAGAAGAAAATTCCATGTCTCCAAACTAAAGTCTCACAGGACTCTTACCTTCAGATATACAAATGTAGGCAAAATCTGTATACTCTCTCTCCTCTGCATTGATCCCTCCAACGTTTCTTTATGTTTCTTTCTCCTTCTCACCTCCACCGATACTATCCCTGTAGTGATCCTAAAGGGGAGGGGGGGGAAGCGGGGGATCGGTTCCAATGGAGTATTGGCTCCGGATTAGGGACAGAGAGAGTCTCCAATTGTGTAGTAATGTTAAAAGTAAGGGAATTTATTTTAAAAAAGTAGTGCTCGTACATGTTAAAAGAACAAAGCCAGCATAGATCGCTTGAGCGGCGCAATCGCCGTCTTACTATTCGTCCGGGTACTTCCGGTCTGCGCAGACTGGAATACTCCATTGGAACCGATCCCCCGCTTCCCCCCTCCCCTTTAGGATCACTACAGGGATAGTATCGGTGGAGGTGAGAAGGAGAAAGAAACATAAAGAAACGTTGGAGGGATCAATGCAGAGGAGAGAGAGTATACAGATTTTGCCTACACTTGTATATCTGAAGGTAAGAGTCCTGTGAGACTTTAGTTTGGAGACATGGAATTTTCTTCTATATACTAGGACATTTACATATCCATTCATTGCATTCCAGCAAGGATATCTGGTTGAGAGACTATATTTTCACCAAACAATATTGTTCATCCACTATTTATTCTATTTATCCACGAATATTTTTTCACTGGATTTATGACCCTATTTTGAATTACTTGATTTATTCATTTATGTTCACGTGTATATTCACATTTGCACGTGTTGTGTATTGCACAGGCACTTTAAAGGATTTATTATTTCTTTTATATGTTCATATGCACTTTTTATAGATATTAGTGATATTTTATGATCATTTTTATGTGTATTTCGTTTTAACTATTTGGTGTGTTAGTAAACAGCACGGAAACATTTATTTTATCTTTATTCACATCGTGTAAGGTGAACACGTTTAGTTACTGCAGCTTTTTGCACATGAGCACTTTTTAAACATTTTATTACTCACTATTAGCGCGAAAGATCATATTTTATTCATTTACAAAATAAGTACACTTAAAAAATGTTTGTACTTCACACGAACATGAACCATTTATTCATACCTGGGTATTTACATTGGCACCAAATTCCAGAAGGCACTGAACTACTTCCTCCAAACCCCAACAAGCAGCTAAATGTAAAGGCGTTTGTCCATCTCTGGCCTCTTCTTCCCCTTCACCATTTGGTCCTGGTTTTCTGCAGCTATTTACATCACAACCACTGCAAGTAAATTAAATTATTAACAACTGCTAATGGCATTTGAAGCTTATCCAATGCACATGATTTGCACTATTTTGTGAAATGAGAATTTTTTGGAGGGCGGCTGAGAATTACACGCCAACTCTACCATCTAGCTGTAAAATCCAGGTCAAAGTGACTTCTATAACGTGTCAACAATGAATGTTAGATGTGTTTAGGATGAATGTCTGACAGCTGGGTCACTTGCTTGGCAGATCTAAGGCCCCTTTCACACCGAGGCGTTGAAAAAACGCAAAAAAAAATGACATTTTTTACCGCGATCGCGGTAAAAATAGCGCTAACGCCTATGCGTAATTAGCGCGAACGCGATAAAAACACATAGGCGTTAGCGCTATTTTTTAACATAACGCTTATGCCTATGCGTTTTTACCGCGAATCCCATTCATTTCAATGGGGATAGGCGTTTTTACAGCGCTATTTTATGCGCCCTAAAGTTGCTCTAAAAAAGCTGTTTGCAGGATTTTTTTTAACGCCCAGCCAGCAAAACGCCTCAATGTGAAAGCCCTCAGAGATTTCACATTGAGAATGCTGGGGCAGGATTATTTCAGGCGTTATTACAGCGCTATTTTTACCGCGAAAACGCGGTAAAAACGCCTCAGTGTGAAAGGGGCCTAAAGGATCGATTTTTTTTTAACCACCTCAATACAGGGCTCTTTCACCCCCTTCCTGCCCAAGCCATTTTTTTTAGAACAATCTTTGTTTTCAGGTCATTTGAGAGTTGTTTTGAGGCCCCCATGTTGCCACTCTTCAGAGGAGAGTCAAAGAGAACAACAACTTGCAATTGGCCACCTTTTAAATACCTTCTCATGATTGGATGCACCTGTGTATTAAGTTCAAGGCTTAATGAGCTCACCAAACCAATTGTGTGTTCCAAATAACCACTTAAGCCCCGGACCATTTGGTAGCTAGAGGACCAGAGGTGAATTCAGAATTTTGCACTGCGCTGCTTTAACTGTAAATTGTGCGGACATGCAATGTTGTACCCAAACGAAATTTGCGTCCTTTTCTTCCCACAAATGGAGCTTTCTTTTAATGGTATTTGATTGCCTCTGCGATTTTTATTTTTTGCGATATA
Source organism: Rana muscosa (assembly GCA_029206835.1). NCBI lineage: Eukaryota > Metazoa > Chordata > Amphibia > Anura > Ranidae > Rana > Rana muscosa. The sequence continues at coordinate 619,344,448 of CM055117.1, forward strand.
AACGGAAAAAGACCGAAAATTTTGAAAAAAAAATGATATTTTCTACTTTTTGTTATAAGAAAAATCGAATAAACTCAATTGTAGTCATACATTTAGGCCAAAATGTATTCAGCCACATGTTTTTAGTAAAAAAAATGTCAATAAGCGTATATTTATTGGTTTGCGCAAAAGTTATAGAGTTTACAAACTAGGGTACATTTTCTGAAATTTACACAGCTTTAAATTTATGACTGCCTATCTCATTTCTTGAGGTGCTAAAATGACAGGGCAGTACAAACCCCCCCAAATGACCCCATTTTGGAAAGTAGACACCCCAAGGAAATTGCTGAGAGGCATGTTGAGCCCATTGAATTTTTTATTTTTTTGTCCCAAGTGATTGAATAATGACTAAAAAAAAAAAAAAAAATTACAAAAAGTTGTCACTAAATGATATATTGCTCACACATGCCATGGTTATATGTGGAATTTCACCCCAAAATACATTTTGCTGCTTCTCCTGAGTACGGGGATACCACATGTGGGACTTTTTGGGAGCCTAGCCGCGTACGGGACCCCGGAAACCAAGCACCGCCTTCAGGATTCCTAAGGGCGCAAATTTTTGATTTCACTCCTCACTACCTATCACAGTTTCGAAGGCCATAAAATGCCAAAATAGCACAAAACCCCCCCAAATGACCCCATTTTAGAAAGTAGACACCCCAAGGAAATTGCTGAGAGGCCTGTTGAGCCCATTGAATATATTTTTTTTGTCCCAAGTGATTGAATAATGACAAAAAATAAAATAAAAAAAAATTACAAAAAGTTGTCACTAAATGATATATTGCTCACACATGCCATGGTTATATGTGGAATTACACCCCAAAATACATTTTTCTGATTCTCCTGAGTACGGGGATACCACATTTGTGGGACTTTTTAGGAGCCTAGCCGCGTACGGGACCCCGAAAACCAAGCACCGCCTTCAGGATTTCTAGGCACAAATTTTTGATTTCACTACTCACTACCTATCACAGTTTCAAAGGCCATAAAATGCCAAAATCGCACAAAACCCCCCCAAATGACCCCATTTTGGAATATAGACACCCCAAGCTATTTGCTGAGAGGAATGGCGAGTATTTTACAGCTCTCATTTGTTTTTGAAAATGAAGAAAGAAAATATATATATATATATTTTTTTTTTTTAATTTTCAAAACTTTGTGACAAAAAGCGAGATCTGCAAAATACTCACAATACCTCTCAGCAAATAGCTTGGGGTGTCTACTTTCCAAAATGGGGTCATTTGGGGGGGTTTTGTGCTATATGGGCATTCCATGGCCTCCGAAACTGTGATAGGCAGTGAGAAGTGAAATCAAAAATTGACACCCTTAGAAAGCCTGAAGGCAGTGATTGGTTTTTGGGGTCCCGTACGCGGCTAGGCTCCCAAAAAGTCTCACACATGTGGTATCCCCGTACTCAGGAGAAGCAACAGAATGTATTTTGGGGTGCAATTCCACATATGCCCATGGCATGTTTGAGCAATATATCATTTAGTGACAACTTTGTGCAAAAAAAAAAAAAAATTGTCTTTTTTCCGCAACTTGTGTCAACATATAAAATATTCCATGGACTCGACATGCCTCTCAGTATATAGCTTGGGGTGTCTACTTTCCAAAATGGGGTCATTTGGGGGGGTTTTGAACTGTTCTGGCATTTTATACACAACATTAGGAAGCTTACATCCACTCTTCTAACCACTTGAAGACAAAGCCCTTTTTGACACTTTGTTTACATGAAAACATTTTTTTTTGCAAGAAAATTATGTTGAACCCCCAAACATTATATATATTTTTAAAGCAAAGGCCCTACAGATTAAAATGGTGGGTGTTGCATTTTTTTTTTCTACACAGTATTTGCGCAGCGATTTTTCAAACGCATTTTTTGGGTTAAAAAATACACTTTTTTTAATTTTAATGCACTAAAACACACTATATTGCCCAAATGTTTGATGAAATAAAAAAGATGATCTTAGGCCGAGTACATAGATACCAAACACGACATGCTTTAAAATTTCGCACAAACGCGCATTGGCGACAAACTACATACATTTTTAAAAGCCTTTAAAAGCCTTTACAGGTTACCCCCAGTAGATTTACAGAGGAGGTCTACTGCTAAAATGATTGCCCTCGATCTGACCTTCGCGGTGATACCTCACATGCATGGTGCAATTGCTGTTTACATATGACGCCAGACCGACGCTTGCGTTCGCCATTGGGCAAGAGGGTGCTTTTTTTTTATTATTAATTTTGCTTTTTTATTTTATTTTTAAATTGTTCCTTGCAAGTATTTTTTTTTTTTATCATTTTTATTGTTATCTCAGGGAATGTAAATATCCCCTATGATAGCAATAGGTAGTGACAGGTACTCTTTTTTTGAAAAAAACTGGGGTCTTCTAGACCCTAGATTTTTCCTCTGCCCTCAAAGCATCTGACCACACCAAGATCGGTGTGATAAAATGCTTTCCCAATTTCCCAATGGCGCTTTTTATATCTTGTAAAAGCAGTCCAGAGGCTAATTAGCCACTAGGATTGCTTTTACATGAAAGCCGGCCGCTGGCTGAAAAGAATGATACCAAGATGATACCTAAACCCGCAGGCATCATTCTGGTATAAACATTCAAAGTCCAGCAACATACCAGTACGTTGCTGGTCCTTGTTGGACATGTATTGCAATCTTTTTTTTTTCATGCAGCCAGTTGGCTGAACGAAAAAAGAGATTGATCGGTGGGTATGCCCACCATTAGAATACCGCCCTTCATCCACCCACTTCCAATGATGGGCATACACGCACCATTTATATATGCCGAAGCATGGGGGCATCCTCCCGCAAAAAAGTTATGCCGCACACACATGGTCGGACTTTTCCACGGGCAAGCCTCCGTCGGAATTTCGACCGTATGTACGCGGCATTAGGAGCAAAATCGCTCCTCCGCCCCTGCTGCCTCAATGCTTCGGCATATTTGCTTTTTTTTTTTTAACTGTGGTGGTGAAATCACCTCCTACAGCACTGGAGTCGCAGGGATCAGGCCTGTCTCTGCGAACGCTGCAGTTATGTGTGTTTTTGTTTTGTAAGTGACAGTGATCGATCGATACTGCACTTGGGTGGCCTGGGCTGGACGGAGGGGCAAAACGCAGGTGCCAGCAGGTATCTGGGCTGATCCCGCTAACACTGCGTTTTTGGGAACCCTAAACTGCTGGGGACGCTAGTATAGATCAGATCAGATATTGATCTGTTCAGATACTATACCACTAAGGGGGGTGTATGCTTCACGCGTGGGTGTTAGCGTTACTGGCACTAACCTGACGCTGCCTGGGGTGTGACGCAGACCCTCTCTGACGCTAAAACCTAATTGATATCACCCGCCGGGCGATCAGGGGGTTAAACCTTTATTGGGTTATATACACGGCGGGTGCCCTGACACTATAAAAAGCAAACTAACTAACCAGCGTCACCCGTAACACTTATATGGTGATCACTGGTGAAAGGGTTAACTAGGGGCAATCAGGGGGTTAAAACCTTTATTAGATAATATATGGGGGTACCTGACGCTATAAAAACCTGCGGCGAACCTAAAAAAAATTACCAGCTACCGATCTGCATCACCGACACTAAGACAGCGTTTAGAAAAACGATCGCTTAGTGACAGTGGTGATAGGGGGTGAAAGGGTTACCTGGGGGGCGATCAAGGGGGTTAAACCTTTATTAGATAATATATTGGGGTACCTGATGCTATAAAAACATGCGGCGAACCTAAAAAAAATTACTGGCTATGATCTGCATCACCGACAATAAGACAGCGTTTAGAAAAACAATTGCTTAGCGACAGTGGTGATAGGGGGTGAAAGGGTTACCTGGGGGGCGATCAAGGGGGTTAAACCTTTATTAGATAATATATTGGGGTACCTGACACTATAAAAACCTGCGGCGAACCTAAAAAAAAATTACTGGCTGCCGATCGGCATCACTGACGCTAAGACAGCGATCAGAAAAATGATCGCTAAGCGACAGTGGTGATAGGCGGTGAAAGGGTTATCTGGGGGGTGATCAGGGGGTTAAACCTTTATTAGGGGGGGTTAGGGGGCTACACTGGACCTAAGACTAAACTTTGGTGACACTTTTACAGTCACAAATGTCACTGATTGCAGTGATCACTAAATAAATGGTCACTGCAATCAGTGACACTGTGACTGGGGGCTGGGGGGGTGATCTGGGGGGTGATCTGGGGTGTCTGGGGGGGGCGATTTATGTCCCTATGTGTCCTGGTGTCAGTGTAGTGTTGTGTGCACTGACCTGATGTCTTCTCTTGTACGGCGCTCGGTATATGTGAGCGCCGCACCAGAGATGACATCACTTCCTCCTGCTCCCTCTGTCTGACACAGACAGAGGGGGCATTTCCATTCGCCGGGAGCGATCGCGAGGGGGTGGCCAGAAACGAATGGCTGCCCCCTCATCCCGGAACGCTCCCGGACACTTAGCCACCGCTCACTGTACAGAAGGGGGGTCCGATTGGACCCCCCAACTGTACAAAGGCAATCACGTATGCTCTACGTGATTGTGCCTGTCGGTGCCATTCTGCCGACGTATATATACAGTGAGCGGTCGTTAAGTGGATAATCAGTGCCAAGTAGTTACAGGTATTCAAATCAACAAAATGACAAAGGTGACTAAATTTATGCACGCGTCTAATTTTGTTTTGATGCATAATGCGCATTTTCTGTTAATCCAATAATCCTAATTTCACTACTGTCCTTCAGTTATTTGATAGATCAAAATTAAATTGCTGATCCAAACACCCAAATATTTATAAATCACAATCATGGAAATTGTCAGAGGTTCCTAAACTTTTGCATACAACTGTGTGTGAGAGATAGATAGTTGGATAAATGTCCACTTGCATAAAAACATTTGGGTGATGATACAGTAGTAAGTCTTTAAATCCGTGAGTGCGTGTAAACAGTTGATCAAAAGTGCATCCTACACCTGTTCCCAGACTTCACCACACGTGAGGCACTCTCACCCGTCGGGGTGCAAACTCACCACAATGATGACACAATTGGGCCTGAGATATTAATACTGGTGGGCTCTCTCACTCGACCATCCGTCATCACCAAGCAGGGGACAGCAAGGGTTAACTCCATATACCATTCATATAAAACACAAAAGACACTAACATAGTGTAATCTTGCTTTAATTAATAAAAAATACCCCCATGCGTAAACCCCTGCTACAAATGCATGAACAGAAAAAAAATCAATCAAACAGCATGTGTATGTGTATATTCACCGCTTTGCATTTGACCACAGCAGCGTCTGTATTCCTGGGGAATTACTTCCTTGTTGTGGCCAGTCAGCAGGGAACAACATCCATTAGTTCTTAGTTAGAGAAGTGTCGTTGTAGCCACGCCTTGACCGGATTCGTACAATCGACTTCAACAGAACAGACAGATGCCTTCTGTTGAAGTCGGTTGGACGAATCTGGTCAAGGCGTGGCTACAACGACACTTCTCTAACTAAGAACTAATGGATGTTGTTCCCTGCTGACTGGCCACAACAAGGAAGTAATTCCCCAGGAATACAGACGCTGCTGTGGTCAAATGCAAAGCGGTGAATATACACATACACATGCTGTTTGATTGATTTTTTTTCTGTTCATGCATTTGTAGCAGGGGTTTACGCATGGGGGTATTTTTTATTAATTAAAGCAAGATTACACTATGTTAGTGTCTTTTGTGTTTTATATGAATGGTATATGGAGTTAACCCTTGCTGTCCCCTGCTTGGTGATGACGGATGGTCGAAAGAGAGAGCCCACCAGTATTAATATCTCAGGCCCAATTGTGTCATCATTGTGGTGGGTTTGCACCCCGACGGGTGAGAGTGCCTCATGTGTGGTGAAGTCTGGGAACAGGTGTAGGATGCATTTTTAATCAACTGTTTACACGCACTCACGGATTTAAAGACTTACTACTGTATCATCACCCAAATGTTTTTATGCAAGTGGACATTTATCCAACTATAGCGCTGTTTTATCATCTGGACTTTTATGTCTCAGGACTTTTTGATACATAAATAAAAAGTTATGTACTTTTACGGGGTTTCTCGTTTGAGTCTTAAACAGCAGCTGGCTGGCTTTTATTGCTCTTATCCAGTGTAATATTAGTCTATGGTATTTATTTTACATTTAGTGATTTATTAACTCTGTTTTATCTGTTCTTTTGTGTATTTATATATTTATTAATTACACTTAATCAGTACCCTTTGTAGCTTCACGGCTATTAAAGGAAGACTGTGAATTAGTATTTTACTACTGTGGCGCCGGAAAGTGCAATCTAGGCTATTTTTTGCACCTTCTTGAGATTTTATATATATATATATATATATATATATATATATATATATATATATATATATATAAAAACAATCCGCATCTGGTGGCAGGCGACGTGGCAAGTGACAATCCGCATCTGGTGGCAGGCAACGGTGGCAAGTGACAAGCTGCATCTGGTGACAGGCAAAGGTGGCAAGTGATATACTTAATCTGGTGAAAGGTGACTTGGTAACAGTGGCATGCGACACACTCAGGGCTTCCACTGATTATGCGTTATGGCGAGTTGAACTATTTAATTTTATATTACAATGTAATAATAGAAATAATGCGCTTCAATCATCCTGACACCATGTCAACCATGGTGCCATGATGATTGAGATGCCAACGCCAGCCATTGCCCCAACAAATTGCCCGTGAAAAAACGCAAAATTGGTTATACGAGACGGATAGGTTGTAATGATATGTATGGGGGTCTGGTCCATCTAACACTCAGTATGTTGGAGGCCCAATGTAGGGGAACAGCAAACACATTTTTTACTCATTTGATCTTATTCTATTTACAAGGTAATATTTTCTACACATTAAAATGCTACACAGATTTTTTTTTTTTTTTTTTAGTGGTTGTGAAATAAAAAACATGGCATATTTACCTACTCTGTGCAATAGTTTTGCACAGAAGCAGCCCCAGACCTGGTCTTCTGGAGTCCGCTGACACTCCTGGCTTCCCCCTCTAGCAAGCTGCTTGCTATGGGGGAAGTAGTGCATGCTCGATCCCGAGCCCGGATGTGCCAGTGGGGGACCCCAGAAGAGGTTTTGGGTTGCTTCTGTGCAAAACCATTGCACAGAGGAGGTAAAATATGCCATGTTTCTTATTTCACAAGTATAAAAAAAATAAAAAATCTATACAGCATTTTATTGTGTATAAAACATTATTATGTAATAAAATAAGAAAAATTTGCAAAAAAATAATAGTCCAAAAACAAAAGCAACTCAGCTCCATTCCCCCGCTCAGGATTTAAAATGACAGCCAACTGCTGAATCAAGATTGGCTCAGGTAATTACATAAGGGAAGCAGATCACAGGTTTTTTTTTTTTTTTTTTTTAGGGATGCACAGATATCAGAGTATAGTACTCGTGAAAATGCTCCCAATGCCAAAACTGATACTTTGCGCCAATACAAAATAAATGGGCGCAAATTACACTGCAAAGAATCGCATGCAATTTGAACAGGAATGACGACCACTGGAGGAATTAACAGGGCCGGAGATGTATAGGCGGTCCGCCCCCAAGCTGACACCACTTCCGTCTTATACCCACAGGGTCCCGGAACTTCTCCAGCCCTATCAGTACCTCCAGTGGCTGTGATTTTCTATCATCCGCAGGACCGGGACCACATATGCAGATTTTGAATTTGACCAGATATGTATTATTGTGAGTTCTAAACACATTTTTATTAAACTGCCCACTAGATAGCGCTTTTATCTTTCTATATACACACCACATTCCTGTGCAAATCGCATTTGATTCTTTGCAGTGCGATTTACTCCCATTTCTTTTGTATTTTGATGCAAAAATGGCACCGCAAAGTATTGGTACTCTGTATCGGGGAGTACTTAACTGAAAGTATCGGTACTCTTACTTGCCGATAAAAAAAACGGTACCAGTGAAACCCTAGTTTTTTTTTACCTCAATGCAGAAAATGCATTAAGGTAAAACAACCTTCGGCCTTTAGCACTTTAAGGTTTACAACAGGTAATAGAAGTTAATCTATATAAAATATCAAGAAAATTATAAGAAATGGTACTAAGTGGTTTTCAAATGAGGTTTAATGATCACCAAACAAAGCTAGTTTCACTGGAAGTTGTGCGACAGTGTACAATATAACTAACACATAATGGAAGAAAACAAAATGAACTAACCTGCGAATAAGGAAACAGGCCACCTTTTCTTTGTTTTCATCAATGGCTCTGTGAAGGAGGGTCTGTAGGCATCCACTTGGACCAGGCCCCCAAAAAGTTGCATCACATCCATGTCTTACCTAATAAAACATTAAAATGGGGAAATTGGCTCTCTTTAATAATTATTAATCGATATGTTTTTTTACTTCACAAATGGATTACACACATAATTATAAAGGTACAAAAGTAAAGTTGACAGGCTCAGAGAAAGCACTGGAGTCATTTTGTTGATGGCAGGCTGCTCTACCCAGAACAGATTTGTACACCCAGTGATAGGCAAACCTGATAAAAAATGGGCAGTTCAGAGGAGTCCCAACCACCCCTCCAGTCCAGAAGGTTGGCTGTTTGAAAGCCATATATATGTATGTGGACCCTAAAGAACTACACCTTACAATCAAGTGGCTATCCTCTGGCCTCCACAGATGATATATACTGTACTACATGAATGTTTCACACTCACAAAATCACATGCGCAAATACGAACCAGCGAACGCTTTGGGACCTGTAAGGTAAATTTATTTTCCGAATATTTTTCCCACACTCTTTCTTTTAATTAATGAGGGAGCTGGATCAGGTAAAGGGACACTAGATCCACCACACCTATGCACAGCTGCAGCAAAATATCTCAGTGTAAAGACTAAAGGGGTTGTAAAGGTTAAAACATTTTTTTTTTTAAATAACAAACATGTCATATGTACCTTCACTGTGCACTTCGCTTTGCACAGAGTGGCCCCCGATCCCCCTGTTCTCGGGTCCCTCGGCTTCTCCCTTCTCCCCGCAATAGCTAACCCCCTCTGGAAAGCTATCACGAGGGGGTTAGCTTGCGGGCGCACTCCCTGTCATACACGCTACGTCCATAGACACAGAGTGTATGACTCGGTCCCGCCCCCCCAGCGGTTGCATCATTGGATGTGATTGACAGCAGCACGAGCCAATGGCTGCACTGCTATCCAATCAACGACCAGACTCCGTGGAGAAGAGGACGCTGGGGGACGCGCACAGCAGGTCAACGGGCTCAGGTAAGTAAAACAGGGGGGGTTGGGGGGGCCGTGACAGCGAGGTGTTTTTTCACCTTAATGCATAGGAAGCATTAAGGTGAAAAAACACGAAACTTTACAACCCTATTAACCACTTGTCCCCCGCCCACTGTCAATTGACGGCGGGCGGAGGACACTCTCGTTCTGGGAGGACGTCATATGACGTCCTCCCTTTAAAACGAGCTAGAAGGTGCGCGCTCGCCCGCCGCGTTCACAAGGCCCCGGTGTGCGTGCCCGGCGGCCGCGATTGCCGCCGGGCACCCGCGATTGCCCGGGAAACGAGCAGGAAAGTGGATCTCCGTGTGTAAACACAGAGATCCACGTCCTGTGAGGGAGAGGGGAACGATGGTGTGTCCCTTGTACATAGGGACAACCATCGGTCACCTCCCCCAGTCAGTCCCCTCCCCCCACAGTAAGAACACATTGAGGGAACATATTTAACCCCTTCCCACCCCCTAGTGGTTAACCCCTTCCCTGCCAATCACATTTATACAGTAATCAATGCATTTTTATAGCAGGGATCGCTGTATAAACGTGAATGGTCCCAAAAAAGTGTCAAAAGTGTCCGATGTGTCCGCCGCAATATCGCAGTCACAATAAAAAAAAAAAAAAAAATCGCAGATCGCCGCCATTACTAATAAAAAAATAAAAATGCTATAAATCTATCCCCTATTTTGTACACGCTATAACTTTTGCGCAAACCAATCAATACGCGCTTATTGCGATTTTTTTTTAATCAAAAATATGTAGAAGAATACGTATCGGCCTAAACTGAGGAAAATTTTATTAAAAAAAAAAAAAAATGGGTATTTATTATAGCAAAAAGTAAAAAATAGTGTTTTTTTTCCAAACTGGACGCTCTTCTTTTGTTTATAGCGCAAAAAAGTAGGATTTTTAAAACAGCTTACCTGTAAAATCCTTTTCTTGGAGTACATCACGGGACACAGAGCAGCATAGTCATTACTATGTGGGTTATATAGAATTACCTTCAGGTGCTGGCACTGGCAACTTCCAAAACAGGAAGTACCCTCCCCTATATAAGCCCCTCCCATCCGGGAGTACCTCAGTTTTGTAGCAAAGCAATACGTGTCCCCAAAAGAGGGGTGGGAGCTCTGTGTCCCGTGATGTACTCCAAGAAAAGGATTTTACAGGTAAGCTGTTTTAAAAATCCTACTTTCTTGTTCATACATCACGGGACACAGAGCAGCATAGTCATTACTATGTGGGACGTCCCAAAGCAATGCCAAATGAGGGGGGGGATACACCATACATAAGCTGGGCGCCATCAGGCATGAGGATCTTTTGCGGCCTGCAACACACTGCGCCCAAAGGCGATATCCTCCTGACTTCTAACGTCCACCTGGTAGAACCTAGTAAACGTGTGTACTGAAGACCATGTTGCGGCCTTACAAATTTGAGCCAGGGAGGCCTGGTGATGCACTGCCCATGAAGTTCCAACTGCTCTCGTGGAGTGCGCCCTAACTTTGAACGGAGGCGGTCTACTTCTCAAGCCATAGGCTTGTATTATGACCTGTCGAATCCACTTGGCTAAAGTAGATTTTGATGCTGCCTGACCCCTTCTGGGGCCTTCCGGCAGAACAAACAAAGAATCCGTTCTACGAATCTGAGCAGTGGCTTTCAGATAAGCTTTAACTGCTCTTACTACATCCAAAGAATGCAATAACTTTTCCTCTACCGAGCTTGGTTTGGGGAAAAAAGAAGGAAGAACCACATCCTGGTTCAAGTGAAACCTCGATACCACCTTAGGAAGAAAGGCTGGATGAGGACGTAATACTACTCTGTCCTTATGAATAACCAGATATGGCTCCTTACAGGACATGGCGGCTAATTCCGACACTCTTCTAGCCGAGCATATGGCTACTAAAAATATCAATTTTTTGGTGAGTAGAACCAAGGAAATGTGCCGCAAAGGTTCAAACGGCTGCTTCTGCAGAACCGACAGAACCAAATTTAGATCCCATGGGCATATGGGAGCTTTAATCGGTGGAATAATACGAGTCACCCCTTGCATAAAGGATTTGACAAGTGAATGCATAGCCAGGGGCCTTTGAAATAGTATTGATAAGGCCGAAACCTGGCCCTTGATAGTACTTAAGGCAAACTTCCTGTCTACAGCCCACTGCAGGAAGTCCAGAATTCTGCCTATAACGTACTTACGTGGATGCCATTTCCTGGCCTCGCACCAAGTGATGTTCGCCTTCCAAACTCTATAGTAGATCTGCCTGGATACAGGCTTCCTGGCATTGATTATAGTTGATACCACAGAGTTAGAAAGACCTCTCTTCTTTAGGATGTGGGATTCAATAGCCAGGCCGTTAAACTTAGAGTTAGTAAGGAAGGGTGGTATATCGGTCCTTGCGAAAGCAGGTCCGGACGACGTGGAAGGGTTCAAGGACTCCCCACAGACATTTTGATGATCTCCGCGTACCAGGCCCTTCGGGGCCACGCTGGAGCCACCAGGATCACCGGCTTCTTCTCCAACCTGACTCTACGAAGGAGTCGAGGCAACAATTGTAGCGGAGGGAATGCATATATCAGTCTGAACTGATCCCAAGGGAACACCAGAGCATCCGAGCCGCAAGCGAGGGGATCCCTTGTCCGGGAGACAAATCTGTCCACCTTTGCGTTGAATCTGGATGCTAGCAGATCTACATCCGGTGTTCCCCACCGCTGACATATTGCTCGGAAGACCTCGGGATGAAGGGACCATTCCCCTGGGCATAACTGTTGGCGACTCAGAAAGTCCGCCTTCCAATTCTCCACCCCTGGAATGAAGACAGCTGATATACATGGGACATGCTTTTCTGCCCATTCCAGGATGCGACTTACTTCCCTCTGGGCTGCACGACTCCTGGTGCCTCCCTGATGATTGATATATGCCACTGCTGTGGCATTGTCTGATTGAATTCTGACAGGGGACCCTTGGAGTCTGGATGTCCAGGCTACTAGGGCATACCGGGCTGCTCGTATCTCTAAGAGATTGATGGGCAGGGTTTTTACTACATTTGACCATCTGCCCTGGAGAGACCATTGCTCCAGTACTGCCCCCCAGCCTATAAGGCTGGCATCTGTAGTGACCACCTTCCAAGATATCGGACTGAAGGGTTTTCCCTTCTGGAGATTCTGGGGGATCAACCACCAGCAGAGACTCTTCCGAACGGAAGGGGACAAAGCCATCGGGAAGTCTAGAGCCTGAATTTTTCCGTTCCAGGCTGACAATATGGCCCTCTGTAAATTCCTTGAGTGGAATTGGGCGTATGGCACAGCTTCGAATGATGCTACCATCTTTCCTAGCAGCCTCATGCACAGGCGTATGGACGGCTGTCTTTTTGCACAAAGCAGACGGACCAAGCCCCTCAAAGAGGATACCTTGTCTAGAGGTAAGAAAATCTTCCTCTGGTCTGAATCCAGCAGTAGCCCTAGATATACCAGGTTTTTCACTGGCTGTAGGGCTGACTTGTCCAGGTTGATGACCCAACCGTGAGATTCTAGATACTTGATTGTATCGACAATTACCACTTCTAGCTTGGCAACTGAGTGGTCCATCAACAACAGGTCGTCTAGGTATGCCATTATCGTTACACCTCGTGTTCTTAGATCGGCCAACAGCGGGGCCAGAATTTTTGTGAACACTCGTGGTGCTGTGGCCAGACTGAATGGTAAGGCTCTGAACTAAAAATGGCACCCTTCTACTGCAAAGCGTAGAAACTTTTGATGACCTGGAAAGATGGGAACATGCAAGTAAGCATCTTTGATGTCGATCGAGGCTAACCATTCCTCCCCCTGTAGGGCAGCGGTGACCGATCGGATCGACTCCATCCGGAAAGACCGGACGTTTAGAAATTTGTTTAGACTCTTTAGGTCCAATATGGGTCTTATGTCCCCGTTTGGCTTCGGGACTGTGAAAAGGTTTGAGTAGAAACCCAACCCCCACTCTTCCATAGGAACCTCCATAATTACTCCTTGGAGCAATAGTTGTTCTAACGCCAATAGGAGAGACCCTCTTTTCAGAGGGTCTCTTGGCATGCCTGACCACATAAAATGGGAAGGAGGAGACTCTTTTAACTCCAACTTGTATCCCAGAGTTACTGCGGAGAGCACCCATCTGTCTTTGATCGTCTCCCGCCAGGTCTCTGCGAACAACTGAAGTCTTCCCCCCACCCGTTTGAGTGGGGGCAGCCCTTCATAGGCTAGACTTGGAGGCTGGTTTAGTACCCCTTCGGAACCAGGGTTTCTTATTACCCTGTGACTGTCCCTGATTTTTACCCCCTGAGTTTGACCGAGGAGGCCGTCGGAACTGCTTAGTAGCAGACGTCGCAGGGATAGGAGAGGTAGTCCTCTTAAAAGATGGACCCCTAGATCTCTTCTTACTCGGTAAGAGAGTACTTTTACCACTGGAAATCTTCTGGATATACTTATCCAGGTCCTCGCCAAAAAGGCGTTCCCCATGAAATGGGAAGCTAACTAAGAGCTTCTTACAGGGAGCTTCAGCAGACCAGTTTTTGAGCCACAGAAGCCTACGCATATGTACCAAAGACAGCGTGAGGCGGGAGGCCTGATGGATAGAATCCTTGATGGTGTCAACCGCAAAGCATAATGCTCTAGGCAGATCAGCCAGAGCCTGGGCCTGCTGGTCTGGCAAATCCCTCAGGACCATTTTCATTTGATCCTTTAAAGCTTGGCAGACCCCAATAGCTGCCACTGCTGGCTGTGTAACAGCCCCTGCTGTGGAAAAAGCAGATTTTAATAAAGATTCCAATTTTTTATCTACTGGATCTTTGAACATTTGAACATTATCAACTGGACATGTCAGTGATTTGTTCACAGAAGAGATGGCTGCATCCACCGTAGGAATATTCCATCTCTGGGTGAACTTTTCCTCCATGGGATAGATCACCGGAAATTTCTTAGGCGGAACAAATAGTTTATCAGGATGTTCCCAGTCCTGGTATATAAGTCCTTCCAATAATGGATGTATTGGAAAGGAGCAATTAACCTGGGGAGCTTTTAGCGACCCCAATGAGGAGACAGCAGTAGTTGATGGTTCAACAAGAGGCATTTTAAATGCAGATCGAACCATGTCAGTTAGGGTCTGGACCCACAATCTTTCAGTCTGTGATGCTGAAAATGGTTCATCTACTGTCGATTCCTCAAAAACAGAGTTAACCTCCTCCTGATCCCCTTCAGGTAGGTCGGTCCCTTCCTGGGACTGTAGCTCTGCCAACAGGCACTCTAATGGAGTGATGGAGATATGGTGCGCTTTCTTTCCTGTAGAGAAGAAGCGATCAATGCTGCCAATCTCTGCTCCAATCCCTCCAGAGTTGAGGCAAAAACCTCCTCTGTTATATATGCAGGAGCAGGTGGACTGAGGACAGCCGCAGTACCTGGCACTCCCGGGGGTTCCTTATGGGTATTAACCTCTGATTTCTCAGGGGAGGAGGGTGCAGATGACTGCTCCAGATCCTCAGAGCCCGATGGAGACCCCCTACACTTCCTGAGAGGTATATCGCGGAGTTTTTTAGGCGGCATATTCCTTAGCTCAAAGCTGAGGTATTCCAGCCGCAATACACCCCTTACTGAAATAGTCTAATGCAATTTGCTGCTATGTACATCAGTGGGTGTCTACTAATGCGTCTTTCTGGGGATGCCTGTATCAACCGCCCGCTGTAAGCCCCTATACCATGCTACCAGCTCCTTTTCATGCTCTGTGTCCATAGCAAGCAGCGTGGACTGAGTCCTTTTATCTTGCTGGGACGCCCGCACATGCGCAGAAGCGCTGGGCGCACAGAGCGCGTCATCTGCCAGGCTCCGCCCACTTTTTGAAGCTAAATCTATAAAAAGAAAGCGTGTGCGCGCGCGCGTGCACGTGTGCGCTCTTGGCGCCCTGTAGGGAGAGGAGCCAGGGTCCCTGTTTCACCAGGACTCGGGGATGGAAGGAAACTACTTGGCAGCATGACAGAGGAATGCAGCTTCCCTGATAGAGAGCTCACTCATCTGCCTGGACTTTCACCATGGAAGGAATAGTCCCAAGAAAAAAAGACGTTCCAAAGCGGCCTCTAGTGGACAAACACAGGTACCGCACTTTTGTCTTTTTTTTTTTTTTAAAACCTCCTTTATGAAAAACATTTCCAGGTTTACAGTTTTTAAAACTTCCCTTATGAAAAGACATTTCTAGGATTTCTTAGGCATATACAGCTATTAGCGGGAATACCTTTTAGGTAACAGGCAGAAAGACATATTAGGCTTGGGGGTCCCCTCAATAGAACCAAGTTCCCGAGGGGCCCCCACTTACCTTTTCCCCGCCGCAGGACTTTGTTTGGTCCACAGAAGCCCAAACTTCACCTCTCACGGCAGGCATTGTACTAGACCTTCAGGGACCGGGTTCCCAAGGATTCCACTCCCCTGGACCTGTATAGCACCCTGCACAGATAGCCTCTTGGTTTTGGGTATGACCAGAGCTCTGGATCCCAGGGTCCAGCCCTCCTAAGAGAGGCATTACAGGCAAAACCTCGCTCTTCTCTGCAAGGCCCGGGTACCGACCGTTTAGCTATGAAGCTTTTTTGGTCGGATCCGGAATAGCTTGCTAAGGCCCAGAGAACCTGTACACAAGCCCAGATGAATACATGTTAACCTTGGCCAACACCTTAGACACTGGCAAAAAACTGAGGTACTCCCGGATGGGAGGGGCTTATATAGGGGAGGGTACTTCCTGTTTTGGAAGTTGCCAGTGCCAGCACCTGAAGGTAATTCTATATAACCCACATAGTAATGACTATGCTGCTCTGTGTCCCGTGATGTATGAACAAGAAATAAAAACCGCAGAGGTGATCAAATACCACCAAAAGAAAGCTCTATTTGTGGGAAAAAAAGGACGCAAATTTCGTTTGGGAGCCACGTCGTACGACCGCGCAATTGTCATTCAAAGTGTGACAGCGCTGAAAGCTGAAAAATGGCTTGGGCAGGAAGGGGGTTTTCGTGCACAGTAGGGAGGTGGTTAAAGTGCTTGATGTTATGAGAGCTTCATTAACTGTGACCTGCTCCGAGAGGGATGCTTGAGCTTCCAGGATATCCTGATGAGGTCACAGTTTGTAATGAGATTTTCCCACAAAAAAAGCACTGTGGTTACATAGTAAGACTGAGCCCACTTACAGCACTTTGCAGTAGAGCCACATATTGATAAGCTGATCAAATTAAGCCATGTTCAACCACCTGAAGCTAGTTTTAAAAAAAGTGGTACATTATATTTTGGCACTAAAAGCCCACCCACCACTGGTAGTGTTTAGTGCAGGGTTTCCATCCTAAAAATTACAAATGAAACCTGATCCCAAACAGTAGACTAACCCTCAGTTTGACCTTAAAGTAGAACTAAAGGCAAATTGTTTTCTTTTAGTTTTGAATGGAGCAGAAAAGGGATTAGAATACCAGTTAGATTTTTATTTCCATCTGTGCCCCATTTGTCCGGTTCACCTTCATAACCGAAAGTAAAAGTACCAGTTACACTTACTGGTAACTACCTTTCTAGGAAATCTTCCAGGACGGCGCACCTGAGAGATGAGAGGCTCCTCCCTACAGGAAACACAATCGACAGCTGTTTTAAGTCCCCACCCTTCCCCTTGATCCTCAGTTTGTAGAGAACTAACTCCTGAACACGGTTTACAAGGGAAATCATTCCTCATAGGCACTCACCTTCTAGTGCTCTACAATTTTTCCTCCTCCAATGGGCGGGAAAGTAGGCCTGCCGTCCTGGAAGATTTCCTAGAAAGGCAGTTACCGGTAAGTGTAACTGGTACTTTTCTCTAGTCATCCTCCAGGATGGCACACCTGAGAGGATAAGCAAGTATCGCCAAAGTGCCCCCCCCCCAACTGCTATCCCCATAGGGAGCTGCAAAGTTAGGCTGTGACCTGCACTGCACCACTCAGTATATATACGGGGGGGGCGGGGCAATGCCTTACCTTCGTCTTTCCCATCTGAGGTGGTTTATGCAGACACTCGCTCCTCTGCACCATTTGTCCACCGTAGTGAACTGGTGCCTCTTCGGTCTCTCTTCAGGCACCACGCTGGTCGGCGTCTCCTCCAGCACTTCCCCTTCCCGGGGTCGCATCGTCGTCCTCCGCTTAGGGAGGAAGACAGAAGGAACCTGAGAGGCAGAGATGTTGAGCGGTGTTTAACAGCGGCGGAGTCACACCCCACTGACCGGATCGCCGATACAGTTTGTGGGCCACCTGTGAGAAGGCTGGAGCCTGCAGGATCTATTTCAGCCACAGGCCTGTGTATACCTGCCTCACAGGGTTACCATCCGACCCTCGGTCATCTGGTTAGAAGAAAAAAAACAAAAACGTTTCGCTGTGTAGGGAGAAACACAACCAAAAACTGAGGATCAAGGGGAAGGATGGGGATTTAAAACGGCTGTCGATTGATTGTGTTTCCTGTAGGGAGGAGCCTCTCATCTCTCAGGTGTGCCATCCTGGAAGATGACTAGAGAAAATAAAATCCCAAATTTTGGGTTGACAAGAAAACATACACGGGGTAATCTTCCAATGTGAATACTAGTACTGGTGACTACCAGGGTTTCCCTCACTTTGAAGGGATTTCCTCTCACCTCCTGTTTTGGCTATGACAGGAAGTAAAGGGAAATCTTCCCAATGGAACACAGATGGCAAGAAAAAAACTGACAGGGATTATAATCCTACTTTACTCTATTGTTTTTTTAAAAGTTTTATTATTTCTGCCTGCGTCGCTGTTGCAGATTTTCTGTCCTTTCCTGTTTGGTGAAACGGTTGTCACCATAACAATAAGAGAGGAGTAATCTCTAAGAGAGCCCTTGATAACATAAAAATGTTTTGGCTGGGCTTACACTTTAACCCCGAAGGCAAGTCCCAAACCTAACCCCCAAAATTAACCCTTAACCTCTTTCTTACACTGAACTCTTAACATAAACATGTGTAACATATACCTTAACTGCACCAAAACATTATCATCCCTCTGAAATTAACCCCCAACTGTAACTCTAAAACTTATAGTTGATCTTAATAGGTACCGAGGATATAAATCCACTTTGCATGCACCAAATGCCTTTAGAAGCCCAACTATACCTTGTGAAAGTGGTTTGTGATATCTCCACTGTGCTTCATATATGCTGTGTAAGGAACAGAGCTGTGGGAGGGCCCCAGTAGCTCCAACCACTACAGGCTGCCTACAGGAAACCACGTTTATTTAAATCTGGGTTATGACACATATTTGGAAGAACTACACAAAATTACACCAAGATTCATGTAAAAATAAATAAACACATGGCTTATGTATAAAGACAAGATTTATTCAGCCCATACATCTTAAAGGCACATTTTTTTGTCGTCATTTTTTTTATTTTATTGCATTTTAGTCTAAATATGAGATCTGAGGTCTTTTTGGCCCCAGATCTCATATTTAAGAGGACCTGTCATGCTTTTTTCTATTACAAGGGATGTTTACATTCCTTGTAATAGGAATAAAAGTGACCCATTTTTATTTTTATTTCTTTTAAACAGTGTAAAAATAAATAAAATCAAGTAAAATAAATAAGAAAACCCCCAAAAAATGTTTAAAGTGCCCCGTCCCGACGAGCTCGCACGCAGAAGCGAACGCATACGTGAGTAGCGCCCGCATATGAAAACGGTGTTCAAACCACACAAGTGAGGTATCGCCGCAATTGTTAGAGCGAGAGCAATAATTCTAGCCCTAGACCTCCTCTGTAACTCAAAAGATGCAACCTTTAGAATTTTTTCAAAGTCGCCTATGGAGATTTCCAAGGGTAAAACTTGACGCCATTCCACGAGGGGGCGCAATTTTGTAGCATGACATATTGGGTATCAATTTACTCGGCATAACATTATCTTTCGCAATATAAAAAAAAATTGGGCTAACTTTACTGTTGTCTTATTTTTTAACTCAAAAAAGTGAATTGTTTCCAAAAAAAAGTGCGCTTGTAAGACAGCTGCGCAAATACGGTGTGACAAAGAGTATTGCAATGACCGCCATTTTATTCTCTAGGGTGTTAGAAAAAAAAAACAATATATAATGTTTGGGGGTTCCAAGTCATTTTCTAGCAAAAAAAAAAAACTGTTTTAAACTTGTAAACACCAAATCTCAAAACAAGGCTCGGTCCTTAAGTGATTAATATATGCTTGACCACCTATAACCTACCCAAACCAAACACACCATAAAGTGCTGGACTTAAATATGGTAAGAAATAGGGAAATGTTAAATGTATTTACAGTCTACTTACCAATGTTGATGCAATATCTTCTAAGTCATTGTCTAGGGCTAGCCAGAGGGGAGGGTTTCCCTGTTCATCAGTAACAGACATATCTGCGCCTCTTGTGCATATAGCATCAACCACTAAGGGAAGCTGGTTTTTAATGGCAAGCTGAAGAGCAGTTTCTCCATCCTGGGTCCTAAAACATATTATTAAAAAAAAAAATAAGGCCGGTTCATACAAGCATTAACTTTTAAATAATATTCTCAAGAACATCATATTCAGAAAGCATTTAATAAAGCTTTATTGAAACCCTTAAAGTGGTTGTAAACCCCCCCCCAAAAAAAAAAAAACACCTGCAAGAAAAAGCCATAATGAGCTACTAGCTCATTATACATCACTTACTTTAGATCGGGGCCCCCGAAGCCGAGCTTGTCTCCCCTCCAGCCGCAGCTATCACTCCACAGATACCCGGATGGTTACTTCCGGGTATCGCCGCTCCGGCCAATCACAGCGCCGCTCCGGCGCTGTGATTGGCTGAAGCGGCGAAGACGTCACTCCCCGCATGCGCGTAGGAGCCGTCAAATCCGGATTTGTGAATGGGGATTAACCCTGTGAATGCACCCTTGTCTACGGCGCGCATGCGCCATAGACAATTGGTGCATGTCTTTTTTTGAAAATATCTCCTAAACCGTGTAGGTTTAGGAGATATTTCTTGCACCTACAGGTAAGCCTTAATCTAGGCTAACCTGTAAATGCAAGTTGCATAAGTGGGTTTACAACCACTTTAAAGCACCATTAAGGTAAATCTACTAAATTCCAGGAGAAATCTAATAAGTGTTAAGGGTCCATTCATATTGGCCGTCGCATGATGGGGAGCCATTCCTGCGGACTACAGATTAGTGAGGACCAAAAGCAGTCTTCTACAGCTCTGTCTCTAAGCACTGGGAACGTGCGTTAAAGCCCATCCTTTTGCTACCATGCTAATATGTGTGTTATGCGGGTGGCAACAGGTTAAGATTCAGGCTCTTTCATTTGCTTTATCTTAATATAAGGTCAGAATTAGCTCAGTGAGTATATATTTTTGAAAGTGTACTTACCCTTTAACCACTATTGTGGTATATGTGTGCATGTACTGGAGGTCTAATAAAGTTTTTAGTATAGTAAATGTTAACACACACAGTGATCAGTAGACAAGAACCATACCTAATGTTTATATCAGCCTGATGTTCCAGAAGGAAGAGGGCACTCTTACTATCCTGCCTTCGTATTGCCATATGTAGCAGGGTCTGTCCATCAGACATGGTGTCATTAATGGATGCTCCTGACCCCAGAAGTTGTGCAGCAATGGTGTGCATACCTAGAGATTAAATTATATGAGTTATTGTACAAATGAAAATCAGAATTGCAGGTTGATGCTCTCACTACACACAGGCTCATGCAACCCCAATTATTTTTCTGGTTAATGCAGGTGTACTTTGGTTTCATGCTGCATCACTGTAAAAACATCATTATAACCAGGGAAACTGAACCATATACAGTGTCTAAATGTCATACAATATGAATTGAAAGAAATATTACACAATGGTAAGATCACCTTACCTGTCCATAAAGCCAGTGCAAGTACAGTTTGTTCTCCAGAATCCTTCAGGCTGAAGTCGGGAATGATTTGAAGGTTATTTGTTGCATGTAGGGCATTGGCTTTTAATGAACAAAACAGAATCTTTATATTTTATACTATTAGAATGACAACAATTTGAAAGCTTTAGAGACAAGCACAAAATGAAAGGAAGACAGGACTTCAAAGAGCAGTTCTCACCTTTTTGTTCTAATATGACTGTTACAACATCAGGATGGTTGTAGGCTATTGCCATGTGCAATGGTGTTTGTAAATAGGTGCTGGATGATGGGCTGGTTGCTGGAGAACCCTTAGAAGAAGAAACTGCTTCTTGTGTCTGAATATTTGGATTGGCTCCCTGTTGTAATAGCTCTGCTGTGAGATTGGGAAGCCCATGCCGACAGGCTGTGTGTAGCGGTGTTTCGCCCTAAAAAGAGAGAGCATTGAAAATCAATCCATTTACAGAAATGTCCAATCACAAAGCACACAAGCTACAGTACAGAGACAAATAGAGAAAAAATGTTTCACAAAATCTTCATTTACTTAAGAATATCACATTCTTCTGTAGGAATATTTCCCCCATGATTCCTTCGATGCCAGGTGCAGGCTCCCAACTGTCACTGGCCGCACCAAGTATGGCACACTCCAGTATTTCATTCCTACATGGAGCTTGTTTGTAGAGTCAATATGAATAAGTTCCATATAGAAGCTAAATTAGTTTGGAAGCACCAGGTAGTGTAGTCTGTTTATTGGATTGTTTAAAAACTTGAACCTTGGGTTTTTCAATGGTGAGCGGCTTTCTGTTTTTTCCTCCACTACAGTGAGCGGCTTTACCTTTTTTCCTCCACTACAGTGAGCGGCTTTCCCTTTTTTTCCCCGCTACGGTGAGTGGCTTTCCCTTTTTTTCCCCGCTACAGTGAGTGGCTTTCCCTTTTTTCCCCCGCTACGGTGAGCGGCTTTCCCTTTTTTCCCCCACTATGGTGAGTGGCTTTCCCTTTTTTCCCCCCCATTACGGTGAGCAGCTTTCCCTGTTTTTTCCCCCACTACGGTGAGTGGCTTTCCCTTTTTTCCCCACTACAGTGAGCGGCTTTCCCGGAGATATTACATGTAGATTAATGGAGGTTTCACCTCCCTCTCATTCTAAGACACAGGCAGGAGAGGTGTGACACAGCTTGTAACAAGAGGAAAACAGCTTGTGACTGGCAGAATTCCACCCACGTCATGTTATTTCCACTAAATATTAAAGATATATATATATATATATATATATATATATATATATATATATATATATATATATATGTAAAAACTGTTTATTGATATTATGCATTTATTTGCACTCTGTATTCCAAAGGCTGTTTTTTTTATTTTGAACCTGTACCAGCAGCAGAGGACTAAAAGCTCCTCCTGCTTATGTTTCCCTGCAGACAGGCTGGGAGAGATCTGGGTCATGTGACAGCTGTATATCTTGATTAGGAAAAGGGTACTTAGATGTTTTTTTTTATTTAAATAATTACAGTGCCATTATCCTCATACAGAAAGCGAAGGGACACTGTAAATTAAACGGCGTGTGTCAAGTATCACTTTGAAATTCTTAAAAGGACACCATTTTCAGTCAGACTATTATATTGTTCTGTAATAATGTGAGGCAGTACTTTTTAAGGACATCTGTCATATACAACCTGCCTATACAGTGTAGAGCCGGTGTGTTTGTCCATGGAACATACCCACTTGTTTTTATGGTTGACCTTTGCCCCATGGGTTGCCAGGAACAGAGCAGCAGCCTCATTCCCTGCTCCTGCAGCTCTCTGTAGCAAGCAGTTGCCTAGCAAGAGAGATATAATGTAAATATTAATACAATATAACAATATCATATGTTAAAGCTGCAAAAACAATACTAACTTTCCCATTTATTAATTATGAGAAATTAGCATATCTTTTGTTAGAGATTACAGAAAACCTGCCTGCGTTTGTCAAACGTAAAAAAAAAAAAAAAAGTTTAAATACTTGAATATTTTTACTTGTTGTTAGTAGAAAACTTTTGATATTCAGGTTAACAAACGAATACTGCTCACTGCAAATAATCTGGATTGGTACAGGCCATTGCAAATACTTACAGTCATATGAATAAGTCATACTAAACGCATTTAATGCAATATACAATGTGGGTGGGGATTAAAAGTGCTGATAAAGCCAAAAAGAAATAAAAAAATAAAACAACAAAAAAAAGAGAAAAAGAATAAGAAAAAAAAAGCAGAGAAAAAAAAAAAAAGAAAAAGAGAAAAGTCTAATTTTTTTTTTAGATATCTTAGCAGACCACCAGTGGTGGTTTCGCTAGACCTCTCAAACTATTCTATTCTTTTACCAAAACTGAAGCTTAACCTGCAACCTAGAGTATAAGCCGAGGCACCTAATTTTTCCACAAAAAAATGGGAAAACGTATTGACTCGAGTATAAGCCTAGGGTGAGAATGCAGCAGCTACTGTAAGTGGAAAAGAGGGTCAACAATGCCCATTTGCACGCCTCACTGTGCCCAACCTCACTGTGCCCAAGTCAGTGTACCTGAAATTCTTGACAGGCTGCGGGCGTCCATTCATTGTTTAAAAGTCGTGGTCTCCTCCTGGTCCCGTTCCGTGATAGGTGTTTCCCAGCAGACACTGTGTTCAGTGGTCCGCCAATCACGCACGTCCTTTCATCCTCGAACAAGAGGACGTCCGTGATTGGCGGAACACTGAACACAGTGTCTGGTGGGAAACGCCGATCACGGAAGGGACCAGGAGGAGACCGCGACTTTTAAACAATGAATAGACGCCTGCAGCCTGTCAAGAATTTCAGGTACACTGACTCGAGTATAAGACGAGGGGGGTATTTTCAGCCTTAAAAAAGAAGGGCTGAAAAACTCGGCTTATACTCGAGTATATACGGTAATTACCTACAAATATTTGACAAGCATTCCCTTGTTTCATATGCACAACAGTAACAGGGATACCTGAGAACTATCAGAAAATCTACAATCAACAAAGAAAACAGAAATCGTGACAGCAAGGGCTATAGAAGGTACAGGGCAATAGTGAATACAAACCTCTTGTGTTTACCTGTTACAGTGTCAGGTGCATCAGTGTTGCTGCCTCGGTTAATAAGCCTTGCCGCAAAGCTATTCTCATCGAACGACGTTCCGTTCACAACAGGGACATCGTCAAACGGGTTCACGGACTGGTCCGAGGACACAGTGATATACTGAACTGCCAGCCACAGCGCTGTGCTTCCCTCATGGTCCTTTAGTTCCAAATCTAATCTAACAGATACATCACTGTCAATTCCCATCCAAAGTACCTTGATATTCTACAAGAATTTCATCATTGTTACAGGAAAAAAAAGGAACAATGTATTGTATAAGTTGCTTTGATTTCCGCCGAAACAAAAGTGAAGGAGATTATGAGAGGTGGAATTAAAGCGGTATTAAACCCAAAAACAAACATTATATTGCAGCTTACCAATTCTTAGATGTGATGGCTGCCTTAGTTGTTTTTTAGAATCTTTTTCGTTCATATTCATCTGGTGATCTGTCCGTTGTTTTACAAAAGAACAAGCTCTCTTGCAGTTACAAAAATGAGACAAACCATTTAACAGGGGTGTTTACAATGATCAGCTTTTATTAAATGTAAAACCTTTATGCCAGAAAGAAAAAAAAAAAAAAAAAAAACAGTTTGCTCTAACTGCTTATAAAGTTTTAGCTTGAGCATGGCTTCAATTTGTTAGTGTATTTAAATCTACTAGTAAATGTAACACTCCCCCTCCCCCCCCCCCCCCCCAAGCTCACAATGCTGCTGTCCAAATGTGCTTTCTGTGCTCCTTCATTTAGTGTGGAGGCATTCTAATACAGGTGGTGTGTTACTGACCAGATCCTCAGGTGAAAACAAGAATGAAAAAAAGAAATGAACGCAGCCACCACATCTAATGATTGGTAAGTTGTAATATATGACATTTTGGAGTTTTATACAGTTTTAAGGACACAAGTTATCCTAGTAATCTAGATTTGTAGTAATTAACAAAAAACAAAATTTGCGCTGTTCACGTGTGTCACGTAGATAAAAAGAATATATTTATTGCAACTTAAAGGGTTATATACAGTATCTCTCAAAAGTGAGTACACCCCTCACATTTTGTAAATATTTTAATTATATCTTTTCATTAGACAACACTGAAAAAATGACACTTTGCTACAACGTAAAATAGAGTGTGTACAGCTTGTATAAAAGTGTAAATTTGCTGTCCCCTCAAAACAACTCAACACACAGCCACTAATGTCTAAACCACTGGCAACAAAAGTGAGTACACCCCTAAGTGAAAATGTCCAAATTGGGCCCAATTAGCCATTTTCCCTCCCCTGTGTCATGTGACTCGTTAGTGTTACAAGGTCTCAGGTGTGAATAGGGGAGCAGGTGTGTTAAGTTTGGCGTTATTGCTTTCACTCTCCCATACTGGTCATTGGAAGTTTAACATGACACCTCATGGCACAGAACTCTCTGAGGATCTGAAAAAAATAATTGAAAGATGGCCTAGGTTATAAGAAGATTGCCAAGACCCTGAAATGGAGTTGCAGCATGGTGGCCAAGACCATACAGCGGTTTAACAGGACAGGTTACACTCAGAACAGGCCTCGCCATGGTCGACCAAAGAAGTTGAGTGCACGTGGTCAGCGTCATATCCAGAGGTTGTCTTTGGGAAATGGACCTATGAGTGTTGAAGGGTCAGCCTGTCAGTGCTCAAACCATACACCACACACTGCATCAAATTGGTCTGCATGGCTGTCGTCCCAGAAGGAAGCCTCTTCTAAAGATGATGCACAAGAAAGCCTGCAAACAGTTTGTTGAAGACACGCAGACTAAAAACATGGATTACTGGAACCATGTCCTGTGGTCTGATGAGACCAAGATAAACTTATTTGGTTCAGATGGTGTCAAGCGTATGTGGCGGCAACCAGGTGAGGAGTACAAAGAGAGGTGTGTCTTGCCTACAGTCAAGCATGGTGGTGGGAGTGTCATGGTCTGGGGCTGCATGAGTGCTCCCAGCATTGGGGAGCTACAGTTCATTGAGGAAACCATGAATGTCAACATGTACTGTGACATACTGAAGCAGAGCATGATCCCCCCCTCCCTTCGGAGACTGGGCCGCAGGGCAGTATTCCAACATGATAACGACCCCAAACACACCTCCCAGACAGCAACTGCCTTGCTAAATAAGCTGGTCAAGCATATTTCCAGACCTAAACCCTATTGAGCATCAGTGGGGCATCCTCAAACGGAAGGTGGAGGACCGCAAGATCTCCAACATTCACCAGCTCTGTGATGTCGTCATGGAGGAGTGGAAGAGGACTCCAGTGGCAACCTGTGAAGCTCTGGTGAACTCCATGCAAAAGAGAGTTAAGGCAGTGCTGGAAAATAATGGTGGCCACACAAAATATTGACACTTTGGCCCAATTTGGACACACTTCGGGGTGTACTCACTTTTGTTGCCTGCAATTTAAACATTAATGTGTGTTGAGTTATTTTGAGGGACAGCAAATGTACACTGTTATACAAGCTGTACACTCACTACTTTACATTGTAGCAAAGTGTCATTTCTTTAGTGTTGTCACATAAAAGATTTATTAAAATATTTACAAAAATGTGAGAGGTGTACTCACTTTTGTCAGATACTGTTATGTGTGAATACAACTATTGGCACTGAACAATTCTGTTAGTTACGTGGACATATGTACTGCAATTTTTTAATAATTATTTATTTTTCATGTTATGCTGCATATTTGAAAACATTCAAATAAGTAATTGATTTTTTTGTAAGAATATATTTAAAGTCACAAAATCAAAATCGAGTGGGAGTTCTGTTAATGGACTCAAACTCAGCATGTGCTGCATGCCCAGATGACTCTATCGGACAATTTGACAAAAAAATAAACTCCTAACCCCCCCCCCCCCCCAAAAAAATATATTTTCCTGCACTATAACCTCAACCAGGGAAGACATTTTTATTTGAAATCCCTTACAGAATGCTTGGTACCAATAACAGGCAATACTGTGCTATATCTGCTTAGGGACACTGGAAAACCTGCATCATTTATGATGGCGATTCCCAAGCACCAATGCATATTTTCCACACTTTCAGGTAGGAGCACACATGTGCAAGTGTTATAAAAAAGGATGTTACAGAAAAACCTAGCTCATTTTACCCTAGACATATTTTTACATTATATGTCATGTTAGGTCATCACTCTACCCTGGATAAAAAAAATATCTTGAAAGGTTTAAATACAGTATACGGACACAACTGAGCGAAAATTACAAGCTGTTTTCCTATTCATTAGTATATTGCAATCGTTTGCGGTGCTTAACAGATGCAGTATGGTTGGTCAGCCAAAGCACAATGGATCAAAAAGCATAAATGCCTCTTTTTTAGCAATGGTATGTGCAGAGTGCACTGTGGTGCCTTATTCTCTACTGAACAATTCATCTGAGTGCCATTCACAATAAATGGCACTGCAAAACACCACACACAGAGCAGGTATGTTGCTATGTGTTGCATTAACACACTGGTTGCTGTAATGCATATGAAAAAAATGAGCCTTTAATGCAAACGTGTTGCAAGAAAAATGTGTGCATGTAAAGGCAGGCGTCCCAACACTTTTGACAATATAGTGTATGTAGGTGGCCACTGCTGAAGACTTCCGTGGAAAATGCTAGTTCTCTGCTTACCTTGTAGATTATGTGTCTTCAATACCTTAAAGGGTAAATAGGGCCAAAGCTATTTTTGCCCTACTTCTCCAATGGATCACAGAGTGCGCTTTGTTCTGCACGCCTGCGACACGTTTTCAGCTGACAGCGGGCTAAAGCCTGCTGATGTCACTGAGCCGGTCTTGGCTTTAAAGTCTGGATCCACCCAGATTCCTCAACAGCAGCTGGCTCAGCCACTCAGAAACCTGCTGGAAGACCAAGCCAGCTGCTCCCACCCCCTCCACAGCCCAGTGCTCCAGCCACCTGCTCCCTGAAGACTGAGAACTGAGTGATCAACGGTATTTGATCGCTTGGTTCTCAGTCTTTGAGGTGGCAGGGGAGCGATGCTGCATCCACCAAGGTGTGTGTGTGTGTGTGTGTGTTTTTTTATTTCCAAACTTCTCTTTTAAAATCTAAGTTTAGCTAAAAATAAATATATAATATATAATATGCCCCTTGTGTGGATTCTTCTCCTTTCAGGATAAATTTTCCTCTGTTCTAAATATACCCCCACTGCCTGCACCTCAAACAGACTGTAATCTTCTGATATGGCGGGGGTTGATACAACTAAAAGGCCGTCAGCAGCTCTCATCAAGATGGTTCGATTATGTCTGCCATTTCCTGCCACAACTGCCATTCATAGAAGCCATACTACTGCTTCTATAAATGACACAAGATCTATCAATGGATGGGTAGATGATGGATATCTCCACCCTCTCCATTGTTAGATCTTGTGTCATTTTCTTTGATGCAAGCAGCTTCCCGCTTTTGTTTTTGCTATTGAAATATTACAACAGGCTTCTACTGGAAGAATTGAAGTCAGACACAGGCAAGCAAGTAGCATTTTGGAGTAGTGGCAGCCCACATCTTTATCTCAATATTGCTGACTCATAACACAACACAAAATTTTTGAGACCAGAAAACCAGTAATTTGCTCTGAATACTTACTGTTTGCACTGAAGCAGCTGGTTAAAGACATACTCATTTCTAGAAAGAATAGCAGTGTGAAGCGGAGTCCTAAAAATAAGGAAAATAGGATTTCAGATTGACTGCTATAGGTGGGTGCTGACAGGACACTAGAGATGCTGCATAATCAGCAAATAAAATAATCAAGATTTCTAAACAAGTCGACCAATGCTTACCTTCCTTTACCATCTTGCATGTTTGGATTAGCTCCTGCATGTAAAAGTGCCTCGGCTATTTGTGCTACATCAGACATTACTTCCAGATTGTGATCCTTCACTGTGCAAGCAGCTACCAGATGTAGAGGAGTCTCTTGTTCACCAATAGTAGCAGCATTTACAAGAGCGCCATTCTTGATGAGGAAAGTGGCAGCAAATTTATCGTCTGTAAAAAGTAAGGGTTACTAAAAACTATGTCACAGACCATCATCAAGAGAAGTGTGCTGGATTCTGTCACTTACCCCTTTGGATGGCTTTGTGCAAAAGACTCCATCCTTTCTTATCTACCATGTCAACATCTGCTCTGTTAGTAACCAGAGTAGCGGCGATGCTTTCCAGCTTTCGAGAAAGTGCAAGATCCAGAGCAAGATCTCCATTTTGGTCCAGCTCGTTTAGCTTTCCAGGCAACTGTAATAACAGTTTAAAATTGCGTGAGTTACAAGACACAGGAGCAGTCAATGAAAACTCATAAGCATTAGAAGAGTCTTTATGATGTTATACCATCTTGTAATCTAGCCTGGGCCCTGCCGTGTCCATATCACTGCTTAAAAGATTAACACCCCACACAATTATAAAGCACAGTGGTTTGCTTTACCAATGTGCATTGAGATCTGCTGGCTTTGGGAGCCCAGAGCTAGCAGAGCACAAGAAAAATGAATGGCGAGTTAAAGAAAAAAAAAAAAAGGTAGGGAGAAGCATAAGGTGATATGACTTGTTGAAGTCGCATGACCAGCTCTCCTAAAATCACAGAGCTCTCTCTACTGGGTAAAACTAAGAGAACGCTGCGGTGCACTGCTGTCTGCATTTTACAAAATGGCCCAGTGTGTGCGCAACCCTGTGGAGTATAATGGAAAACAGAAAGTGAAATCCGCTCTGCTATAAAAGGAGCTCCTAAATGCTTTTCTGCAGAATTCAGCTGACTGCACAACATGGGACATACTTTATTACAGGTAAGTGATGTGACTAAAGCCGGCCATAGAGGGTTCGAATCTCGGCCGGTTCAGAAGAAACTGGCTGAGATTCAAACCACGTTATGGGCAGGCTGATTGATCGATCAACTTGGGAACATCCAGCCTGTTGGATTTTACATGAGATTATTGCAAGCGGCTAGCAATAATCACTGTGTTCTCTTGGCGGGGACGGCTTCCCCTGCTGGGAAAACACAATGGCCCCACGGGAGGGGTTCCCACATCAACACTGACCGTGTTGATGGGGGACACAAGCTGTTTTCTTTCCTCCAACCCATGGTTGCAAGAAAAAAAAATCGCTCCGTCTATGGCTGGCTAAAAACTGCAGGGATATTTTTTTAACCAATATTCAGCTTTAACAAAACATTACAACATACAATACAGGGAAGTAGACACTTCAATTATGGCCTATATCTACTTTGGGCACAGTGGACCCTGTCCAACTCCAGCAGCCGTATAGGAATCTTTGGTGCACGTTTTTGGCATAAAGCAGTTACTGTTAGCTGGAGATCTTCAATGGATTCTGTCAGATCTCTGACTGTTAAGTCAGGTCTACAAGCACATTTTCAATCTTCTAGCTTGTAATGGAGCATTTAAATTTCCTGCTTAAATTGGTTATTAACCCACATTGACTACTTTATATAATCCTCTCTGTGTCCTAATGACAGGTGCTCCCTTCTGTGTTTCATAAAAAATAAATAAAAAAATGCCTGCGATTCCTGGCGATTATGTGACCGGCCATCTCTCTCCTCTGCCTGGCTGACAGATGCAGCGGGCGGGGTCGAGTTTCCCCCACTGACATCAGTCGGGACGAGAGGAGGAGAGAGAGCCAGCCAGGCACGTGATCACAGGGAGCCACTCTGAAATACGGTAAAGGCTGCATTTTTTTCATAAATCACAGAGACAAGAGCACCTGTCATTAGAACACAGAGAGGATTATAGGAGGACAATAAAAGTAATTTGAGCAGCAAGAGGGGAGGGGGAGGGCACTGACACAGGAGCAGACAGGCAGAAAGGGGAGGGGGGAGAGAGGACAGAGCAGGGACGCGGATGATGGAGATGCGTAAACTGACCACGGTGTCAGGGCTCAGCAGCCATGATACACCGTGGTCAGTTTACAGAGGGGAGGGCATAGCCAGGCAGGATCAGCCAGGTATTTCAGGTGACACAGTGGGCCAAATTACACAGCACAAGCACTGTGCAGTATAACATGCTTTAAAAGGAACAGGATCTTTTTTATTTGTTTTTTTTGGGGGGGGGGGGGGGGGATTAACAAACACTTTAAGGGTATCAATTTCTTCCTTGTGTCTTTCTAGCACAGTGCGGCACATCATGCATTCTTCACTCCAGTTGTGCAGCGCGATGCCCAGCTCTTTAAGGCCGTACATACTGGCGGAATATCAGGCGGTGCAATAGAAACTGGCCGAC
The DNA here is from genome assembly GCA_029206835.1 of Rana muscosa. Taxonomy (NCBI): domain Eukaryota; kingdom Metazoa; phylum Chordata; class Amphibia; order Anura; family Ranidae; genus Rana; species Rana muscosa. The sequence continues at coordinate 619,376,027 of CM055117.1, forward strand.
ATTCGGCCCATGTACGGCGGCCTGTTTGGCCGGCTTCTGTCGAAGGGACATGACTGCAAAACGTCTGCCGATGAGCCTGCGAGCACTGACCAGTGTTATATGGCGGGGGGACGCAATAGCACAGAAGGAGAGATCTCTATACTAATATCAAATAATAAGTACAGGGGCTCCTCCCGAGCTCTTCGTTTTTTTTTTCATTCAGCCTGCAGGGTTGAAAAAAAAAAAAAAAAAATATTGTGTACTAGGCTTAAATCTCTGGAGACAAACTGTAGCTTGCTTCGACAAAGCATACAGGGCTTTTTGTACTATGGTCTGAAATTATTTCAAGCAGGGAGGATGGGCTCATGTGTTTCCTCTCTAGCGATGGGAAATGCGTGAGCAGTTTGTTCAAGAACTGGTCCAGGTCAACTGGATTGCTGATTTCCCTGGGACAAGGCCTTCCTTCCTGTCAATTTGCCAGTGTAGCATTTCGTGCTTTGTCCAGTCAAGCCTATAGCCTCCAGAGAATCAAAGCTATAGACAAAAGATGGCTACCATTACCTAGTCCTAGACCCTCACGTGCATAACACGAATTACGTTATTTCTTTTGTTTTTTTACTAAAATTGTCCACCCTATGTTCGACTTTTTTTGATTTATCTATTCTAGCTTTGGAAGCTGAGGCTTTTTCTTTAACCACTTAAATACTGGGCACTTTCAACCTCTTCCTGCCCAGGCCAATGTTCAGCTCTCAGCGCTGTCACACTTCAAAATGACAATTTTGCGGTCATGCAACACTGTACCCATAAGAAATTGATACAATTTTTTCACACAAATTGAGCTTTCTTTTGGTGGTACTGTATTTAATCACTGCTGGTTTTTTTATTTTTTGTTAAATAAAAAATGCTTGAAATTTTTGAAAAAAAAATTAAATACCATACAACTTTGAGCAAAATAGTATTTTTTTCTCCTTCGCTGATATGGCTGCACTAATGGGCACTAATTTGTGGCAATGATAGGTGGCACTGATAATCAGTGCCCTCATTATCTGTGTACATGTCCCATCACACCTTCCAGTTACCACACTGTGACAGCATGTTATGATAGTACTGCTGATTATTGGCAAGTTTGTTTACATTGTGATCAGCTGTGATTGGATCAAAGTGACTGTAGATTTAATGGAAAGCTTTGATATTTTTGCAAAAATAGTACATGAATGCTATATTGGTGCATAGGGGAACTGGAATTTAGAAGAAAAACAAATAAAAAAAGTGTACAAAGGTGAACTTACCCTTTAAAGAGGCCACTGCCATCAGGGAATACAGTTTCCACGAAGAGGTATGTACTTGGGTCAGCAACAATGTTTAAAGCAGAGTTCCCACCAAAAATTGAACTTCTGCTTTTTGGATTCCTCCCCCCTCTGGTGTCACATTTGGCACCTTTCAGGGGGAGGGGGAGCAGATACCTGACTAATACAGGTATTTGCTCCCACTTCCGGGCATAGATTGCCGCAGGCTCCGTGGAAATCTACGACATGTCCGGCCCCTCCTCTGTCGTCGTCCCCGCTGTCTTCTGAGAGACACACAGGTCCCAGAAAACAACAGGGACCAGTGAGGACGCGCAGCGCGACTCCCACATGTGCAGTAGGGAACCAGACTGTGAAGCCGCAAGGATTCACTTCCTGATTCCCTTACCGAAGATGGCAGCGCCACTACTCGGGAGCCGAGGGACAGGTCGGCTTCCGATGAGGACATCGCAGGCGCCCTGGACAGGTAAATGTCCATATTTTAAAAGTCAGCAGCTGCAGTATTTGTAGCTGCCGACTTTAAAAAAAAAAAAAAAAAATTTTGGGCGGAACTCTGCTTTAAGTAGGTGGTATGTGTCAAATAACATCCACATGAATGGCAGGACCCAAGGTTTCCCAGCAGAACATTGCCCAAAGCACCACATCGTCTCCGCTAGCAGCCTGGTGCCATCTATTCCCCAGGTAAGCAATGCACATGCACCCGGCTATCCACATAAATGTCACAAAATTTAAAATAAATGTGATTCATCAAACCAGGCCACCCTGGTCACTACTATGGTCCAGTTCTGATGCTCATGTGCCCATTGTAGGTGCAGCATGGACACCCCGACTGGTCTGCGGCTTCACAGTCCCATACACAACAAACTGCTCTGCCCATTCTGCTTTCAACACACCAACTTCAGGAACACGTCTACTTGCTACCTAATGCATCCCACCAACTTTCAGATGCCATTGCAATCGGGTAATCAATGTTTTTCACTTTACCGTATATGTAAACCATAACTATGAGTTTTCTTTTGGCCTTTTTTTTTTGGGTAGTTCAGCAAAATCAATTGGGCAAAAGCTTACATAAATTAGTCAATGCTGTTTTGTCAGCCGACAATAGGAAATAGGAGCGAAGTGCTTTACTAGCAGATCATCACAATTTTCTGTACTTTCCGTACACACATGGGGAAATGTGTATGTATTGCGGAGATATATTGCTTTTTATTTTACTCGATCATACACTTTAAAATTCAGATTATGCAAAAATCTGAAATATTAAATTGAGTAATTCATCCCCATTCTCCCTCTCTCTGATTTACTGGGACTATGTACGCACACGCACACGCACACACACTTTAAAAAAACTATTACAGATTTCCTTTAATCATGGACTAGACAAAAGTTAAAGCGGATTTTCAGACAAATATAAACCCCACAACAATGCAGCTCTATAATCCTTTAAGAATTTTTAAATGTACTTTTAAACGCAAAAATGCATTACAGTGCTAGGAGCATGCTGATTGGAGGAGCAGGCAGAGTGACAGTAACAGGGTATGGGTGGGGAGGAGACCTGTAAATGAAAGTGCAATTGCCGCAAAAGAAAATAAGGTCTCCTCCCTTGCAAGCCGGGACTGTGCTTTGTGGCAAAGCTGTTTAGATCTCAGGACTGGATGGAAAAAAATAGCAATCCTTAGGCTGGATTCACACCGATGCATTTTTAGTGCTTTTTGCATTTTGCAGAACGTGTTCCATAGGAAACCATGGTAAATGGACTGTAGTGCAAATCTGCAAAATGCAAAAAGCACTAAAAATGCATAGGTGTAAATCCAGCCTTATGGCATGTTAAACAGTTCTCATAATTGTATTTAATCTCGGTATATAGCCGTTTGTCTGGTTTCAGCCTTAAATTTGAGCTACCTACTTTCTCTTTCAGGTTTGTGTTACAACATACATGGTGCTTGATATCTCTGCACAACAATCCTGCAATATTGCAATGTCAATATTTCCTCATACCTCGGAATCCATCTCTATCAGATACAGAAAAACCACGTCTTCTCTTTCCAGCTTAATTGCTTTGTGTACAGGGAATTGTGTCTTTGATTTAATCATTTTGTACAACAGCTGAGCACTCATTGAGCTGAAATCTTCTTTTCTTAGGTCATCCTAAAAACAATCAGATCAAAAAAAAACTAAATATCAGCAATTAGACACATTTCCAAGATTCTCAAGATTATTACTGGTGAACTAGCTGGAAAATGACAACAATGACACAAATGCATGTTGATTTGTCAGTCTTCAAACTATGTACATTCTGAAATCCTATATAACTGCATCATCTACACATTTTTTTTCACTCTAGATCAGCATTACATACACTTAAAGTGATAGTAAAGTCTCATTTTTTTTCATACCTGTCCTGTGTAGTGGTTTTGCACAGAGCAGCCCAGATCCTCCTCTTCTCGGGTCCCTGGCTGGAGCTCCTGGCCCCTCCCTCGTGTTGAGTGTCCTCGCAGCAAGCAGATTGCTATAGGTACACCCGACCTGAGCTGCAGCTCCGTGTATCCATTCAGACACAGAGCCGCGGTTCGGCCTGCCCCCTCTCTCTCCTGATTGGATAACTGAGTTTGACTGACAGCAGTGGGAGCCAATGCTGCTTTGTCTCAGCCAATCAGGAGGGAGAGTCCTGGACGGCCGAGGCACTTGTGGATATTGCTGGATAGAGAGGGGGCTCAGATAAGTATTAGGGGGGCTGCTGCACACAGAAGGCTGTTCATCTTAATTTCATAGAATGCATTAAGGTAAGAAACCTTCTGCCTTTACAATCACTTTAAGCCAGCCATAGATGGTTCGAATCTCGTCTGGTTCAGCAGGGACCAGCTGAGATTAGAACCACCTATGGGCTGATTGTACCCAAGTCGATACATCGATCAACTTAGTTCAGCATGTCGGATTTCTAAATGCGATTATTTCCAGTGTTCTCAAAATGCACCAAAAATGCCCCCAGCTCCTGTGGAGACGTCGGTTTCAGCCACCCCCCTCTCCTTCGCCTCACATTCTCGAAGCTGTCCAGCCCACTCTTTCCAGCTCCTCCCACCTCCTGTGGTGGCATTGCTCCTGCACAAGAGGAGCTGGAGCATACCAACCACAGGAGGTCTTGGGGGGGGGGGAAGTATCAATTTAGTTGTCAATGGTTATTAAGGATGCTGGTGGGTGCTGGCTTCTTTACAACCAGTGAATATCAGAGTCAGCACCCGCTGGCAACTTTGACAAACAGTAAATAGCTGGCTGTTGAGGAGCCAGCACCCAATGGCATCCTTAGCAACCCAGCTATTCTCCTCAGATGTGCTGCGTTAAATTAAAATGCAACGCATTTAAAACATGCTATGTGTTTTTTAAAACACATAGCATAATTTACAAGCACTGCAGTGTGAAAGCAACCTAACTCTTCCTATGAGCCATACCACTGCTTGCATCATGGCTAAGGGCTCTTAAGAGGCGTACAAGGCAGGGTACTGTGATGTTTTTCGGGAAGCTATGTACTTCATGTACTATGTACAACCTCCATTACATAGAGAAGCACATAGACTGTTTGATGACTTCACTTGGTCCAAAATATAGTATGTACTGAAAATGGAAAAAAGTGTTAAACATTTAATTGGGGGACAAAATATTAGCAGAATAAAAACGTATTCAATGCTTGATAACTATTTGAAAAAATAATTCATAGTTTCAGAACTAGTCAGCTAAAAGGAGGACCCCTTTCGGTTGGCAAGGCCACTTATCACAGTAAAGCACCAACAAGGTGGTGGAGGGGTGGAGCAGGACCAACTTTTACCCATTACTATATAGAATACATTTATTTCTTACCCAGTGACTTGCAATGATCTCAGCACAATAGTTTAAAAGAGTGGTTGCATTGAGTTCTTCTGCTGTCTGATAGAAACGGATACAATTCCTCACATTCACCAATGACATCACACCCTTTTCACACCTGACATAGAATAAAATAATCTTAAAAAGAGGAACCAATTGGTTAAAATATAAGTGTAGTTAGTTTCTTTACTTAAAAAAGAACTTCAGTGTAAAAATCACCATGAAATAGATCAAATTATATGCACTTTGCTATGCCCACTGTGGCTAATCATTAAATTATGCAAAATCCAATAATCTTAGGCAATGTATCAACATGGTGATCTTGGGGCCTGTGTCCATGGGCTAATGCAGCATACGTTTGATATCAGTGTGAGACACCTCAGCGCAGTTCACCCGCTTTTGTATTTCCATAGACTTGTATAGTGAGACAAGCTTTAAAGTGAACCATCGCCCATTGACCCAGGCCTTTAGCGCGTGGCTGTCATAAAGCCTTACCTCTCTCGAAGGAGCTGCAAGTGAAACCGGTTTGCAAGCTTCATCAACTCCGTTAAGAAGATATCGTCCTCCCGCAAGTCCAGCTCATCCGTATAGATCCAGCGGAGCATAGCCATGGTTACCTCAGGATTAGAATCTGGGGGTAGAGAGGCCAAGCTTTCCTGACAAACATCTGTACAGCACTGTAAACAATAGGTGCACACATCACAACCTTAACCACTGCTACAAGAGGTCCAGTGTCACTGATCCTTACCATAGCTGTTCATTCAGAAAGGCAAAGCAATGGTAAAAAATACTCCAAAATTTCCTATCTCTTCCTAGAATCATACTTTATGTACAATGGACAGTCCTTTACAATGTTTGGTATGCTTAAATGTGTGTGTGCATACATTAAACTTGATCTTTTTTGTCACTGCCCAAAGCTGCTGTCAAAAATGTCATAATTATTAGTTTTGTATCTTGTTTTTTTTTTGGGCTTCATTCTGGTGAAGAGGAGTTGGGCTATAATTTAAATTGAATAAACCCAATTCCCGGTATTTTAGATTTAGCTAGAGAAAAGAAGTGTTAGAATCTCTAGCAAGTTTTAGGCCAAATATTTACAAAGCTTTAAGCAAGAAGCAGCTCCAGTTTGAGAATGCCAAAGACCAAGAATGCCTTTACATTGGAGAGATTTCCTTTCACTTCCTGTTCTGGCTATGGAACAGGAAGTTGAGGAAAATCTCCCCAATGGGTCCACAGATGGCAAACATAAAATTGACAGGGGTTAGAACCCCTCACTTCTTGTCCTGTATCACATCTACCACCAGGACAGGGGTAGCCTTTGCATTATGAGTATTGAAAACGTTTCTTCACAGGTGACTGATGACAGAGGAAGGAAGACGAGACCATAACCTATACTTTATTTAATAGATGTTTTTCACAAATTGCATTGGGGTGATATTGTTTGACCACTTTGCACAAAAAGACTGCTTAGGTTGGGGAGAGAGAATATATAAAAAGTTGTTGTAAAGCCTCAACATTTTTTACCTTAATGCATTCGTTGTATTAAGGTAAAAAATGTTTAGGTGTCAGAATCCCCCCCCACCCCTTTTACTTACCTAAGCCCTCATTTGATCCAGCACTGTGCATATCTGCAGCTCTTTTCTCCCCACACTTCCGGGTCTCACAGGCTTTGCTGGGGCACTGGGAGCCATTGGCTTCCAGTACTGTCCGTTAAAGCCAGTGACAAGGGAGCAGGGCCAAGTCGCGCTGTCTGTGTCAAATGGATGCAGCAGCGGTGCTCGGGTGCGAGCATGCATGAGTGCCCCCATGGGAAGTGGCTTCCCATGGGGGCACTGGACAAAAAGGAGGGGCCAGGAGCGCCGGCAGGGGACCTGCAAAGAGAAAGTTCCCAGCCGCTCTGTGCAAGTCTATTGCAGAGAGCCAGTAAGTATAGACATATTTGTTATTAAAAATAAATAAAAAATTATCTTTACAAATCACTTAACTGTACAGCAACAATGTGCACTAGAAATGACTAGAGTCATAAATAACTTATTTTACAGCATTTGGGCAGCGCCATCACATCCTCTAAGACAGTGGTTCTCAACCTGGGGGTCGAATGACGATTTGCCAGGGGTCACCGAATCCTGGGCTGTCCCTGAAGCCCATGCTGCTCTTCCAGCCTTTTTGCGGGTGCCCAGCTGGGCTGTTGCTGGAGCCCGTGGCTGCCCAGCTGGGCTGTTGCTGGAGCCCGTGGCTGCCCACTCGGGCTGTTGCTGGAGCCCATTCAGTTCACAGGATGGCTGGGGGCAGAGATTAGAGGTCAGCTGACTGGTGAGGAATGTGAAGAGGGAGGGGCTGGAGGAGACCCCATCTCCTGATTTCAGCATAGGTGTCACTGCTACAAGACACCACAAAGTCAGAGACACAGTGAGTAACACTACCTGTGATTATAGTTGCCATTAAAAGTCCCCACTACAGTTCTCAGATCAGCAGATGACCTTGATCAAGAGCACCTAAGTTGGCTGATCAGAACTCCCCCCAGCACTACCACTCATCCCAACTCCGCGCCAGCACTGCCACTCATCCCATTCTCTCCCCCCCCCCCCCCCCACTCCAAAGAGTAAGACAAGGAAAAAAATTATGAATACATGGAAGGGAGAGGAAAAGAGGGGGAGGAACAAAGAAAAAAGGAGAGAAAGAATAAGAGAAAGAACAAGAAAGACTGCTAGAGAAAGGGATGGGGGAAAAAACAAGAAATTAGCATAGAGAGAAATAAAAGGGAAAGAAAGAAGAACAAAGAGTAGTACATCCTAAAATAATAAGGGTTTTTTAATACCGTACGAGTGGAAGGAACTCAGGGAGCGCTAAATGTCCGTGGTTTAGGGGCAGAAATTACTTGTCTTGCCTTAGGTGCTGACAACCCACGCTGCGAAAATTATTTTACTGTTAGGGGTCCCTACACCTTGTGAAATTTTATCAAGGGGTCACGGCACTAGAAAGGTTGAGAACCACTGACCTAGGAGATAGCAGAAAATATGACAATTTTGAAGTACATTAATACAATATTGTATATTAAATATAATATTATCAATCAAATTATCACTTGACATAATTAAGAAAGCATTTGCAGTGTAGCTTTGTAGTCTTTTTTCTACTCCTGCCACATACAGAGAACTCAATGCGCTCTGTGTCAAAAGTTAAAACAAGATTTTGGGTCAACAGCATAGAAAACAGCAACAGCATAGAACAGCATAGAAAAGCATAGTAAACTCTATAAACCACAAAGCCTTGCCTCCCGCTGTTACTTTATGTCCATTCTCCCACAAATACTGTTCATGTTGGCTTGCACATCGAATGTAATATAAACAGATATATGGTTAATAGTTAAATAAACAAAATATCCTAAAGGATAAGTTCACCTTTGCAAAGAAAAATAATAAATGCACATCTTTTTGCAGGTAAAAAAAAATAAAAATTGCTTTTATTATTTTCTTTATTATGAGCCTGCAAAGCATTGCACCTGACATAATCAGATTGCGGGTGCCATGCAGGACTCCTGCAGACGGTCAGTGTAAAGCCCCATACACACGGTAGGACTTTTTGACAACAAACTTCAAAAAGAGCGAGTTTTCAAAAAAATCCTACCGTGTGTACGCTCCATCGGACAAACTTTTTCGGTTTTCATCGGACAAAAGTTCGCTCTGCAAACGAACAATCTTTTCGGCAACAAAAGTCCTACGGTGCAAAATCCAATCGTGTGTACAGAAGTCCATCGGACTTTAGTCCAAAGTACAAACACGCATGCCCAGAACCAATGTTAAAATCAACCAACCAACCAATAGTAGAAGTTGACCAAAGGGTGGCGGTAAAGAGCAGGAAAAAAAACACGTGATTTTGGAAAAGTTTACAGAAAAATCCTGCCGTGTGTATGCTATGGGTGTTCCCCGGCCAACTCCCTTCGGACAAAAATCCGCGAAAAAGTTTGTTTGAAGTCCGATCGTATGTATGAGGCTTAAGCGGTTTTCTCGTACTTTGTATGAACAAGGCAGATACACACTGACAGGAAAAATAAATGAACTACCTAGAGTGCTCAGCAGCTTTCGGTACTTGTAGCTTTCAGAACACCATCAATGAATGACGCAGCCGTGTTTTTTTTAAATTGCAATAGCGAGTGGGGGAAGAAGATCCCCCGCTCAGTGTCAAAACAGGGGATCAGGGGGTGTGGGGGCTGGTGCATCTTTAACCTGTTACAGGTTACACCCTGAATATGTAACAAGTTACAAAAGGTGAACTTATCCTTTAAAAGCCTCTTGTATACTGCTGCCTAAAAACGCAGCGTTTCTAGACATACAGGTGTTTTTTTAACTGATGTAAATGCAGCCCATCGATTTCAATATGCCTGTACACACAGGCGTGTAAACATACGATGCATATAGATCAGTAAAAAAAAAAAAAAAGCCCAGTCAATATTTTTACATGTTTACCCACAGGTGTTCCACGCAGCTTGTTCAAATCAATGACAGGTAGCTGGCTGTACCGCAAAACAAAACCAAAGAAAATTCTCAGTTCAACTTACCAGCCAGTCTGCAACCAACCAAATTATCCTGAATAACAGCTTGCTGCACCGACTTTGCGAGTCCAATGCACAGATCAGGACACAGACTGGTTGCATCTGCGTGGGTCTGATGCACGGATCAGTATGCGCACTCTGGGATGTGTATGGAGATCCGTGCAACTATCCAAATACCCATTGTACTCGCCTGAAGCCACAGTCACATGACGATCCTACTCTTTTCTTCTGTTTACTTCCAGGGGTCCATCTTTGGGTGTCCACATCACGGCCTAGTTGATAATGAGACTTCCTATTGGTTGAAAGGACACCCCCAGTGGTCAAGTCCTCTCTCATATGCTCCAGAGGTAAGAGAACTCACAGGGGTGGTGAAGGGACCATTACCCAAAAAGATAACCATCAGGGAAAAATGTCCGGTCCCCAGGGCAGGAAATTAGCTTGGCTTGTAAAGGAAACTGACTTTGATCTATTATATTGCAGGATAGTTTAGGAAGAGTGTTTGGAATTATTTAAACCTATTGTTTTACGTTAATAGCCATTTTACGATTGTGAAAAGCAGACTGTAGTTTCAATCAATGAAGATGTTCAGCTAGAAAACAATGGTGTATAGCAGAGATTCTCAACTTACGGCCATGAAGCGGTTGTGGAACTACACATCCCATAAGGCATTGTAAAACTGACTTTCACAGACATAATTGGGCACGATGGGAATTGTAGTCCCTGAACTGGAGGGCTATGGCTATAGTTTGAAGAGCCCTGGTGTATAGTAACATAGGTTCACCTAGTTAATTGATATGTATGCAATATCTTTAGCTGATAGGCACCAAACAAGAGTGCTGTAGAAATGAGATCATCATCTAGAAGTTTCGTTTTTTTGTGGAATTCCTCTGGGTTTTTTTGTGTTGTAACAAGGAACATGCAAAGGAATAGAAACACTGCTAGATCTTAGAGGCCACATCTGGGTAACACCACACAGAAAGTATTCCAACCCTCCACAAGAGACCATGCAGAAGAACACATTGTATTCTTACCTGACAAATCGAGCTCCTTAGTTGTGGCCAAACTGGCCAGACTCCAATCCTCACTCCTAGCAGCCAGCACAAATTTGTGAGCGTGGATGTGCTCTTCTCTGACTTTTATCTTTAGGTCACTGTGCAGAAAGAAAAGCTAACAAATCAAATTTATACTTTTCTAACTAAAGTCACATCACCATTTTAATTTCTGCAACAGCTTCTGAATTAGTTTTACTGCCAGATTTGCAAATGCATAAATAACATGATCAAAAAGGAAGCGTCCACCTAACGACAGCACACTGATTGTGATTGACTGAATTTGCCTATTTCTCAATATTCTGATCAAATTGCATGAAAACCTTAAGGTTCTTTAAGACAAGCATTCCAACAGATTCACCCATCAGTTTTTAAGGCAGATCTGAATATTAGCCTAGGGCAGGTGGATCTAAACAAACGTGCGTCTGTTTACATCTGACTACCTCTAAAGCCTGGTACACACAATCGGATTTTCATCGGACAAAGCGTAGGATTTTTGTCCGAAGGGCGTTGGCCGTGAACTTGTCTTGCATACAAACGGCAAAGAATTGTTGGCCAACAGACACGAAACTATGTGGTTTTTCAGCTCTTTAGCGCCACCCTTTGGGCACCTTTTGCTAATGTTGTGTTATGATGAGCATTGCTTTCCTTGTGTACACACGCTCGGAAAATCCGACAAACACACATTTGTTGGCGGACAATTTTAAAGCATGCTATCCCACATTTGTCTGCGGAAAATCCGACAACAATTGTCCGATGGAGAGTACAAACGGTCGTATTTTCTGACAACAGCCTGCCATCACACAATTCCGGTCGGTTAATCCAATTGTGTGTATGAGGCTTTAGTCAGTCTAGGTACGTTTGGACCTAAAAACATGACAGATCAGCAGTAAAAGGATGCAAAAAAATTAATGTCTGTTAGCATCCGCCAGCCCATAGACCCAACAGGTCCGTTACACGATGTAAAGCAAGAAGTAAAAACTTGAGCAGAGGACACAGATTTCACAAAAGTGATGTCCATTCTGCAAAGATTCAGCAGGTTATCTACTCATAGGCTAATTGGAACAGACTCCCCTCGTCTGAACGGAACCAAAATATGTGTTATCGTTAGAGCGTGATGTTCAATTGGATTTTCAACAAACTAAACAGACTGTGGCAAACAATTGTTATTTTTACCTAAAAAAAATAAAATAATGTGCACGGTCATCATGATGAACAATTTTATAAAATTCTCCTGTCTTTCATCCTATACACGATTCCTTGGCAAAAATCAAGAACAATGAAGAAACAAAGAAATGAAATCTGTTACGTTCAAACAAGTTTCAATGTATGTGGTTATCCTCAACAATTGTATTCAATACTCATTTTCCCACCGTACCTTATAATTACCACAGAAAAAAAATATGTAGTTACAAGCTTTCATTTGGTATATGATTGCTAGGCAAAAGACAATTAGATACACTAACAAACTGAAGCCAAACTCAAACTCACACTGCAAATACACAAGCAGTTACATCATTTTTTTTTTCTTGGGAATAAGGCCCCTTTCACACTGAGGCGTTTTTACCGCGTTTTCACGGTAAAAATAGCGCTGTAAAAATGCCTGAAATAATCCTGCCCCATCATTCTCAATGTGAAAGCCATGAGGGCTTTCACACTGAGGCGTTTTGCTGGTTGTGCGTTGGAAAAAATCCTGCAAACAGCTTTTTTTGGAGCATCTTTGGGGCGCATAAAAATAGGATTTTTATAACAGCTTACCTGTAAAATCCTTTTCTTGGAGTACATCACGGGACACAGAGCGACATAGTCATTACTAATGGGTTATATAGATACCGTCAGGTGCTGGCACTGGCAACTTCCAAAACCGGAAGTACCCTCCCCTATATAAGCCCCTCCCATCCGGGAGCACCTCAGTTTTGTAGCAAAGCAATAAGTGTCCCTAAAGAGGGGCGGGAGCTCTGTGTCCCGTGATGTACCCCAAGAAAAGGATTTTACAGGTAAGCTGTTATAAAAATCCTATTTTCTTTCTCGTACATCACGGGACACAGAGCGACATAGTCATTACTAATGGGATGTCCTAAAGCAATGCCAAATGAGGGGGGGGATACACCATATATAAGCTGAGCGCTATCAGACATGAGGATCTTTTGCGGCCTGCAACACACTGCGCCCAAAGGCGACATCCTCCTGACTTCTAACGTCCACCTGGTAGAACCAAGTAAACGTGTGAACTGAAGACCATGTTGCGGCCTTACAGATTTGAGCCAGGGAGGCCTGGTGATGCACTGCCCATGAAGTTCCAACTGCTCTCGTGGAGTGCGCTCTAACTTTGAACGGAGGCGGTCTCCTTCTCAAGCCATAGGCTTGCATTATGACCTGTCGAATCCACCTGGCTAAAGTAGATTTTGACGCTGCCTGACCCTTTCTGGGGCCTTCCGGCAGAATAAACAAAGTATCCGTTCTGCGAATCTGAGCAGTGGCTTTTAGATAAGCTTTGACTGCTCTTACTACATCCAAAGAATGCAATAACTTTTCCTCTACCGAAGTAGGTTTGGGGAAAAAAGAAGGAAGAACCACATCTTGGTTCAAATGAAACCTCGATACCACCTTAGGAAGAAAGGCTGGGTGAGGGCGTAATACCACTCTGTCCTTATGGATAACCAGATAAGGCTCCTTACAGGACATAGCGGCTAATTCCGACACTCTTTTAGCCGAACAAATGGCTACTAGAAAAATCAATTTCCTGGTGAGAAGCACCAAGGAAATATGCTGTAATGGTTCAAATGGTTGTTTCTGTAAAACCGACAGAACCAAGTTTAGATCCCATGGACATATGGGAATATTAACCGGAGGACTAATACGCATCACTCCTTGTATAAAGGCTTTGACTAGTGAATGCGAAGCCAAGGGCCTTTGAAAAAATATTGACAAGGCCGAAATCTGACCCTTGATAGTACTCAAGGCAAGCTTCCTATCTACAGCCCATTGTAGGAAGTCCAGAATCCTACCTATTACGTATTTACGTGGATGCCATTTCTTGGCCTCACACCAGGCGATGTACGCCTTCCAGATTCTATAGTAGATCTGCCTGGATACCGGCTTCCTGGCATTGATCATGGTAGATACCACAGCATTAGAGAGCCCTCTCTTTTTTAGAATGTGGGCTTCAATAGCCAGGCCGTCAAACCTAGGGCTGGTAAGGAAGGGTGGTATATCGGTCCTTGCGAAAGCAGGTCCGGACGATGTGGGAGGGTCCAAGGACTCCCCACAGACATTTTTACAATCTCCGCGTACCATGCTCTTCGGGGCCACGCTGGAGCCACCAGAATCACTGGTTTCTTTTCTACCCTGATTCTGCGGAGTAATCGAGGTAACCATTGTGGCGGTGGGAATGCATATATCAGCTTGAACTGATCCCAAGGGAACACTAGGGCATCCGAGCCGCAAGCTAGGGGATCCCTTGTCCAAGAGACAAACCTGTCCACTTTTGTGTTGAATCTGGATGCTAGCAGATCTACATCCGGTGTTCCCCACCGCTGACATATTGTCCGGAAAACCTCGGGATGAAGGGACCATTCCCCTGGGCATAATTGTTGGCGACTTAGAAAGTCCGCCTTCCAATTCTCCACTCCTGGAATAAATACCGCAGATATGGCTGGGACATATCTTTCTGCCCATCTCAGGATGTAATTTACTTCCCTTTGGGCTGCACGACTCCTGGTGCCCCCCTGACGATTGATATATGCCACTGCTGTGGCATTGTCTGATTGAATTCTGACAGGGGACCCTTGGAGTTTGGATGTCCATGCTACTAGGGCATACCGGGCTGCTCGTATCTCTAAGAGATTGATGGGCAGGGCCTTTTCCGCATCCGACCATCTGCCCTGGAGAGACCATTGCTCCAGTACTGCTCCCCAGCCTATAAGGCTGGCATCTGTAGTGACCACCTTCCAGGAAATCGGACTGAAGGATTTCCCTCTTTCCAGATTCTGGGGAACCAACCACCAGCGGAGGCTCTTGCGAACGGAAGGGGACAAGGACATTGGTAAGTCCAGAGCCCGAACTTTTTTGTTCCAGGCTGACAGTATGGCCCTTTGCAACTTCCTTGAATGGAATTGACCGTAGGGTACTGCTTCGAATGATGCCACCATTTTTCCCAGCAGCCTCATGCACAGGCGTATGGATGGCTGTCTTTTTGAACCCACTAAGTGGATCAAATCTCTCAAAGACGACCCCTTTTCTTGAGGCAAGAAAATTTTTCTCTGGTCTGAATCCAGCCTTAGCCCCAAGTATTCCAGACTTTTGACTGGTTTTAGGGCTGACTTGTCTCGGTTGATAATCCAACCGTGATATTCCAGATACTTGATTGTCTCGTGAACAACCACTTCTAGTTTTTCCACTGAGTGGTCTATCAGCAACAAGTCGTCTAGATATGCCATTATCGTTACACCTCGCGTTCTTAGATTGGCCAATAATGGGGCCAGAATTTTTGTGAACACTCTTGGTGCTGTGGCCAGACCGAAGGGTAAGGCTCTGAACTGAAAATGGCGCCCTTCTACCGCAAAGCGTAGAAATTTTTGGTGGGCTGGAAAGATGGGAATGTGCAAATAAGCATCTTTGATGTCGATCGAGGCTAACCATTCCTCCCCTTGTAGGGCAGTGGCTACCGATCGGATCGGCTCCATCCGGAAAGTCCTGATATGTAGGAATTTGTTTAGCCCTTTTAGATTTAATATGGGCCTCACGTCCCCGTTTGGCTTCGGGACTGTAAAGAGGTTTGAGTAAAACCCGAACCCCCATTCTTCCAGGGGAACCTCTATAATTACTGCTTGGAGCAATAATTGTTCTAGTGCCAACAGGAGGGATCCTCTCTTCTGGGGATCCCTTGGCACGTTTGACCTTATAAAGCGGGAAGGAGGGGAGTTTTTTAACTCCAATTTGTATCCCAGATTTACTGCGGAGAGCACCCATCTGTCTCGGATCGTGTCCCGCCAGGTCTCTGTGAACAACTGAAGTCTTCCCCCCACCCGATTGGGTGGGGGCAACCCTTCATGCATTTGACTTTGGGGGAGGTTTTGTACCTCTCCTGCTCCAGGGCTTCTTGTTACCCTGCAATTGTCCCTGATTTTTACCTCCGGGATTTGACCGAGGAGGCCGTCGAAACTGTTTCACAGCCGATGTCCTAGGGACTGGAGAAGCAGGCCTCTTAAAAGAGGGACCTCTAACTCTATTTTTAACCAGCAAAAGTGTACTTTTACCGCTGGAAATTCTCTGGATATATTTGTCCAGGTCTTCCCCGAATAAGCGTTCACCATGAAATGGGAAGCTGACCAGCAATTTTTTACAGGGAGCTTCAGCAGACCAGTTTTTGAGCCATAGAAGCCTGCGCATATGTACTACAGACAGCGTAAGGCGGGAGGCCTGATGGATTGAATCCTTTATAGCGTCCACCGCAAAGCATAAGGCTCTAGGTAGATCAGCTAGGGCAAGAGCCTGCCGATCTGGCAAGTCCCTTAAGACCTGTTTCAACTGATCCTTCACTGCTTGGCAGACCCCAATAGCTGCCACTGCTGGTTGTGTCACCAATCCTGCTGTAGAAAAAGCAGATTTTAATAAGGACTCCAATTTTTTATCTATTGGGTCCTTGAACATTTGGACATTATCCACCGGACATGTCAGTGATTTATTCACACAAGAGATGGCTGTAGGGACCCTCCATTTTCTGATGAACTTATCCTCCATGGGATAGACCACCGGAAATCTCTTGGGGGGAGTAAATATTTTGTCAGGATGCTCCCAATCCTGGTAAATGAGCCCTTCCAGTAAAGGATGGATCGGAAAGGAACAAACAGTCTGGGGAGCTTTTAGCGACCCCAACGAGGAGACAGAAGTGGATGATGGCTCCGCAAGTGGCATTTTAAATGCTGATCGGACCATATTAGTCAGGGACTGAACCCATAACCTTTCAGCATGTGATGCTGAGAACGGCTCTTCCACTGTTGATTCCTCTACAACCGAATCGACCTCATCCTGATCCCCTTCAGGTAGGTCGATCCCTGTATGGGACTGTTGCTCTGTTAACAGGCACTCTGAGGGAGGAGACGGAGATCGGGCGCTTTTTTCCTGTGACAGGGAAGCAGCGATCAATGCTGACAATCTCTCTTCCAGCCCTCCCAGAGCTGAGGAAAAAACCTCCTCTGTTACATACACAGGAGCAGGTGAACTGAGGACAGCCACAGTACCAGGTACTCCTGAGGGTGCTCTACGGTCACTAACCTCTGATTCTTCAGGGGAGACTGGTGCAGCCGAAGCATGCCCAAGATCCTCAGAGCCCGATGGAGACCCCCTATTCCTCCTGGAATTTCTAGTCCCGGAGTTTTTAGACGGCATATTCCTAAGCCACAAAGCTGAGGTATTCCAGCCGAAATACACCAGTTACTTACAATAGTCTAGCATAAATGCTGCTATAATAAACAGTTGGTGTCTACTAATGTGCCTTTCTAGGGGATGCCTGTATCAACCGCTTGCTGTATGCCTTCTTTAAATGTTGCCAGCTCTGTCTCTGTACTTCATAGCCAGCTCACCACACAAAATTGTGTTTTTTAACATGCTGGGACGCCCGCACATGCGCAGAAGCGCTGCGGCGCGCACAGAGCGTCATCCCCAGGCTCCGCCCCCTTTCCCGGCTCACCTCTATATATATAGAGGCGCGTGCACGCGCACGGCCATGTGCGCCTTCGGCGCTAATTTCGAAAATGGAAACCAGGGACAAGAGCCAGGGCCCCCTTTGCCGCAGGCCGGGGGATGGACGAGCATTGCAACATGGCAGAGGAAGCAGTTTCCCATAAGAGAACTCACCATCTGCCTGGACTCGCTCTGATGAGAAGAAACTAGTCCACATGACAAGAAACGTTCCACAGCGGCCTCTAGTGGACAAACACAGGTACCGCAGTCTAATATATTAAATATATATAAAAAAAAATTTTTTTTTTTTTTTCTTGACCACCATTAAAAATTATTACATTTTTTTAGTAGTTACAGGCATGCACAGAATTTTGCGGGAATACCATTAGGTAACAGACAGAAAGACAAATTAGGCTTGGGGGTCCCCCAATAGAACCAAGTTCCTGGGGGCCCCCACTTACCTGTTCCCCGCCGCAGGACTTTGTTTGGTCCACAAAAGCCCAAACTTCACCTATCACGGCAGGCATTGTAATCAAACCTTCAGGGACCGGGTTCCCAAGGATTCCACTCCCCTGGACCTGTATAGCACCCTGCACAGAAAACATCTTGGTCGTGGGTATGACCAGAGCTCTGGATCCCAGGGTCCAGCTCTCCTAAGAGAAGCATTACAGGCAAAACCTTGCTCTTCTCTGCAAGGCCCGGGTACCGACCGTTTAGCTATGAAGCTTTTTTGGTCGGATCCGGAATAGCTTACTGAGGCCCAAAAGAACCTGTACGCAAGCTCAGTGAAAAACACATGTTTCTTCTTGGCCAACACCTTAGACACTGGCAAAAAACTGAGGTGCTCCCGGATGGGAGGGGCTTATATAGGGGAGGGTACTTCCGGTTTTGGAAGTTGCCAGTGCCAGCACCTGACGGTATCTATATAACCCATTAGTAATGACTATGTCGCTCTGTGTCCCGTGATGTACGAGAAAGAAATAGCGCTGTAAAAACGCCTATCCCCATTGAAATGAATGAGTACCGCTGTAAAAACGCGGTAAAAAACACCCAGAAGCTGTGGGAAGGTCACATGACCGCAGTAGAGTGGAGTACGTTAGCGCTATTTTTTGATTATGAGTAAAAAAAACTCATAATTTTTTTGCGTTTTTTCAACGCCTCAGTGTGAAAGGGGCCTTAGGGCCGGTTCACACTAGTGCGCTGTGAGATGTCGCATGCGATTCACACCACACTGCAGTGCAAATCACATGCGATGTCCGTGCACAGGACCCTTTTTTTTGGTCCGCACCAGAATCGGATTGCATGGGTGTTCACATCTATGCGATCCGATTCAGGTCTGAACTGACCGTTCGCAGTGCGATATGCGAGCTGAAATGAGGGGTGTCATTAACAATGTATTGACACTCCCCAGCAGTGTGAACTGCCGTGCGAGTCGGGTGCGATGCAGCAACCCGCAGTGGATTCGCAGGGTTCCCGCCTCACACTAGTGTGAACCCAGCCTCAAGGTTTTACATAAAAGCTGATCATTGTAAGCACCCCTGGCAGTGGTAAATGGTTTGTGTCTCATCCCTGTAAATTGATACATCTGCAGAAGGTCTTTTTCTGTTGAAAAACTGATTTCAAGTCAGATCACCAGAGCAAAATAAAAGCATATAAAAAAAAATAATAAAAAAAAAAAAAAAAAAGTAGCACAGCCATCACATCTAAGAATTGGTAAGCTGCAATATAATATGCATTTGCTTTTGGGTTTAATAGTACTTTAACCACTGCAGCCCCGGAAGAATTTACCCCCTTAATGACCAGGCCATTTTTTGAGATCGGGCACTGCGTTACTTTAACTGACAATTGCGCGGTCATGCGATGCTGTACCCAAATAAAATTTATGTTCTTTTATTTCCACAAATAAAAGCTTTCCTTTGGTGGTATTTGATCACCTCTGCAGTTTTTATTTTTTGTGCTATAAACAAAGAAAAGCGACAAAAAAAAAAAAAAAAAGCAATAATTTTTTTACTTTCTGCTATAATATAATATAATAAAAAAAAAAATGTAAAAAACAAATTTTATCAATTTAGCCCAATATGTATTCTTCTACATATTTTTGGTTAAAAAAATCCCAATAAGCGTATATTGATTGGTTTGCCCAAAATTTTGAGCGTCTACAAACTATGGGATTTATGGACACTTTTTTTTTTTTTTACTAGTAATGGCGGTGATCAGTGATTTTTAGCGGGATTGCGACATTGCGGCGGACAAATCTGACTCCAAGTGATACTTTTTGGGGACCGGTGACACCAATACAGTGATCAGTGCTAAAAAATGCAGTGATTACGGTATAAATGACACTGGCAGGGAAGGAGTTAACATCAGGGGCGATTAAAGGGTTAAATGTGTTCCCCGTTTGTGCTTTCTTACTGTGTGGGGAAAGTACACAGAGATTGCTGTTCCCAATCACTAGGCTCCTCCTCTGTGCAGCGGGCACGCGCGTCCACACTATCTATTGTATTAAACGATGTACAGGTTAATTGATCCTGCCACAGTATACATATAATGGGTGGTCTTTAAGTGGTTAAAGTGGTTGTAAACCTTAGTCATGAAATCTGAACAAAGCATCTGTAGTGTTTACTTGTCTCTCCCCAAAGCTCTAAGTGTGGTCTCTCTCTGGTGTTTCCTTCCTCTGTTATCAGCATGTGCCACTTTTGACATGTTTACCCAACACATGAGATAAATTTGTGATGGGGAGGAAGATCAGCACACAGCTTGTCTATTCAGAAGACAGCTCTATATCCTTCCTTTGTTCCTGTACCGTGTGTGGAGGGGGGTAGTCCCTTTCCCCCAATCATCTCTCACACCCTGTACAAAAGCTCTAACTGCAGCGCTCCAAATAAGTATATCAAGTTTTACCACAAGATTATTCAGCCAAAGTGGAATCCCATGTTTACGAACATTTTTAATAACAATGTCATTTTGACTGCTGCACCTTTTAGTTCTAGGCCCCTTACACACGGGAGCATCTAGTGCTGTTCATGGCTCCCATCGTTACAGCGTCCCTGAGGGGCACAAGTGCAGTGTCCACCCTGCTGGCTGCTATCTGTCAATGTCCAGCAGGCTGCAACTGGATGCTTAACCAAGTGGTACTCGTGTCCTATGCGGTCAGGAACAAATGGGCGTAATGCAGAAGCCCTGCCTTTTGGCGATTCATCGCATAGGGCCCTAAACGCGAATAACCACTCTGTACAGCATTCAGTCTCATCCTGCCATTGATTTTGGCAGGCTGTAGACAGCAAAGCTGGACGCTGTACTGAGTGGTACTTACATTTAGGGCCCTATGCATTCAGGGGCGAATGCTCAAGGTACACAGAAGACCTGTGTTCTGGGTAGAGCTGCACGATTCTGGCTAAAATGAGAATCACAATTTTTTTGCTTAGAAGATGGATCACGATTCTCGCAGCGTAACATCATCTTTCACATTAAAACAAAAAAAAAAAATTGGGCTAACTTTACGGTTTCGTTTTTTTATTTTTTGTTTATTGAAGTGTATTTTTTTCCAAAAAATTGCGTTTGAAAGACTGCTGGGCAAATACAGTGTGACATAAAATATTGCAGCAATTGCCATTTTATTCCCTAGGGTCTCTGATAATATATATATATAATGTTTTGAGGTTCCAAGTAATTTTCTAGCAAAAAATATTGATTTTAACTTAAGAAACAAGTGTCAGAATAAGATTTAGACTAAGTGGTTAAACTTCTTGCATTTACACACAGAAGTGTATCCCTTTAATCTAAGAAGGAAGTTAGTTACAATGTTTCATGTTGTTAAAAACTTGGCAGATGGCCTGGATTTTTTCTTTACACACAGAAGTTTATCCCTTTGATTTAAAAAGGAAGAGTTAGTTACAATGTTTCCTGTTAAAAACTTGGCAGACTGGCTGATATTTTCTTTTGACAGCTGAGTGAGCAGATAAAGTCTCTCCACTTGTTATATGAAAGAATCAGCAAACTCTGCAATAGAGATCGTGGGGGAGGGGGGTGTTGAATCGAGATCACGATTTTTTTTAACGATTAATTATCCAGCTCTAGTTCTGGGCACCACTTGGTACAGGGGTCAACCCTGTCCAGCCGCAGCCTGCCATTGACTTTGAAAAGCTGCAGGCAGCAGGGCTGGATGCTGCACCTGTGCCTCCCCAGTGCACTAAATCGATGGGGGCCATGCACAGCAGCAGGATGACTCTGTGTGCAAGGGGCCTTAGGGAACAGTAAACTATTTATAAAAAACAAAACAAAAAAACACTAATACAAAAACGCACAGTTTTTGTATACAACATACATATGGCACAGGCAGCCCCTGAACTTTTACAACAAGTGCAGCGAACGCAGTAGATGGTGTGTCTGCACAAATGCAGTACAAGGGAAGAAAAGTCTGATGAAATTCATGACAGATGCTTACTGAAAGGCAGGAAATCTGACCACTTCTAAAATCACCAGCGGTCAAGAATGCCTTTCCTGTGTCATCATGGAGAAGCGGGTTTCTGGTCATGTTTTTCAATACAATCATGTTTCTCAGGAAGAACAGAACAGGAACATTTCAGAGATACTAGTAATTATCCTGACAAACTACAAAACATATTTGTCTTCCACATGTTCCC